>CM060934.1:110075327-110602521 GCA_030765085.1 Allium cepa
CATGCTGCTGTAAATGCCTTCAATTTGATGCTTTAAAACATGCTGATGAACTGAATCCTTATGCATGTTGTTGATGAAGAAAAATGTTAAACTTGCAGGTTGATTTGATTTTGAACTTCATTTTTATTTGCAGGTTTAACTTTTTGGGTTTTAAATTTCAGATTTGAGAAACTTCTCTGGTTTGATCTTTGATTCATGAAGGAAGAAAAATAATTTGAGAGGAAGAAGAAATATTGGAAATTGGAAGAGAAATAAATTCCTTTATGTTTAAATGAATTATGTTATGATAATAAAAAAATTATAGAAAATAATTTTTTTAAAATAATTTTTTAAAGGAAGACACTTATCACTTATAAATCTTAATATACGTACAAGTATTATTAAATGGGTGTTAACATCTTTACACATGTTTATTTGTATTTTAGTAAAATTTCATTTAGTTTTAAATGTAAATATAAATTACTTAATTAATAGATATTTACATATGCACATAAATTTACTTTTTAAAAGAAATTATTCTAAAACTAGTTATAATATAAACAAATTCTTATACATATATATATATATATATATATATATATATATTTTAAAAATCTAAAATATTCATATTTATACATTTATAACCATTTTATTTTAAATACTTTAAAAGAAAGTCAAAACAAAGCCTTGTTTAAACTTTTTAAACTATCTTTTAAAATAAATAACAAACTTATATTTTAAAATAAATGAATAAATCTTTAAATTAACTTTTGAAAACATAAATTAAAACAAGCTTTAAATTACAATTATAAATTATCAATAGATTAAATAAATTTCAAAACAACTCAAATTATAACATATACAAACATATATATTACAATTTGAAAATTCATCTTTAATTTAAAACAAAAGATCTTCTATTCACAATATATATCAAATGTATATATATTATAAACAGAATAAAATTTATTAGCTTTGAAAAATAAATCTTATCCATTTTAAATTATTAGAAAGATATTCATCACAATTATCAGATTAAATATTTTTTATCCATAAAAAGATTAATTCATCAGTTTAAATTAAAATTATAAAGAAAAATTATCAAACCAGATAAATTATTTATACAGATTATTAAATTTATATTGCCCAAAATTCCGGGTCGTTACAAACCTAGCTAAGGATAGGGTCGACCTGCCCTATTTTTTTTCTTCGTTTCTTGTTTATTCTGTATCTTCTTCATATTAACTCGGATTTTGTAAATCTATATAAGAAAATTGATCACAAAATTGCCACGGACACAATGGTGCAACTCATATGGCTCAATTCTAGCAATTTCACAAAGTTTTTTATTATTATTTAATTACTTCGTTAATTAATTATTATAGCTTAAATTTTGGGTTGTTACACGCAATCCTTGCAAGAGATGGATGAGCTACGTATGATTCATTGTTATTAATTTGTTTGAATTTGATTTGGAGTTCATAAAAATTTTGAAATCTTTTTCTTGTTTTTAGCCGTGGAAGGTTAGCAGGAGAGAAAAGAAAAGTGAATGATGGAAAGAATGAAAGGTGTATGTAACGCCCCACCCCGAGACCCACCTTAGTAAAGAGAATTAATGAGTAATTCTGTCTACTAAAGCGGAGAATAGGGCTGGTTAAGGGCGACCATCTATAGTTTTGTCTTAAACATCCATTGAATACATCGATAAATGCATTATAATTTTTCAACTCAAGTGGATCGACATACCCAGTAAATGCTTCATCCAAAACTATAGGTGGCTAACGGATCTATCAGAACAAAATACAATAACTAAATGTAAATCACATCACAGAACAGTAACCAACATCATATATACATATACACTGATACACGTTCAATACAATACAATATGAATACAATAAAGGTGGTACAGGACCACACCATATACATCGAATCAAATGTAAAAACATCAGAGTATGCGGAAAAAATAAACTACACAAGAGAAAGAAGAGCTGATATCCAACATCAACTTCAACCTAAGCCCAATAGATTATACCTGAAACAACTCGGTCTGACCCGAGTGAAACACACGGGTCAGGCAACTGAATCTTATCGTTAGAGAGGAATACGATAAGGTAAAGAGAAGAGCTTCGCAATGGGATAACATAAGTAGTTATGAACATCTAGGGTTGATATCAAGTAACTTCACTATGTCTCTATGGTGGTTTGCATATACATATACTAGGGTTAATCTTAAGGAATTCATGTATATGATAAAAGGGAAAACATTCAAACATTATCCATGAATAAATAAATCTCTCAAGTCGTATATAAATCCCAAGTATAAATCCATAAAATTCAAAATCACCAAAATCCTCAAAGAAATCGTATTTGCCTTATTTACATCTATAAGGCTAGGTAAACACATCAAAAATGGTGAAATCGAAATCATCATAACTCATAAAAGAGATCTCATATTGGCCAATTATTACATGCAAAAGCATGTTGCACGTGCTATTTACCAGTACTGTTCACCATCATGGTACCATATCCATCTCTCGACCGAAATCCTCATCTCGAATTAATCCGGTCTGTGACGTCATCTATATTCTCCCCGAACACCCGCCATCAAAAGTGATTGGGGCACCTCACTCCAATCGGTGTCCGCTGAGTCCCCGCCATCAAAAGTGATCGAGTCAAGTATTACTTAACCCGATCGGGACTCTAAGTACTGGTAGTTCTCCCAGAATGTGTCAACAAACTCACGGATAGGAATCAGAAAAGTGTTAACGTGTGTCCCATACCACTCGTTCGCACTTAGCGATTTACTAGCCGCTAGTCGGTGCCACACTAGGAACATCATAAAACTCATAAAATCATATCTCGCCTCATCTTATTGGCGAGTGATAAAGAGACACCATACTCGTCTCATCTCATCGACAAGTATTAAATAACATCGTAACTTGTCTCATTTCATCGACAAGTGAAAACATCGTGATGGTTCCTTATAAACCATAAATCTCAAAAAAAAGAAATCATATACTCAAGACTTGCCTTATATCATTGACAAGTAAATAAAACATCATGATGGTTCTCATCGACCATACTCTTACATAGGAGATCTCAAACCATAATACTTGTCAAATATTGGCCATCTTACATAAGTCCAATATATAGGAATTATAAAACTCAAAATACGCCATAAAGTGGCAAAATATCTCAGAATCAATAATCTCAAATAGCTTCGATCGTATAAGTCCGGAATTAACCGAAATAGTGAACGCACATGTCCCATACCACGTGTTTTACTAAATCGTTTAATTCACTTTCTCATACGTTCGAATAGTATAAAAGTGTGTATTTTATATATAAAATAATTTATTTGAGAAAACAAGCTTTTAAAACTTTTTCCCGAAAATATTAATAAAACCAATATTTAAAATTTCTTTATTATAGGAAATAAATA
The DNA here is from genome assembly GCA_030765085.1 of Allium cepa. Classification (NCBI taxonomy): domain Eukaryota; kingdom Viridiplantae; phylum Streptophyta; class Magnoliopsida; order Asparagales; family Amaryllidaceae; genus Allium; species Allium cepa. Next base: position 110,078,752 of record CM060934.1, read on the forward strand.
GATTTTATATTAGAAAAAATAATTTTAAAGTACAATGTAATAATAATTTAAAATGTCCATTTATTTCAAAAAAATCACTTCAAAATGGTTTATTGAAAATCATGCTCGAAAATAATGAAAAACAAGAGAGATTACTCAAGACCGATAATTTGAACTCAATACGAATTCAATTCAAATTTAACACAAAGTCAATTCAAATTCTATTTAAATTTGCGTTTCAAATTCTATAAATATAGCTAGCCTATTGATAGGCATCATAGCTCTCAAAACATCTCAAAAACAACATCAAAATCGAACAAGAATGAGAGCAAAAATAAGCCAATACAATTCTCAGTTCAATGATTGTTATTGCTGTCGTTTTTCTCACGAGACAGCAACAAACAAATATAGTTTTGACCAAGCTAACTTCTAAATTTCAAAAAACTCAAAACATAAAACTTCTAGCACAAAGTCTAAGCTTTTTGGGACATTTTGAGTTATTAAATTTGGATAAGAAACATGAAAGATATGGCCAAAACAAATTTCAGCTATGAATTTCACTACAGCTGTTGTTTTAGTTTCGGGACAGCGATACTAGAATGAACTTTCGACCATGTAGACGTCAAAATTTGACAAAACTCAAAACATGAAAATTGTAGCATATAATCTAAGCTTTCAGGATCATCGAGAATCATCAAATTCCTACAAAAATCGAAAAAGATATGTTTAAATTTCCAACAGCACTTAGCACAGAAAATCACAATTTTACAGTGACAGAGCAGCGAGATTGTTTTGAGTTTATCGACCATCTATGCTCAAAATTTTCGAATGTTTTCAACACAAAAGTTGTCGCATTCTTTTCAGGCTTTCCATAACTTCAAATAAAGTCGAACTCTGATTTAAAACGAAAGAGATATGCACAATTTACTGACAGTAATTTACAAATGAAATGCAATAAACGAAATTGAGATTTCTACCTTGAAATATCAATCAAAGCTAGAAAATTGTGAGTTTTGATACTCACCTTGCTGTAGAGAAAATATAACTAGAATTTGTGTTGAATTAGACAAGCTTTAAGAAGGAGGAAGCTTCAATTAACCTGTATAAACTTGAAACAATGACATGCAAGAAGAACAAGTACTGTTAACAGAGAAACACTTTCAAAACTTGATTTTTGATGAATAAATGGTTTTAGATTTTGATTACCTGTTGATTTAGCTCCAATTTGATTTAAAAAAAACACAAGATTTGAGTTTGATTTGTTGATTTTTGGCTAGGGTTTGCAAGAGAAATTGGGTTTCTCAGGTTTCTCACTATCTGAACTGTACGTAGAAGGAAGATGAGATATTCCTCATTTCTTTCTACAGACTAGTGACTAGATGGGCTTAAGACCCATTAATAAAAGAAATAGCCTAAATTAATTCATTTTTCACTTAATACACTAGTGAACTCTTATGTTTTTAAACAAACATCAAATGTTTCAAAGTTTTCACATGATAAAATTATGAAACCTTGTTTACATGTTAATTAAAGTATTTTGTACTTAATAAAAGGATAAATTTGGTTGTGAAAATATTTCTATTATTAAAAATCCTTATTTTTAAATAAGTAGCCAATTATACATATAATTACATAAACCACTATTTTTAATCCCAAAAATTACACAAAAATAATCTTCTTGTGTAATAAAATGTAACCAATCATTTTAACTCAATTTTATGACCAAATCATATTTTTAAACTTAATTTCACCTTTTTATTTAATATAACACTCTTTAAAGAAAATCAAATACTCCTTTTAAATTTTTTTTTTATTAAAAGAAGTAAATCACAATAATTAATAAAATTATTGAACTATCACCAAATAAAAACCATCTTCCACTTATTATTAACTCAAACCACTATAATAAAGTTCCAGAACGTTATTTTCTCTTTTTATTCCCAAAATTCATTGTTCATTCAAAATAAACAATTTAAATTCTCAAATTTATTTTTGATTCTCAGTAATAAATTATAACTACCGTTATAATTTAATACTTATAAGTAATCACTAAAACCAGGGTTGTTACAGTGTATGTAGGAAATGAATTAGCAGATTTGTTTTAACCAAAAGAATGAAACCTTCCTTATTCTTTAATTAAAACTTCCCTCTCTAATTCTCTTGATATCTCTCTCTATTACTCTCTCTTCATTTGGTATGACTGAAATTACATGTCATTAAATGACATAAAATTTCCATAAATAACTTCATGAAGTTATTTTTTATTTAAATCCATTTAAATTTAGATCGATATCATATAGCGATGCGTGCAAGTATAACTTCTATAAATGCATTAATATAATTACAAACAACTCCCAAACATCAACTAAATTAAATAATAATTCATATTTCTTAAATATTAATTAAAGTAATTAATTTATAATATTTCTTAAATTTATTAAGTCATATGGTTTTTCAGAGAATTCATCATTACGGTTGTGCGGCTCAGAGGTGTTAGTTCAGTCAGCGAATAATATTGAACAATTCGAATACTAGCATTCCCACATAGCCTTAGCTAGTGGTATGAGAGTTTGGCTAAATTTATTCACTTTAAGGTAAAATCCAATTTTATTATTATAAGCAGTACTTGATAGTAATGATTATTTACATCAATTCTCTTCGTGAATACTATATTATGTTAGGACTTGTGGAATTTGGTTTTGGTCAAATTCCAACATCGTCCATATTCAACTTTATAATTTAAAGCACAAAATCCTTGGTTCAATAATAGCAATTAGGATTAACCATACTACTCTGACCAGAGACTTTGATTTTGAGTTGACTATAATTGATCGTGATATTAACCCCATAGCCAAGGAGACGAAATTTTCATTGATTAGAGTTTCACTTTCAATGCATCAACTCAAATCCAACTAAAGTTGTTCGATGGATGCCATGCCAAAGTTTAACTATAATCAATGTAAGGTGTCCATATTGAAGTTCCATAGTATTCTCAAATCGAGGGAACTGTGTAATATAGTCACTTCAAGATTGTCTGTTTGACCTTTAGTTATATTAACCAACAAAAAAAATCTCAAATGAGTCATTTCATAGTTATTGTAATGACCCAAATTTTTAACATTTCGAATAGGAATATTTAATTTATTTAAATATTTAGTTTTGGTTCAAATATAATAAATAATAAGAAAATCAATTTTAAATAAATGACTTGATTTTTAAAGGCGTATTTTTAAATGAATTGTATGATTTTTCTATAATTTTTAATTTTGAAGATATTTTAATTATCGTTTGTAATATTTTGCCGCAAACGTTGGTATTTTTGAAATTTCATAGAATAAGATAACCACTGTATTTTATTGTTGATTTGCGATCATATCGTATTGTCTTGCACGATTGAATTTTTATTTCTGTCGTTCGTGGTTCGTACACAAACAAAATGCCATGTAGCGAAGTGCTGAAAATTATAAAACAAACATCACCCAACACTTAGACAATTCTCCATCACCCAACACTTAGCGAAGAAAATCTAGTCTCCTCTTTCTAAAATCAAAATCAAGAGCTTCGGTCGACGATAAATTATGGCACCTGATCCGTTGAACTTAGGAGGGAGAGAGCTTCGTGCCGGTAGGTGCATTGGAGGGTGCGGTGGTGATTGGGGACACACGATTAGTTTGGTCATGGACTATGGTTTAGGCGTGTGATCGATTTAGGCGAAATTAGCGTGAACGAAGGTTGGCATTGGGTGTATGGAATCTTGTGGCCGACTTTGGAAGGTGCGGTTGAGCATTGGAGCTGATGACCTAACAACTCTGAGGAGGACAATGTTGCTTTTCAGGAGGTGGGATCGAGTTGACCACCATTGGGTCGGCGGTGAAGCACTCACAAAGAGAGAGACGAAGAGAAAGGGTCGGTGATGGTCTGTGCATGTTTGCACAAATGCATAGGAAAATGGGATTTAGAGAAGAAGATATTAGAGTGGGTAATTAAGTTAATGAAGTCAATTAAGTAATTAGTAAACATTTCAAATCTAAAATCTTATAAAATCCATATCTTCTCCACGCAAGGTCCAATCGAAACGCGATATTAAGCGTTGCGCTCGTAGGAGTGTTATCTATGCACTGGAGTTGATTTCATCTAGTTTTGAGCAAGTGGAATTTTGAGCTAAAATTGGACACCATTTGATTTTAGATTAAGCTAGAAAGCGTAAACGTCGGTTGGAAATTTGGTGAGTTATCTCACCTTGGGATAAATACTATATGATATACATTTTTTTTTCTTGAATGATTCTTTGGTTTGGTTTGGTTGAATTTTCTCTTTGAAAAGTGGGATGACGTATAAAATGAAATACAGGGGATATGTAGAGGAATTCGGATTCCTCACTATTGTAATTTTAAATTTCGGTTATATACCTATTGTATAAATTGTTGACTGCCAATAGTATTGGATGTGACATTGATATGCGTTAAAGTTGATCTTTTTTAGTGATAAAGGTAGTAGTAGTAGCAGCATTTGTTAAGTGTTGTGGTAACCTTTGGCCTCATTATAGATACTATTATTAGTTGTTATTGATTTGAAATTGATTTTTGTTTCAAAGAATGATTTTAAATGGAATTTTTGGAATTTTCTATGGTATTTTATTTAGAAACAATTTTTGAACTTCTCTATTTTACTTCAACATTTTTGGGAATGTTTTAGAAGTATTTTGGAAATTATTTAATTTTACAGAAAAGAGGAGTTTATCTTTTATAATAAAGTGATTCTGTTTAAAAAAAGATAGAAATATTTTGGAAAAAAAATTTGTGAAACACTTTATATAAAATTCTTTATAGAAAGATAGATTATAAATAGTATTTTATAGATAAAAGAATAGATTTATGAATGGGATTTTATAAAAGGGAAATGATATCATTTTGATAAATTTGAAAATAAATCACATTTGTGAATTCATAGCGATTTATGGAATGATCATTTTATGGAAAATATTTAGTCCAATTTTGGGAACCATAAATTTGTGATAAGTATATGAGATTTAAACTTAAAGATTTATAAAAGAAGTTTATAAATAAATATGGAGATTAATAAGAGAAGTTTATAAATAATCCAAAGACTGACAAAAGGAATTTTATAAATATACAAAGGATATTTATAAAAGAATTTTTATAATATATACAAGAGATTGATAAAAGAAGTTTTATAAATATAGAAAAGAGATTTATAAAGAAGATTTATAAATGTAAAAAAGACTTATTAAAGGAGATTTTATAAGTAGAACGAGATTCAATTTCCATAAATGGTCATTATAACTTATGGTCGTATGGAAAGTATTCTTTTCATACTTAACACCACATTTCGAGGTATAGAAACTTATCTCTCTCTGTGAGAAATAAGAATGTATGTTAAGGCAAGGATAGTTTTCTAACTTGTCTGATTTCATTGTTAATCGATGGATAGTACAAGTTTGGAATCGGAAAGTGGGGGTAAGTGTATTTGATCTAATTTCTATACAACCTTGTTACATAAATAGAAAATGAGTTTGGGTTTATATTATGTTTGCACCAAAATTGGTCACAAACACCCAATTGCAGATAAAAGCACCGAATCACAGTCACATATCACAGATAGATTGTATGCAGTAGAATTAAGTAGGAAGAACACTCAAAAAATGAAAAAGAAAATGGTAGAAAGACACGATTTATAATGGTTCGGTGTTGTAGCCTACGTCTACTTTGTAGGATTTTATGTTTTATTGATGATTCTCTACTGATTTGCAAGAGTACAATTGATAGTAACAGAGTTACAATGGAGTTCGGTAGAATAATGGTGTAGAAGAGCAAAAAAGGATCCCTTTTCTGGAGGCATTAGGCTACTATTTATAGGCATGGCATGGAAATATCTGACTCGGATCTTGAAAGACTCCTTCTTACACATGGGTGGGCCCACGTGATCGATCCCTGGACATTTGGGATCGATCCATGGTCGATACGCATACAATTCGTATCGATCAAAAACGACTTCATTTGTGTTGAGATCGATCAGAGACCGAGTAGAGGTGCACGTAAGCTCCTGTTAAAATTTGGTGGCTTTTGGACTTGTAGATCTTGAGTTATGATCGATCCAAGCTTGAATTCGCAAAAGGCTAGCGTCTTCATGTCGCTCCAATTCGTATCGTTCATATTCAGATCGATGACCATTCGTTCGATTATACCTGGATCGATGTCGTGGAACTACATTCAAGGGTCGATCTGCTTTTCATGCCACGTGACCGCTTCCTCCTATTTTTCATGCTTTGTTCGTATCGTCCTAGAATGCTTCATTTCATATCGATGATATAGAGGTGCTTCGTATCGATGTATGACCATCCTCTTCGTATTGATCGTTTTTGGAATGCTTCATATCGATTTTTGGCCGATCGATAGGAACCAAGATGATGAAGCGATACGAAGTACGTATGGATTTGATCGATGCGAAGCGTTGCTTGTTGATGGATACGAAGTGAAACGATCATGATGGATACGGACTAGAATGAGTACGGATGGATACGAACTGGATTAAACATGATGGATACGAAATGGAGTAGACATAGATGGGTACGAACCATTGGCTTTTCTCTTGATTTTGATCGACCCATATCTCGAGCATACGAACTCCGATTGACTTGAAATTTGGAATGTTGACTATTAAAGTTTTTCTTGTTGTACCATATTAATTGTAGCTCGATCCGGACTCGAGCAAAATTTGTCAATATCCATAGCGAACATGTGTATAACTAATCTTTGGGACTAATCATCTTTGGTTTTCACTTAATTCTTTGGTGTCACGGCCTTGCCAAAAGGTAGGATAACACTTGCTCCCCAAAACATGCTCTGCGATAGGAAGGTGTGTTTTGTAGTTCAATAAATTGGATGTTTGTATTCTGTTAATGTCCTATAAAGAGATTGATAATCTTACCTAACTATGAATGGCGATCGTCCAAGATCGTATGCCATTCGGGGCGGCATGTGACCATTTGAGGCCATATGTCGTTCGTGGCGAATTGTGACCATTTGTGGTCGGGTGCCGTTCAAGGCGAATTGTGACCGTTCGTAGTTGGGTGTTGTTGTCCTACCTTTTTAGCAAGGCCGTGATACCAAAAAATCAACCGAAAAACCAAAGAGAGTTTGTCTCACAGATTGGTTATACACTGTGTCAACACTTCTTACTCGCGGCTTAGCAACTTAACGGTCCAAGCAGATCAACGGCCTAACGATCTAAGCCTCTAACAAGTTAACATGACAACAGCCCAGCGACCTAAAAGTCCTAGCGACTTAACGAGTTAGCATCAGAGCGACTCAACGACCTAGTGGTACAAGCGACCTACCGAGTTAGGAGGCAAGCGACCTAACGACCCATAACATTCAACGAGCTATCACCGCTATAAGCAAACGACCTAACAGCTTGATGAAGCAAACGATCTAAAGAGTTAGGGAAGAAGCGACTTAATGATCTAAAGACTCCAGAGATTCAACGAGTTAATGACCTACGAGTTAACGACCTAGCAATTCAGTGAAAGGCAACGTCCTAACGACCTAAGGGAAGAGCGACCTAATGACCCAGTAAGCTTTGGAATTAGGTCGCGTGCGCACTGCCTCTTCGACGTTAGGTCGCTCACGACCTAAGCAAGCTATATTAACTCCTCTGCCACACATACTAGGTCGCTCGAAGCACGTAGCCCGTCCAGGTTGGTTCCATTAGGTCGCCAACGACCTATGCTACCTTGGGTTGACTTTTAGGTCGCCCACGACCTATGACACAGCCGACTTAACTTCAGAATTTCCCTATAATTACCCTACCTGGTCCAACTGAAATGGGGGACTTTTGGGAGGCCGAAACTCTGCTGCTTGGATTTATTCTTCAACACTTTGAATACTAGAGACTCCTCGAAGAACCGAGCTCATTCAACATGGATCCAAAGGGCTTTTCACCATCGAAGTTCTAATTTCTTGCCTCGATTATATTGTAACTTGAAGTTGAATTGTAGCAAAAGTGTAATCAAAGAATCATGGAAAGAGTGGTAATCAAATCAGTAATAAAAGATGTAAGGTGGACGTAGGCTTGACTTTGAGCCGAACCACTATAAAAATTGTTGTCTCTTTTACTGTTTTTGCTATTTTTTGTTTACTTTTAGTTCCCATGCAAACAGGTGGTGCTTTCAGTTTATCACAAATCACATCGGGGGTGTTAGCGCACCATTTTTTGCGTTAACACTTTTTGGTGCTTTCACTGAGAACTGAACTCAGGAATTCTATCAATTAAAAGTTGGATCAGAAAGTTTGGAGATTAGGATCCGAAGAATTATGACAAGGCGAGCGAGTAGAAGGCAGAGACCAGAGAATAGTCAGCACGAAGGAAGCCAAGAGGGTTCCTCAAGAGCGAACCAAACTTCAGTCTTCATCACCAGAGACGAGATGGAGACGATGATGAGAAGGCAAGAGGAGATGATTCAGAATTTTTTTCAGCAGATTGAACAACTTGGAGCAAGGAATCAAGGAGCAACAGGAGTTCAAAATAGAGCAGGACCATCTGAGGCAGCACCAGAGCCAAGGGGCACTCATCTAGAGCACGCAGACCCAATACCGAGAAAAACATCGGGTGGATTGGAGGAGCATGGCATTGGCAGAGGAATAGGAGCTCAGCCAGGAGAGCAGATTCTAGAATTCCCTCATGAACTCGGGGGGCAGGTTGAAGGCAATGGACGAGGACTACAACTAGGAGACAATGACAGATTGGTAGAAATGGTCAAAAGACCTATGAAAGGTGGTTTGGTAAACAAAGATTTGAAGGATGTGAATAAGAGTCCTTTTACCACAACAATCAGACGAGCTAGCAACCCACCAGATTTTAAACTACCATCATTGGATATGTATAATGGAAGAACAGACCCTACAGTTCATCTGACAAAATATATGAGGCATATAGAGGTGCTAGGGGCATCAGAGGAAGTTATGGCCCGGTGCTATCCATCGTACTTGGCAGATGTTGTAGCATTATGGTTTAGACAACTGGAAGTGGATCTATCGGAACGTGGAATGATTTGACTGAAAGGTTTATGAGGCAATTCAGGGTCCACATTTCGAGACCCAAGAATGTGATGAGCTTGGCAGCAATGAAACAGAAAGCTGGGGAATCTTTGAGAAGTTTTTTGATGCGATTCAACGTAGCTGCAGCATCGGTGGATCGACCGAATCCATCCATGGTCTTGAAGGCAGCTATGTCGGGCATAGATAACGGTACAAAATTCAAGAATTCGTTGACAAGAGATCCCCCCATGGATCTAGGGGAGTTCTACCATGAGGCTGAAGGATTTTTACGGTTAGAGGACGCAAAAGCCGAAAGAGAAGAAGGAATCGACGTTTATGTAGTCAAAGGTGGAAATCCTCCTGAGAAAGGTGCAGAAACTAGCAAAGGTAAACGAAAGGCTGAGGATAGCAACGATAGATCAGCACGACCACAAAGGGAACCAAGATTCACCTCATACACGGAGTTAAATGAAACTTTGGAGCGGATCTACCAAGAAACCAAGGGACAGGCTCCTTATCGAAAGCCGATAAGGAGAGATCCAACTAACAACGAGAGAAAGTCGGTCAAGTATTGCTTATTCGACGAGTTGAATGGTCATAGCACAAATGACTACAGACATTTGAAAGACGAAGTTGACACATCCGGGATGGTTTGCTATCACAGTATATGAAGAGGAGGACCGCAACGGTGGAAAAAGAACGACCACCACCTGCACCAACGGATGACGGCTCAAGATCGAGGCGTCAGCTCATTATCAATTGAATAAGGTTATGACGAATGAGTGAAGAACTCTACATCGACGCAATTAGGTTGTTCACACATGTACGGGACCACGAATGATCCCCAGGCATGCTCTGATACAACTATAAATTGTATCGATGTTGGTGTTTGCACTCAGACGTCACTACTCTACTTTCGTGTTTTACTTCTGATGTTTGAATTTTACTTTGTCAGATATTTTTTACCTTAAAAGCCTTCAGTTGGATGAATATTGGACTTTGATAAATCTAAAAAGGCTAAGTCACTTATATATGTATGGGGTCGCGAATGGTCCTTAGGCATGCTCTGAGATGGCTAAGCTTCTTACACATGTACAGGGTCGCGAACGGTCCTTAGGCATGCTCTGAGTTAGCTAAGCTTCTTACACATGTATGGGGTCACGAACGATCCTTAGGCATGCTCTGAGATGGCTAAAGCTACTTACACATGTACGGGGTTGCGAACGGTCCTTAAGCATGCTTTGGAATGACAGTAAATCACCTCGGCAAACGATCCAGGAGCTCACCCGAACGTGAACCTGGCATTGATAATACTAAGCCCCCCTCCCCCCGGGCACACTTACTCGCCTCGAACAGGCACACAAACGATCCTGGAACTCACCCGAACGTGAACCTGGCATCGATAATACTAAGCCCCCCCCGGCCACATTTACTCGCCTCGAACAGGCACCCGACATCGAATGGTCACAACTCGCCTCGAACGGCACCCGACCTCGAACGGTCACAACTCGCCTCGAAAGGCACCCGACCTCGAACGGTCACAACTCGCCTCGAACGGCACCCTACCTTGAACGGTCACAACTCACCGCGAACGGCGCTCGACCACGAACGGTCCTGTTCGGCCTCAAATGGCTCGATCCCGAACGATCGTCATTCGAGGTTACGAACGGTCCCAAGTCGTCGCAAACGGCACTTGACCACGAACGGTCCTGTTCGACCTCAAATGGATCGATCCCGAACGATCGTCATTCGAGGTTACGAACGGTCCCAAGTCGCCGCAAACGACACTTGACCACGAAAGGTCCTGTTCGACCTCAAATGGCTCGATACCGAACGATCGTCATTCGAGGTTACGAACGGTCCCAAGTCGCCGCGAACGGCACTTGACCGCAAACGGTCCTGTTCGACCTCAAATGACACACGATCCCGAACGATCATCATTCGAGGTTACGAACGGTCACGAGTCACCGCGAATGGTACTTGGCCGTAAAAGGTCACATTTCACCTCAAATGGTTCGATCCCGAACGGTCGTCACTTGAGGTCATATAAGACTGTCAATTTCTATGCAGGTCATCAATAGGATATGAACATCCGGCTTATGGCATTACAAAACACACCTTCCAACCGCAAGGCATGTTTTGGGGGGCAAGTGTTATCTCGCCTTTTTAGCAAGGCCATGATACCGAAAAATCAACCGAAAAACCAAAGAGAGATCGTCTCAAAGATTGGTTATACACTATGTCAACACTTCTTACCCGCCTGCTCCAACTGAAAGGGGGGACTTTTGGGAGGCCGAAACTCTGCTGCTTGGATTTATTCTTCAACACTTTGAATACTAGAGACTCCTCGAAGGAACGAGCTCATTCAACATGGATCCAAAGTGCTTTTCTCCACCGAAGTTCTAATTTCTTGCCTCAATTATGTTCTAACTTGAAGTTGAATTGTAGCAAAAGTGTAATCAAAGAATCATGGAAAGAGTGGTAATCAAATCAGTAATAAAAGATGTAAAGTGGACGTAGGCTTGACTTTGAGCCGAACCACTATAAAAATTGTTGTCTCTTTTACTGTTTTTGCTATTTTTTGTTTACTTTTAGTTCCCGTGCAAACGGGTGGTGCTTTCACTTTATCACAAATCACACCGGGGGTGTTAGCGCACCATTTTTAGCGTTAACACTTTTTGGTGCTTTCACTGAGAATTAAACTCAGGAATTCTATCAATTAAGAGTTGGATCAGAGAGTTGGAGATTAGGATCCGAAGAATTATGACAAGGCGAGCGAGTAGAAGGCAGAGACCGGAGAATAGTCAGCATGAAGGAAGCCAAGAGGGTTCCTCAAGAGAGAACCAAACTTTAGTCTTCATCACCAAGGACAAGATAGAGACGATGATGAGAAGGTAAGAGGAGATGATTTAGAATTTTTTTTAGCAGATTGAACAACTTGGAGCAAGGAATCAAGGAGCAACTGGAGTTCAAAACAGAGCAGGACCATCTGAGGCAGCACCAAAGCCAGGGGGCACTCATCTAGAGCACGCAGACCCAATACGGAGAAAAACATCGGGTGGATTCGAGCAGCATGGCATTGGCAGAGGAACAGGAGCTCAGCCAGGAGAGCAAATTCCAGAATTCCCTCGTGAACTCGAGGGGCAGGTTGAAGGCAATGGACGAGGACTATAACAAGGAGTCAACGACAGATTGGTAGAAATGGTCAAAAGAGCTATGAAAGGTGGTTTGGTAAACAAAGATTTGGAGGATGTGAATAAGAGTCCTTTTACCACAACAATCAGACGAGCTAGGAACCCACCAGATTTTAAACTACCATCATTGGATATGTATAATGGAAGGACAAACCCTACAGTTCATCTGACAAAATATATGAGGTATATGGAGGTGTTGGGGGCATCAGAGGAAGTTATGGCCCGGTGCTTTCCATTGTACTTGGCAGATGTTGCAGCATTATGGTTTAGACAACTGGAAAGTGGATCTATCGGAACGTGGAATGATTTGACTGAAAGGTTTATGAGGCAATTCAGGGTCCACATTTCGAGACCCAAGAATGTGATGAGCTTGGCAGCATTGAAACAGAAAGCTGGGGAATCTTTGAGAAGTTTTTTGATGCGATTCAACGCAACTACAGCATCGGTGGATCGACCGGATCCATCCATGGTCTTGAAGCCAACTGTGTCGGGCATAGCTGACGGTACAAAATTCAAGAATTCGCTGACAGGAGATCCCCCCATTGATCTAGGGGAGTTCTACCATGAGGCTGAAGGATTTTTATGGTTAGAGGACGCAAAAGCCGAAAGAGAAGAAGGAATCGACGTTTATGTAGTCAAAGGTGGAAATCCTCCTGAGAAAGGTGCAGAAACTAGCAAAGGTAAACGAAAGGCTGAGGATAGCAACGATAGATCAGCACGACCACGAAGGGAACCAAGATTCACCTCATACACGGAGTTGAATGAAACTTTGGAGCGGATCTACCAAGACACCAAGGGACAGGTTCCTTATCGAAAGCCGATAAGGAGAGATCCAACTAACAACGAGAGAAAGTCGGACAAGTATTGCTTATTCCATGAGTTGAATGGTCATAGCACAAATGACTGCAGACATTTGAAAGACGTAGTTGAGGGACACATATGGAATGGTTTGCTATCACAGTATGTGAAGAGGAGGACCGCAACGGTGGAACAAGAACGACCACCACCTGCACCAACGGAAGACAACTCAAGATCGAGGCGTCAGCTCATTATCAATTGACTGAGGTTATGACGAATGAGTGAAAAACTCTACATCGATGCAATTAGGTTGTTCACACATGTACGAGACTACGAATGATCCCCAGGCATGCTCTGATACACCTATAAATTGTATCGACATAGGTGTTTGCACTCGGATGTCACCACTCTACTTTCGTGTTTTACTTCTGATGTTTGAATTTGACTTTGTCAGATAGTTTTTGCCTTAAAACTCTTCAGTTGGATGAATATTGGACTTTGATAAATCTAAAAAGGCTAAGTCACTTACATATGTACGGGGTCGCGAAGGGTCCTTAGGCATGCTCTGAGATGGCTAAGCTTCTTACACATGTACAGGGTCGTGAACGGTCCTTAGGCATGCTCTGAGTGGGCTAAGCTTCTTACACATGTACGGGGTCACGATCGATCCTTAGGCATGCTCTGAGATGGCTAAAGCTACTTACACATGTACGGGGTCGCGAACGGTCCTTGAGCATGCTTTGGAATGATAGTAAATCACCTTGGCAAATGATTCGGGAACTCACCCGAACGTGAACCTGACATCGATAATACTACGCCCCCAGGGCACACTTACTCGCCTCGAACAGGCACACAAACGATCCAGAAATTCACCCGAACGTGAACCTGGCATCGATAATACTAAGCCCCCCCCGGACACACTTACTCGCCTCGAATAGGCACCGACCTCGAACGGTCACAACTCGCCTCGAACGGCACCCGACCTCGAACGGCCACAACTCGCCTCGAACGGCACCCGACCTCGAACGGTCACAACTCGCCTCGAACGGCACCCGACCTCGAACGGTCACAACTCGCCTCGAACGGCACCCGACCTCGAACGGTCACAACTCGCCTCGAACGGCAGCCGACCTCGAACGGTCACAACTCGCCGCGAACGGCACTCGACCGTGAACGGTCCTCTTCGACCTCAAATGGCTCGATCCCGAACGATCTTCATTCGAGGTTACGAAAGGTCCCAAGTCGCCGCAAACGGCAATTGACCATGAACGGTCCTGTTCGACCTCAAATGGCTCAAACCCGAACGATCGTCATTCGAGGTTACGAACGGTCCCAAGTCGCCGAAAACGGCACTTGACCACGAACGGTCCTGTTCGACCTCAAATGGCTCGATCCTGAACGATCGTCATTCGAGGTTACGAATGGTCCCAAGTCGCCGCGAACGGTACTTGACCGCAAACGGTCCTGTTCGACCTCAAATGACACACAATCCCGAACGATCGTCATTTGAGGTTACGAACGGTCACGAGTCGCCGCGAACGGTACTTGACCGCGAACAGTCACATTTCACCTCAAATGGTTCGATCCCGAACGGTCGTCACTTGAGGTCATATAAGACTGTCAATTTCTATGCAGATCATCAACATGATATGAACATCCGGCTTATGGCATTACAAAACACACCTTCCTACCGCAAGGCATGTTTTGGGGGCATGTGTTATCCCGCCTTTTTAGCAAGGCCGTGATACCAAAAAATCAACCGAAGAACCAAAGAGAGTTCGTCTCAAAGATTGGTTATACACTATGTCAACACTTCTTACTCGCGGCTTAGCAACTTAACGGTCCAAGCAGATCAACGACCTAACGATCTAAGCCTCTAACAAGTTAACATGACAACAGCCCAGCGATCTAAAAGTCCTAGCGACTTAAAGAGTTAGCATCAGAGCGACTCAACGACCTAGTGGTACAAGCGACCTACCGAGTTAGGAGGCAAGCGACCTAACGACCCATAGCATTCAATGAGCTATCACTGCTATAAGCAAATGACCTAACAGCTTGATGAAGCAAACGATCTAAAGAGTTAGGGAAGAAGCGACTTAATGATCTAAAGACTCCATAGATACAACGAGTTAATGACCTACGAGTTAATGACCTAGCAATTCAGTGAAAGGCAACGTCCTAACGACCTAAGGGAAGAGCGACCTAACGACCCAGTAAGCTTTGGAGTTAGGTCGCGTGCGCACTGCCTCTTCGACATTAGGTCGCTCACGACCTAAGCAAGCTATAGTAACTCCTTTGCCACACATACTAGGTCGCTCGAAGCACGTAGCCCGTCTAGGTTGGTTCCATTAGGTCGCCAACAACCTATGCTACCTCGGGTTGACTTTTAGGTCGCCCACGACCTATGACACAGCCGACTTAACTCCATAATTTCCCTATAAATACCCTGCCTGCTCCAACTGAAAAGGGGGACTTTTGGAAGGCCGAAACTCTGCTGCTTGGATTTATTCTTCATCACTTTGAATACTAGAGACTCCTCGAAGAACCGAGCTCATTCAACATGGATCCAAAGTGCTTTTCTCCACCGAAGTTCTAATTTATTGCCTCGGTTATGTTGTAACTTGAAGTTGAATTGTAGCAAAAGTGTAATCAAAGAATCATGGAAAGAGTGGTAATCAAATCAGTAATAAAAGATGTAAAGTGGACGTAGGCTTGACTTTGAGCCGGATCACTATAAAAATTGTTGTCTTTTTTACTGTTTTTGCTATTTTTTGTTTACTTTTAGTTCCCGTGCAAACGGGTGGTGCTTTCGCTTTATCACAAATCACACCGGCGGTGTTAGCGCACCATTTTTAGCGTTAACAGGTGTCGTTCGAGGCGAATTGTGACAGTTCGTGGTCGGGTGCCGTTAAAGGCGAATTGTGTATTCCTGGAGGGGACTTAGTATGATTAATGTCAGATTTCACGCTCGAGCGAGTTTCTGAATCTTTTGTTATGGCGGTTCATCGCCATCCCAGAGCATGCCTAAGGACCGTTCGCGATCCCGTGCATGTGTAAGTGACTTGGCCGTTAGGGAATTATAAATACCAGATTTACATTCAAATGAATCTTACAACAAAAATGTCCAACTAAATCAAGTTCAGATGCAAAAAATAGAAAACAAAAGAAAAACAGTGACGTCAAAGTGCAAACACCTATACTAATACGGTTGACAGTCGTCTCAGAGCATGCTTGAGGACCGTTCATGATCCTGATCATGTGTAAGCAACTTAACCGTGTTAGTGTGGAGTTTGCCAATTATTCATCATTATTCTAATCGGTTGATGACAAGCTGACGCCTCGATACGGAGCCGTCCTCATTCGATGTAGAAGGTGGTCGCTCTTGCTCCACAGTTGTTGCTCATGTTTTCACGTACTATAAAAGCATTCCATTCCGGATATGTCCTTTGATCTCATCACTCAAGCGCCTGCAATCGTTTATGCTATGGCCGTTTAGCTCATGGAATAGGCAGTACTTGTCTGATTTCCTTTCATTGTTGATTGGATCCCTCCTCATTAGCCTCCTATAGGGAACCTGCCCCCTTGTGTTTTGGTGGATTCGCTCTAGCGTTTCGCTCAGCTCTGAATAAGAGATGAATCTTGGCTCCTTTCATGGCCGCTTTGGCTCATCACAACAATCCTCAGCTTTCTTTTTTCCTTTATCCTTGCCTAAATCCTTTCTTGGCGGATCTCCACTTTTGACTGCATAAACGTCAACTCCCTCTCCTTCCTCTCTCTCAGCATTTATATCCTCTTGTCGCAGAAACCTTTCTGCCTCTTGGTAAAACTTTCCTAGATCAAAAGGTGGATCCCTTGTCAATGAATTCTTGAATTCCATGCCATCAGCTGTGCCAGATAAAGCTACCATCAGAACCATAGAGGGATCTGGGCGATCCACCGATGCCGCCACTGCATTGAATCATATTAAGAAGTTCCTCAAAGACTCTACGGTATTCTATTTTAGTGTCGTCAGACTCATTACATTCTTAGGCCTCGAGATGTGAACCCTGAAATGCCTCATAAACTTCTCAATCAACTCGGTCCATGTTCTAATGGAGCCTCTCTCCAATTGTCTGAACCATAGTGCCGCTATGTCTATCAAAAACAATGGGAAACACTAGGCCATAACCTCCTCTGATGCCTCCAGTACCTCTATGTGCCTCATATACTTTGTTAGATGAACTACAGGATCCGTCCTCCCATCATACGCCTCCAATGTTGCTAGCTTGAATTCTGGTGGATTCCTAGCCTTCCTAATAGCAGGAGGGAAGGGGCTCATGTTCACATCTTCCAGATCTCTATTCACTATCCTCCCCTCAAGGCTCGTCTAACCATTTCTGCCAATCTGTCACTGTCTCCAAGCAGTAATCCTTGTCCATTGCCTCCGATTTGCCCCCGAGTTCATGAGGGAACCCTAGAATCTACTCTCATATACGAGCATTCGTTCCTCTATCAATGTCATATTTCACAATACTGCCTAGTACCCTACCTGGGATTGGATCAACATACTCCGGGGGAGTGTCCCTAGCTCAAGGGCTACTCCTGATGGTCCCGCTCTATTTTGAATCCTGGTTGTTCCATGCTCCTGATTCCTATTCCCAGCACTTCCTGCGGTTGCGTTCTCTTGGTTACGCACTCTAGCTTGTCCAATCTGCTGGAGTAGGTTCTACATCATCTCCTCCTACCTTTTCAGCATTCCTTCCTGCATAGCCTTCATCATCTTCTCCATCTCCTCTTTGATGATGAAAACTGATGTTTGATTAGCTCCTAAGGAAGCCTCCTGACTTCCTTCATGCCGACTCCTTTCTGCTCTCTGTCTCCTTGTTGATTGCTTCGTCATAGCTTTCCAGATCCAAGTCTTCAATCCTTCATGTCCAAAATCAAAGTTGTAGAATCCCTAAGTTCAATACTCGGTGAAAACACCAAAATGTTTGCGCCAAAATTAGTCACAAATATCCAATTACAGATGAAAGCGCCAAATCACCGTCACAGATCACAAATAGATTGTATGTAGTAGAATTAAGTAGGAAGAACACCTAAAAAAAGAAAAGGAAAGTAGTAGAAAGACAAGCTTTATAGTGGTTCGGCGTTGTAGCCTACGTCCACTTTGAAGGATTTTCTGTTTTATTGATTATTCTTTACTGATTTGCAAGAGTACAATTGGTAATATCAGAGTTATAATGGAGTTTAGCAGAATAACGGCATAGAAGAGCCAAAAAGGATCTCTTTTCTGGAGGCATTGGCTTGCTATTTATAGGCGTGACATGGAAATATCTGACTCAGATCTCGGAAGACACCTTCTCACACATGGGTGGCCCCACGTGATTGATCTCTGGACATTTGGGATCGATCCATAATCGATACGTATACAATTCGTATCGATCAGAAACGACTCAATTTGGGTTGAGATTGATCAGAGACTGAGTAGAGGTGGTACGCAAGCTCTTGTGAAATATTGATGGCATTTGGACTTGTAGATCTTGAGCTATGATCGATCCAAGCTTGAATTTGCAAAAGGCTGGCATCTTCGTGTCACTCCTATTGGTATTGATCATATTCAGATTGATGGCCATTCGTATCGATCATACCTGGATTGATGTCGTGGCGCTACATTCTAAGGTCGATTCCCTTTTCATGCCACGTGACTGCTTCTTCCTCTTTTTCATGCTTTATTTGTATCGTCCTGGAATGCATCATTTCGTATCAATGATCTAAAGGCTGCTTCGTATCGATGTATGACCATCCTCTTCACATAGATCGTTTTTGGCATGCTTCGTATCGATCATTAGCCAATCGATATGAACTAAGTTGATGAGGAGCGATACGAAGTACGTATGGACGAGATCGATGCAAAGCATTACTTGTTGATGGATACGTAGTGAAGCGATCATGATGGATATGAAGGAGAATGAGCACAAATGGATACAAACTGGATTAAACATGATGGATATGAAATGGAGCAGACATAGATGGTTACGAACCGATGGCTTTTCTCTTGATTTCGATCGACCCATATCTCGAGCATAAGAACTCCTATTGACTTGAAATTTGGAATGTTGACTTTTATAGTTTTCCTTGTTGTACCTATCAATTGTAGCTCGATCCAGACTTGGGAAAAATTTGTCAGTGTCCATAGCGAACTTGTGTATAATTGATCTTCGGGACCGATTATCTTCGATTTTCAGTCAATTCTTTGGTATCACGGCCTTGCCAAAAGGCGGGATAACATATTAAACAATGTTTCTGAATGACATTAGTTTTGGTCCATTTAAATATGATTTTGGAAATATGAAATCTTTCTTAAGATTTGTGAATATACTTATGCCATTGAGAAAAGCATATGGATACATTTTCTAAGTATTGAAAATGTAGGATTTTGTGGATATATTTATACCGGTGATATAAGTATATGGAAAATTTTCTAAGTGTTGAAAGTGAAACGTTTTGTGAGTATACTTATGCAGTTGAGATAAGTATATCAATATTTTCAAGTATTGAAAATAGTAGAGGAGGTTTGTGAATAAATCTTTTCTAAAAATTATTTTTATATAAGTATTTACAAAGTGATTTTAATTAATGAAATAATTAATTATAGAGGTTTAGTGGTTGCTTATGTGCTTAACCATGCTTGGTTTCCATATGACGTTAAATCACTGGTTTGATTGTTTGCTTATTTGATAGTTAAATAACCGATTATTAAATCTTGACCAATTTTGAAAACCATCATTTGTCCTATCGAAGAGACGGGGATCAGATGAGCATGCCCTCTGTTCTTATATAGTTTGCGTATTGCATTTTTAGGGCCTGACTAGGGTTGGAATCTTTTTACCTATTGTAGGTGTTAGATGTTGCTCTGAGCTATAACTTATGTTGTATTCTCTTGGGTAATGTCCAGATGGCTCTTCTGGATTAATCTATATATCTTGTTCTTTAGGTGATGGAAAATATCTGTATGATGGCCACTCACCCTGTGGAACTGGTAGTAAGAGCTTCCATTGTTCTACTCTGGCCATTTTCCTTATATAGAAAGTTGTAAGCCTACTCCATTATAGTCATCTCAAAATCTTCCCTGAAGCTTAAGTCAGGGAGTGTGAGAAGTGAAATTAACCTCTCTTTACCTCTTCGTGGGCTAATTGTAATTCTTTGCCTACCTTTTTCTTTCTTTTCTATGTGGTAGTTTTCTTAGCTAGGATACCCTATGCTTTTCAAGCTTCTTCAACTCATATGTAGCCATTGGCTATTTTGAAGAAAACCTTTATGCTTTTTCAAGCGTCTCTGCTATTCTTATCACAAAACACATTCTCTATTTTAATTCCATATTACTCTGCCTTTAGCGATGCTTCTTTGCTCGTTACTTCGATTTTCATTGCTTCAGATTTGAACCAACCGATAAAGTTGCACAACCTTTCACTATCTCATTACTTGACGCAGTATAATTTTTTTGATCTTGGAGACTTAACACCCAATATTGAAATGTTTGTGGAAATCTTTCGATTGTTGAACCTATGAGTAGATCTTACCAAGCTCATACCTCCTAAACCATCTTGAAGTTGTCCAGTCAAATATGCTAGAAACAGCTTGCACCTTGCAAGCCTTCCTACTTTTACAATATTCATATGATATTCAAATGCGTATTAAAGGTCATTTAGGTTGGATGTACCATTGTGCTTTCTTAAAGTAGGAGCCCTAAAGCTATTAAGCAAGTCTGAGTAAATTATTTCATCGCAAAATGAAGAGGAACTCACCTTTTATCTCCCTACTTTAATATTATGTTGGAAGAGCCGCGCAAACTAATCTAAGTGGACCTTTAGTGCCTTTATTTCCTGATTTTTGGAATTAATTTTAGATGAGTCACTGCTGTAAACTATGATGGCTTTATCCTTCCCTTATGCGGTTCGTAAACTGCACTTAGAAAGTAGAAAGGCGTTTATGTTTAGCCATTTTGTTTTGATATTGGTATTAGCCTAGATTTTGTACCATTCTCTTTAGGCTAGCTTCACCCTTCTTAATATTGAGCTTATTTTTTATTTACCAATTATGCATCTAGCTTAGCGGGTGAATATTGGCGTTATGCGGCGGGGCTATTAGAGTAGGTTGGTTTTGATGGAGGATACTGGACAATATTTTTTTCGTCACATACATCCTTTCATTGACTATGGCTGTAAAGAGGCATAAGGCTTCAAGGATGGGATGTGATAGGGAGTTTCGAATTAGGCCCATTGACAGTTTTGAAGAAGTGGTGTTATTATGGTTTTTGGTTCTGGCGATGAGGTGTTCTGCCTCAATTGAGGAAAAGGTGGATGAGTTTGTTTTATATGGATTAGTTGATGCATTTTTTATAGAGATGTGTGGTTACTTCAGGTGTATGGAAAGCCGAGCCCAATAAAGCCTTTCATAAACATCCCATACACCTGAAGTAACCATGCATTTGTATAAAAAATGCATCAGCTAATCCACATAATACTAACTCATCCACCTTTTCCCCAATTAAGCAGAACACCTCATCGCCAAAACAAAAAACTATAATAACACCACTTCTTCAAAACTGTTAATGGGCCTAATACGAAACTCCTTATCACATCCCATCCCTGAAGCCTTATGCCTCTTTACAGCCCTAGTCAATGAAAGAATGCATGGATGAAAAAAATATTGGCCTGTATCCACCATCAAAACCAACCTACTCTAATAGCCTCGTAGCACACCGCCAATATTCATCAGCTAAGCTAGATGCATAATTGGTATATAAAAAAATAAGCTCAATGTTAAGAAGGGTAAAGCTAGCCTAAAGAGAATGGTACAAAATCTATGCTAATACCAATATCAAAACAAAATGGCCAAACATAAACGCCTTTCTACTTGCTAAGTGCAGTTTACAAACTGCGTAAGGGGAGCATGAAGCCAACATAGTTTACAGTAGTGACTCATCTAAAATTAATTCCAAATACGAGGAAATAAAGGCATTAAAGGCCCACTTAGATTAGTTGGTGCGGCTCTTCCAACATAATATTAAAGTAGGGAGATAAAAGGTGAGTTCCTCTTCATTCTGCGATGAAATAATTTAATCAGACTTGCTTAATAATTTTAAGGCTCCTACTATTAAAAAGCACAATGGTACATCCAACCCAAATGACCATCAATGCGCATTTGAATATCATATGAATATTGTAAAAGTAGGAAGGCTTGCAGGGTGCAAGCAGTTTCTAGCATACTTGACTAGACAACTTCAAGATGGTCTAGGAAGAATAAGCTTAGTAAGATCTATTCATGGGCTGAACATTCGACAGATTTCCCATTTCCATGCTGGGTGTTAAGTCTGCCAAGATAAAAAAAACTATACCACATCAAGTAATGAGATAGTGAAAGGTTGCACAACTTTATAGATTGGTTCAAATCTGAAGCAATGAGAATCGAAGTACCGAGCAAAGAAGCATCGCTAAAGGCAACGTAATATGAAATTAAAAGAGATAATGATTTTTGAGATGAGAGTAGCAGAGACGCTTGAAAAAGCATAAAGGTTTTCTACAAAATAGCCAATGGCTACATATGAGTTGAAGAAGCTTGAAAAGCATGAGGTATCCTAGCTAAGAAAACTACCACATAGAAAAGAAAGAAAAAGGTAGGCAAAGAATTACAATTAGCCTACGAAGGGGTAAAGAGAGGTTAATTTCACATCTCACACTCCCTAACTCAAGCTCCAGGGAAGATTTTGAGATGACTAAATGGAGTGGGCTTGCAACTTTCCATATAAGGAAAATGGCCAGAGTAGAACAAGGGAAGCTCTTACTACCAGTTCCACAGGGTGAGTGGCCATCATACAGACATTTTCCATCACCTAAAGAAAAAGATACATAGACAAATCCAGAAGAGCTATCTGGATAGTATCCAAGAGAATACAACATAAGCTATAGCTCGGAGTGGCATCCAACAC
Organism: Allium cepa; assembly: GCA_030765085.1. NCBI lineage: Eukaryota > Viridiplantae > Streptophyta > Magnoliopsida > Asparagales > Amaryllidaceae > Allium > Allium cepa. The sequence goes on from CM060934.1 coordinate 110,101,746, forward strand.
CTATAATAAGTCAAAAGGTTCCAACCCCAGCCAGGCCCTAAAAATGCAATACGCGAACTATATAAGAACAGAGGGCATGTGTACCAAAGAAAAATTAAAGGAACCTTGAATATCTGAAATACTACCTTATTTTAATAACTATATAAAATCTTTTTACAAACATATGAATTACCTCAATTTAGATCGGCAATCGCGCAGTCGACATGTTAGCCAAAAACTAACTGTAACAACCTGTACCGAAAAAGGCCTAAATTCCGATCCAGAAAGGCCCATCGAAAATTAAACCCATTCCAAAGCTGGTTGTTGGTTAGCATAAAAAGAACAATACACAAAGCTATTTATCTACACATTCAGAAACTCATAGTGCAAGGATAAAATAAAATATTAGAAAAGTACCCTTTTATTTAAAAATTCCAATGTCATAAAGGCAAAGTACAATACCACCAAAATATCCAGGGTATAATGTTTTAAAGTTACAAAATCATACTTTTCACGGGTACATCGAAAAATAAAGGAATAACACAAGTAGATAAATAGACTATTGTCTCAAGCTTCCTCATCGCCATCGCCATCTAAACTTTCATCTTCCTCCCTAACCTGGTTGTAATGAGGAGGGTGTCAGAACAACAATGGTTGGTAATAAAAATCTGGAGCCTTCTTATAATAGTACTTGGGCAGTATAATTTAAATAAGAATATGTCGTACGATTCTAACTATGTTGCAAACCTTTCCAATTAAAAGATCTAAGCCTTTCTCATCGTAATAGCCTGTAACTATCATCATAATTTATCAAAGCAAGAGATAATACCCAAGCCACTTAATACCTCTTTAATAGAAAGTAGGCAAACTCTGACAATTTAAAATCTCATTTGAGGTAGGGCTTTGTCATTTACTACCTATCCCCAAAGCAGACTCCTCCTAGGTACTATCTAGCTAACATTGCATAAAATCTCTTTTAGCCACTTTATACTTCTTTTATAGGAGAGGCGGACCTTTCAACAGTACTTAATCCCTCGTCTAAAGCGGACTCTCCCCGAACCTTCTACCGTTCCTAACTACTAACCCTGACCATTTAATATTTCTTACATAGGGAACAGACGGGCCCTTAAATGGTCATTTAATACCTCCAATCCTAGAATTAGGTTCTTCGCATTGACTCGTACCCCACAGTGACGTCTCACATTAGTCCAACTATTCGTAGATACTGGTAGCCAAATTAATTGAGCAGGTTTACCTTATAGAATTTTAGGACAAACCCCACGTCCTCCATGCTTACTTATTATAGACGATGCCTCACATTAGCTCTAAAGTCTCGCTGCTGGTAGCCAAGTTAGATGCGTAGATTTCTATGTTTATTTGACTGAGCTCGCATCCCTGTTACTGGGTCTTAGCTTACCACCCTCTTTTAATATATTATCACACACCTTGCAGCACTCCAAAATAAGGCCTTATAAGGAAGCCCTTATTATGCCTTTAAAAATTTAATCTCTTTCCAAAGGGGGAGTTAATAGTGGTTAAAAAACCAATTAACTACGTAATTAATACGTTATTTGTGCTAATTTACACACACACACACGCATCTAGTAAATTTCTAAGTGTATATAAATTATGCCCTAAACTAGCGTTTAAATGTTAAATCTTTAAAATTATATAAGTTGCAATTCCATATTAACAAATATACCATAAATCCAATATCCAAAATCAGATCAACGGACTTGTATATACAATCCAAAGCCAACTTATTTTATACAGAAAAAGGGAATAAATAATTAATAGAAACTCACAATTTAATTACTTTTATATTCTATTCAACTTTTTTTACATGAAATTAGACAAATAGAATTTATATTCAAATTGTAGAAATAGGTGGTGCAAACTACAAATAAAAATTCGTATCTTACACACCATTTCCTAATCAAAACCTTCAATCAAATCTAAAGAAAAAAGACAAAAAGTGGATAGAAGGTTAAACAATTTAAACTGCAAAATCTACACAAATTCCATTTTTTACATATAAAACAATTGAGATTCCAACCTATGAATTGACATTTCACTTCAGGGGAAACTTTGGGGGTTTTTTAATGTGATATTTTCGTAAGCCAAAATTCCCAAGGCATGTATCAAATCCAAAAAACTATATAATTACAAAAATAAAATGACTAAGATTTCCATTCTCAAAGGTCCTTAGCTTTGCTACTTTTTGGATTTGACACGTTTAAAATAGTCTCCTTCAAATCTCTCTTTTTAGAAATATGCAACAAGGGAATTTCATATGGATTAGATTTAGAAATTTAGGGGTCAGAGGAGAAAAGTATTAGAAATAGAATAATATGCACTTAAAATTTATTATCTAAAACCCTAGAGAATTTCTTGAATCTTTTGAGAAGAGAGGCTGATAGAGTTTCGTTGTGTTTCCAAATAATTGGTGCATAAAAGTGAGTGGGCTATGCTCTTATTTATAGTGGTTGATATGCACAAGAACCGTCATATTTAAGTCAGTTTAAAATAATAAAATTTAGAACATTAACTATTGCAAACAACCCTAGCTGCCTTAAGACAACCGATTAACCACCCCTACCCTAGCGATCGATAGGCCGAGGGTAGGTAATCAGCTAGTACATTTATTTTGGAAAGAATTTATTATGCCGTTGTTTTATTTGTTTATTTCCCTAACTAATTCCGTAACACTAGCGTTAATTTTAATGTTTAATTAACCCCTAAGTCTAGTTGTTCTTACTTTCCAAATTTCAAATTTGAGAATCAATTACTTATTTGAATTTGAATTCTATTTAAATTATTTAAAATCCTAAAACTTTAAACATCCATAACTTTTTCGTTTGAGCTCCGTTTTAAAAACATTATATATAGAAACTGATTAGAATTTCATCATGAACACAACTTCATAACTTTCATGGTCAAATTTTGAATCTTGAAAAATTTGCATTTTTGGCCTTATCTTATTTAATTTATTTATCTACTTTATTTATTTCTTATTATGTTTACGGGGTGTTACATTCTCCTCTCCTTAAAAGGATTTTGTCCCTGAAACCTTTCTAAGTGGTGAACAGCATAAGGCTCAATAAGCATCCATGTTATACAACCAAGTTGTCTACATAACCATCTACTCAACCGAAAGTGCAATGTAATTATTTGTGCAGACATACTATAAGTGAGCTCAATCCCAGCATGAGTGTATGATCATGACATAAAAGTATGTATGCAAACATCCTAAACATACATAAAATTTCTACATGAGTGCAAAGTGATAGTGAAAATGTGTGGCAACCATCTCCTGCCATACAATCTAATAACCATGATGCAATAAAAACCTTTTTTTTAGAGACGAGTTTACCAGTGAAAAGCTCAGGATAAGAGATCCTCATCTTCTCTTCAACTTCCCATGTGCTTTCCATCTAGTTGCCTATCCATTGTACTCGAACCAACCTAATTTCTTTATTTCGAAACTTCCTAGTTTCGTGCTCCATAATGCATGTCGCGGCAATGGGTGATATAGGCTCGGTCTCAATATCCCATAATTGATCAGGATCTACCACAATGTTTATGTTATGAAGGAATTTCCTTAAGTGTGAGATGTAAAAAACATTATGGACTCCTGCTGATTTATTTGGTATCTCCATGCGGTAAGTAAGTCTCCTAATGCTCTTCAATACTCCGAAAGGCCCAAAAAATTTTGGTGCCGACTATTCTGTCTTCCCAAATCTCACTACTTTCCAAAGAGGAGAGACTTTGATAAACACCACGTCCCTGCCTCGAACTCCAACTCTTTCCTTCTCTTGTCTGCATAGGTTTTTTGATGGTCTTGCACTGCCTAATTACTTTACTTTTTTCGATGTATCGCGAATTATGTCTGGTCTAAGTAGAAATTTGTCGGTGGTTTCCCACCAATAATTTGGCGATTTTCATGGCCTCCTGTAAAGTGCTTCAAAGGGGGCCATACCAATCATTGCTTGATATCTATTGTTATATGCAAATCAACAAATGATAGGTGGTACACCAAATGTCCTCCAAAGTCCATGATGCAAGCTCTCAACAAATCCTCCAAGATCCTATTAACCATTACAGTTTAACCATCTGTCTTTGTGTGGTACGCAATGCCAAGATTTAACGAAGTTCCCAAAGCTGGCTGCAAATTCCTCTAAAACTCGCTTGTAAATAAGGGGTCCCTACCACTAACGATGCTCACTAGAATTCCATGAAGTCAAACCACCTCTTTAATATAAACCCATGCAAGAGATGTTGTGGTCCTATTGCGCCTAATGGGATAAAATAGGCGCTTTTAGTGAGTCTATCCACTATGACCCGAATTGCTTCATTGTCGCTTTGACTCCTTACAATCCATCTATGAAGTCCATCTATATGATGCAGCTCGAACCAGGGTCGAAGAGTGGCAAGTTATCGGCATGAGTCGTTCACGACCTAGTGGGAGTTTAAGTCGTTCACGACTTAACAGATCAGTACGACCTAAGGAAGAAGGGTTAGGTCGGAAACGACCTAGTGGAGGAGTTGTAGATCGATCACGACCTAACAGGCTATGTGAAGAGGAGTTAGGACCTAACGTTGCTATAAGTCGTTCTGAAGATATTGAATGACCTAACGAGTTGCTCAGCTAGTATGCCACACCTTATGGCGCTAAGTCGCATGAATCTTTAGGTCGCGAGGTTTTCTTAAGTCGCTTCCAGATAAGTCGTTGATGAAGATAGGTCGCAGAAGCTAAAGCAATGTTGCGAGTGTTAGGTCGCTTGATGTAACCTTGTTCTTTTAAGTCGTTTGTATTTGTGTTTTGTTGTATTTTAGGTCGTAAGTCGTGTTATCTGGATTATACTGTATTGAATTTGGGTTTTGAGGCGTGTGTCTATTAGGTCGGCAACGACCTAGTATAAGTCGCGTACGACCTATGATAGGTCGGAGGTATGGGTTAAGTCGCGTGCGACCTATGATAGGTCGGAGGTACTGTTGTAGTGAAGTATGTGAGTCGTGGATTGTAGGGCGGTGCCGACCTAAGTTGAATCGTGAGTCGGTAACGACTTAAGGTCGGTGTGGTGAAATGCTATAAATAGGCGTGTGTTGTAATTTGAAGAAAGTTGATTTTTGAATAAAAATTTCTTGTTGATTGCTGTGTGCTTTCATCTTAAATTGGTAGTTGAGTGTAATCTCCTATCTCCACTTTCGGTTATTCGAGTGCGCTCGAATCAACGATTGTTGAAGCCGATTCGCGGAATCAAGTGCGCTTGATCAACGCTTGAAGAATTGAAGATCTTCTTTCACGGTATCGTGCGCGATCAACGTGTTAGAGATAGATAGAATTCGGTATCTTCGGATCAACGAATTTGGGTATTTCAGTATCTTTCAATCTATCGATTGCTACTTTCATCGATCTTAATCGATTTGTTATTATTCGCTGCGTCAGTTTGGTATCAGAGCTAGACTTAGCCAATCATAGCTAAGCTGAGACTTGGAGCCAATTTTTGAAGTTGTTATTCATCGTGTTCATCTTGAAGTTGCAACGAGTTTGAAGATTTTGATCCATTTCATTTTGGATCTAAAGTTGGAGAAGTGTTTGTATGTTGGCCGTGAGATTTTTGCGCGCCAAAGTTTGAAAGTTAAGTGTTAAGCCATGCTTTGTTGCTTGTTTAAGTTGAAGCCGACCTAACTTTGGGTCGTTGCAAGTTGAGGCCGAGCCAGTTGAATTGAGTCGTGACTTGTTTGTTTTGTGTTGAAGTCTTGTGTTCGATTTGTTGAAGTTTTTGAGAAGTTTTCAATCATGCCACCAAGGAGAGCTAATCGTCATCAAAATGTTGAAGCGTTGTATAGAAGAGAAGAAGCCGAGCTTATGAACAACGTATTAATGAGAAATTTGATGAAGGCATTGGAAAGTTAGAGAAGTTAATGAATGATTTGAATCAAACTCAAAGGAGGAGATCACCAAACTCGAACCATGGAGGAAACCGAGTTTCGCCATCGGTTACGGAAGCGAGGAGGGTATCACCGCAATCTTTTAGAGAAAGGAGAGAAACATCAATTTCGTCAAGGAGAGACCACCATGATTATGCACATGAAGAAAGGAGAACTCCACGAGAATTTGAGAATGAGCCATATAGAGATGAAGAGAGACATAGTAGAAGAAGCGTGCGTGATCAAAGGGATGTTGATGGACGAGATCGATATAGACGAACTTTTGATTTTGATGAAGAGGGTGGTAGAGCTAGCATTCATTATAGAGATCGAGACCAAGTTCGAAATTCTTACCGGGATGTAGAAGATGATCGTCGATGGGAATCAGGTATGAAGATGGAAATTCCAGAATTCAAAGGTGGGATGGTAGCTGAAGAGTTCTTAGATTGGTTGTTTAATGTTGAAGAGATCTTTGATTTCAAGGAGGTTCCTGAGCATAGAAGAGTGAAGTTGGTTGCTACTAGGTTGAGGGGGAGAGCTTTGGCGTGGTGGCAGCAAACTAAACTTACAAGGGAGAGAATGGGGTAGTCAAAGATTGAGTCTTGGGATAAGATGAAGAAGTTGATGCGAGCTACATTTTTACCTTACAACTATCAATCACTTATGTACCAGAGGTTGCAGAATCTGAGGCAAGGGACGGAGTCAGTTAATGATTATGCAGATGAATTTTACCAACTCATTGCCAGAAATGATATTATGGAGACAGAAGAACAATTGACTGCTAGATTTGTTGGACGGCTGAGAATGCAGATCCAGGATATGGTTAATACGTTTGATCCTAGATCTGTTGCAGAAGCACATCAGAAAGCGTTGGCTTGGGAGAAGCAGGGAAGGCGTGGAGGTGGTGTGTTTACTAATTCCAATAATCAAGCGAAGGGTGCCAGTGGAAGTTCTAATGTTTCTAAACCTATCAGTAAACCAGTGGTGAAGGAGGCTGAGAAGGCAAAGGTTAGCAGTGGTTTCAAATGTTACAATTGCCAGGAGTTGGGTCACAAAAGCAATGAATGTCCGAAGCCAAAGAAGAGAACCATGGTTGCAGAAGTTGAGGAGGATGATGGTGAGGAGGCAGAATGTTCAAATGCACCTTGTGTTGAGGAGGAAGAAGAATTGTCTGGGGATGAAGGTTGTAATCATATGATGAGGAGGTCTTGTCTTACACCAAAGCAAGAGGAAGATTCTAGTTGGTTGAGGAGCAATATTTTTCAGTCGACATGCACTATTCTGGGGAAGGTTTGCAAGTTCGTTATTGATGCTGGAAGTTGTGACAATATTATCTCTACCGAAGCAGTAAAGAAGTTGAACTTGAAAACTGAGAAGCATCCTAAACCGTACAAGTTAGCATGGTTAAGGAAGGGTTGTGAAGTGAAGGTGTGTCGAAGAGCTTGTGTGAATTTTTCTATTGGGAAGAAGTACAAAGATGAAATTTGGTGTGACGTTGTAGACATGGATGTGTGTCATCTGTTGTTGGGCAGACCATGGCAGTTTGATAGAGCAGTGCAACATGATGGTCGTGCTAATAGCTACAGTTTTATGTTTAAAGGTACTAAAATCACTTTAGTTCCTAAGAAGCAACAACAGAAGGAAAGCAAGTTGGAGGAGATTGAAGAGCTGAAAACTTTGCTATCTTTGAAGGAGTTTGTCAAGGAAGTTGAAGAGGAGCCTGAAGTGTTTCTATTGATTGGGCGAGAGTGTAGTGAAGGGGTTGAAATTCTAGAAGAAGCGAAGCCAGTTTTGAAAGAATTTGAGGATGTATTTCCAGAAGAGTTGCCTAAGGAGTTACTGCCACTGAGAGACATTCAACATCAAATTGATCTTGTTCCGGGAGCAGTTTTACCACATCGACCACATTACCGAATGAGTCCGAAGGAACATGAAGAGTTGCGAAGGCAAGTAGAGGAATTGTTAGAACAGGGACGTGTTCAGGAAAGCTTGAGTCCTTGTGTAGTACCAGCTTTGTTGGTGCCGAAGAAGGATGGAACATGGAGAATGTGTACCGATAGTAGAGCTTTGAACAAGATTACTGTTTGCTACAGATTTCCTATGCCGAGGTTGGATGATTTGCTAGATCAGTTGAGTGGGGTGACTATCTTTTCGAAGATTGATTTGAAGAGTGGATATCATCAGATTCGAATTAGACCGGGAGACGAATGGAAGACCGCATTCAAGACGAGAGAAGGATTATATGAATGGTTGGTTATGCCGTTTGGTCTATCGAATGCACCAAGTACATTCACGAGGGTGATGAATCAAATTTTCAGACCGTACATTGGGAAGTTTGTTGTTGTTTACTTTGATGATATTCTGATTTATAGTGCGAGTACAGAGGAGCATGTAGAGCATTTGAGAAAGGTGTTAATTATTCTTCGTGAGGAACAATTTTATACAGCTACGAAGAAATGTGTGTTCATGACTCGAAGTGTTTTATTTTTGGGATATGTTGTATCTGAGAAGGGAATCCAGGTGGATCAGAGTAAAGTTGAAGCTATTAGAAATTGGCCACAGCCGAGAACTATCACTGAAGTTAGAAGTTTTCATGGATTGGCATCATTCTACCGAAGGTTTATTCCACACTTCAGTAGCGTGATGGCGCTGGTTACTGATTGCGTGAAAGGGAAGCAGTTTTCTTGGTCGAAGGAAGCAGGGGTTGTTTTTGAACGAATCAAAGTACTTTTGACGACAGCACGAATTCTTGTATTACCAAATTTTCAGTTGTTGTTTGAGCTACATACTGATGCATCAAAGGTTGGGATTGGAGGAGTGTTGAGTCAGAGTGGAAGACCTATTGCATATTTCAGTGAGAAGTTATCAGGGGCAAATCTGAGATATAGTACATACGATGTCGAATTTTACGCTATTGTGCAAGCTGTTAAGCACTGGAGGCATTATCTATTTTAGAAAGAATTTGTTCTTTACACTGATCATGAAGCCTTGAAGCATTTGCAGGGGCAGGATAAAATTTCAGCGAGACATGCATCATGGATTGCCTATTTGCAGCAGTTTACTTTTGTTGTGAAGCACAAATCTGGGGTAACAAATCGTGTGGCTGATGCTTTGAGTAGGAGGAGTCATTTATTAACTACAATGAAAGTTGAAGTGACGGGATTCGAATTATTGCCAGAATTGTTTGAGGAGGATCCTTACTTTGCAAAAATTGTTGAGAAAGTTAAGGATGGGGATACTGATGAATTTATGTTGGTTGATGGATTCTTGTTTAAAGGAAATCGGTTATGTATTCCAGAGAGCAGTTTGAGAATGAAGATTATCAAGGAGTTGCACGAAGAAGGCCATGTGGGTAGAGATCGTACTTTGCAGTTAATCTCTCAATCTTATTTTTGGCCATCGATGAGGAGAGAGGTAGAGAGGTTTGTGGAGAGATGTCATATTTGTCAGGTTTCGAAAGGAACAACGACGAATGCGGGATTGTATATGCCGTTACCTGTACCGTCTAAACCATGGGTTGATATCAGCATGGATTTCATTTTGGGTTTGCCTAGAACTCAAAGGGGAAATGATTCTATATTTGTTGTGGTGGACAGATTTTCAAAAATCGCACATTTTGTTGCTTGTAAGAAGACGGCGGATGCTGTTCGTGTTGCTCAGTTGTTCTTCAAAGAAATCTATCGTTTATATGGGTTGCCGGAGTCTATTGTTTCGGACAGGGATACCAGATTTTTAAGTCATTTTTGGCTAAGATTGTGGAAGATGGTTGGAAGCTGAAATTTAGTAGCGCTTATCATCCGCAAACAGATGGACAGACAGAAGTGGTTAACAGATCTTTGGGAAATTTGTTGCGATGTCTTGTGAAGGACAATTTGAAGAGTTGGGACATGAAGTTATGCCAAGCAGAGTTTGCGCATAATCATGCAGTGAATCATAGTACGGGATTCAGTCCATTTCAGATCGTATATTCAAGTTTGCCAAGGGGACCGTTGAATTTGGCAGTAGTGCCACAACCGAAGGGGACGGTTAAACAAGCTGTAGATTTTGTTGATGGGTTGACTGAATGTCATAAAATCGTTCAGAAACGATTGGAGAAAGCAAATGAGAAGTATAAGCAGACTGCAGACTTAAAGCGACGAAATGTTGAATTTAACGAAGGTGATTTGGTGTATGCTGTGTTAACAAAGGATCGTTTTCCAGTAGGCGCTTATAATAAGTTGAAAGCCAGAAAAATTGGTCCTGTCGAAATTGTGAAACGGATTAATAAAAATCTTATAAGTTGAAGCTGCCGGAGGATGTGTACACTTCTGACGTATTCAATGTTAAGCATCTTATACCATATTATGAAAATGGACAATCTGATGTGGAAGAATTTACAAATTCGAGGACGAATTTTTCTCAACCAGGGGAGGATGATGCAGCTCGGACCAGGATCGAAGAGTGGCAAGTTATCGGCATGAGTCGTTCACGACCTAGTGGAGTTTAAGTCGTTCACGACTTAACAGATCAGTACGACCTAAGGAAGAAGGGTTAGGTCGGAAATGACCTAGTGGAGGAGTTGTAGATCGGTCATGACCTAACAGGCTATGTGAAGAGGAGTTACGACCTAACGTTGCTATGAGTCGCTCTGAAGATATTGAACGACCTAACGAGTTGCTCAGCCAGTATGCCGCACCTTATGGCGCTAAGTCGCGTGAATCTTTAGGTCGCGAGGTTTTCTTAAGTCGCTTCCAGATAAGTCGTTGATGAAGATAGGTCGCAGAAGCTAAAGCAATGTTGCGAGTGTTAGGTCGCTTGATGTAACCTTGTTCTTTTAAGTCGTTTGTATTTGTGTTTTGTTGTATTTTAGGCCGTAGGTCGTAAGTCGTGTTATCTGGATTATACTGTATTGAATTTGGGTTTTGAGGCGTGTGTCTATTAGGTCGGCAACGACCTAGTATAAGTCGCGTACGACCTATGATAGGTCGGAGGTATGGGTTAAGTCGCGTGCGACCTATGATAGGTCGGAGGTACTGTTGTAGTGAAGTATGTGAGTCGTGGATTGTAGGGCGGTGCCGACCTAAGTTGAATCGTGAGTCGGTAACGACTTAAGGTCGGTGTGGTGAAATGCTATAAATAGGCGTGTATTGTAATTTGAAGAAAGTTGATTTTTGAATAAAAATTTCTTGTTGATTGCTGTGTGCTTTCATCTTAAATTGGTAGTTGAGTGTAATCTCCTATCTCCACTTTCGGTTATTCGAGTGCGCTCGAATCAACGATTGTTGAAGCCGATTCGCGGAATCAAGTGCGCTTGATCAACGCTTGAAGAATTGAAGATCTTCTTTCACAGTATCGTGCGCGATCAACGTGTTAGAGATAGCTAGAATTCGGTATCTTCGGATCAACAAATTTGGGCATTTCAGTATCTTTCAATCCATCGATTGCTACTTTCATCGATCTATATCGATTTGTTATTATCCGCTGCGTCACTATATATGCTCCTATTTCCATGTTGGAATTTCTAATGGAAATAACAAACCTCCTGGTTTCCCTTGTTCTGCCTTTATTGTATGGCATGTCAAACATCTAGCAACAAATTCTGCTACCCTCTTCTTCATCCTAGGCCAAAAGAAAATTCTCTTCATATCCTTATACATCTTATCTCCTCTAGTGTGAATGGTCATCTTTGAATGGTTATACTCCGTAAGCACTTCCTATAACACACTGCCAATCGTTGGCACACAAAGGTGTCCATGTATTCTGAAACATCCCTACTTGTCAACTGCATATCTATTGACGTAGAGAAATTTCTCTCCTTTACTTAGCTTGCCAAAAATCAACATCTCCTCATCCTTCTTTTTCTTAAGCCCAATGTGGTCCATCAATGCTGGCTTACTCTCCATTGTTGCTAGATTGTTTTGAGTGGGTTCAATTAGTAGTTGAAGGTTGAAATTTGAGGTGAACTCCAACTACCTCCACTCATATATAACAACTAGAGTAGAATGTCTCCGGCTAAGAGCATCAGGGACAACATTCCATTTTTTGAGGGTATATCGTATCCTAAAGTCATAAGATGCTATGAACTTCATCCATAATTGTTGCCTCAGATTTAAATCTTTTTGGGAAAACAAGTATTTGAGTAATTTATGGTCAGTCAATAACTCAAACCTTTCCCCTAAAAGATAGTGCCTCCACATCTTCAAGGTGAAAGCTTGCCAACTCCAAATCAAGAACTGGGTATCTCTTCTTATGGTCCTTTAGTTGCTTACAAGCAAAAGCTATCACCCTTTCTTCTTGCATGAGAACTGCTCCCAATTATGTGCCGCATGCATCCGTATAAATTATAAAAGGCTTCTCTCCATAGGGAATGATGAGTATTGGTGCACTTGTCAATTTTTCCTTATCAACCTGTTAAGTTCCCAATAGCTGACGCAAAGCCTCAATGATCCATCTACCTTAATTGCAAAGCAATAGGGGCTCCTTATTTTGAAGTACTCTATCGGATGAATCCTTTCTGTAATAGCTCTAAGATTTGCTTATCTAACACTCGCCTTTCTTTGTTGGCCATGTGTCTTAATGGTAGAGCGACTGGTCTTACGTCTTTCTCTAAATCAATCCTAAACTCGATCTCCCTTCAAGGTGGGAGACTCGAGAATTGTCCAAAGGCATCAAAAAATTCTCGAACTACAGGTACAGATGAAAGTTCATTTTAAGATAGGCTCGACAAATGTAAATAGCGTCACTCGACTGAGGCTTGTGTTGTACAACGAACCACTATATCTCATCCTTTGCAACTTTTTAACCATACAACCCTCCTATCGCAATCTAATATTTCCCTGTAGTACGACAGGCAATCCATTCCTAAGATAAGTCCATACGTCTTGAAATTAAGAACGTGTGCATTACATATAAAATCGACGCCGCATATGTCTAACACTAGGTCTTTGCAAATTGAGAAAAGATATGTTGACCCCTAACTGGAATTGAGACTGCTATTGGGTTAGTGACAATTTAGGTTTGAAGATTTAAGGAGTTGATCACGTTCCTGGCTATAAATGAATAGATGCTCCAGAATGGAATAAGTTACGAATTATATCCATAAAAATAAGAGTTATACCGTGTATCGACGCCTTCCCTTTATCTCTAAAGGGTGGTCTACTCGAAACAGAGGTAGCCCTAATGGCATAGGCCTGTCTACTCTGCCTTTATTCAAAAACATCGAGCACTGATTCTTGAAGTGTCCCTCTTCGTGGCAGTGATAACACTTTCCCTTAAAAGCTTCCCTCAACAGACTTACCCTACAATCTTTAAAGATAGGACCCTTCTTATGGCATCTCTTGCACACTTTACCCTCCTTGAACTTTACTATTGCTTTCTTACTCGCCCAAAGGTTTCCCTTCTTGGATCCTCCTTGATTTTGAGTAGGTCATGCCTTCTCCTTCTACTTCTCCAGTTATCTCTCTACCGCACTACTTATCTACAGGAAAGCCATCTCGACTAATGTCTCATATGTGGCACCAATGGGTACTTGGGTTAGTAACAACTCTTTAAGTGGGGAGTTCAGCACTTTGACAAACTTCATGGCTTTTTCATAGGCTTATCAATCAAAATCATCCCAAATTTTGCTAATGTACTCCTTTAAAGTGGAGTCTCCCTTCCTAAGTTGTATAAATCTCTCCAGTTGCAAACTCACCTTTTCTCTTGACTTAAGCCTCAACTCAAATTGTTTCTTGAACTCATCCTAAGTGATAATCCTATAGACATTCTCCTCAACCACAATATTCCACTATTCTAAAGCCTCTCCCTTGAGGTGCAAAGCTACCATCCTCCGCTTAAACTGATCCTCCCATCCAGGCTTTCGAAATATCTTCTCATAGTCATTTATCTACGGCTTTATCTCTATTAAATTGAAGACGTTCCTTGGGAGAGATTTCCAATCTCAAAAGAAGAAGAGTTTTCAACCATAATCTATTGTTTGTAAGTTAAACATTTAGTTACAATGTCCTAGGATAGTATTATTAGTGTGATTGCGTAATAGTATATATATGGTAGGGGTTTTTGACAAATTCTTTTAAAAATAACAACTACATCACTCACAAGTATACTATCCCTGTTATCAGGTAACTTAGGCTATGATACCAAATGTAAAAACTCAAAACTAAATAGGCCTAAATTCTAACCGAGAAAAGGCCCATCGGATCATAAACCCAATTCAAAGCTGGCTGTCGGTTGGTATAAAAAGAAATATACACAGAGCTATGTATTTAAAGGTTAAGAAACTCATAGTTCAAAGATATGATATTAGAACAGTACACATTTATGTAAAAATTCCAATGTCATAAAAGCAAAGTGCAATACCACCAAAATATCTGGAGTACCATATCATAAAGTTACAACATTATTACTTTCATAGGTACATCAGAAAATAAAGGAACAAAATAAGTAGATAAATATTCTATTGCCCCAAGTTTCCTCATCGCCATCCCCATCTAAACTGTTGTCTTCTTCTCGAAACTATGTTGTAATAAGGAGGGAGTCAGAACAATAATGTTCGGTGATTAAAAATCTAGAGCTTTCCTATAATAGTTCTTGGAAAGTATAATTTAAATAAGAATATGTCTTATAATTCTAACGAGGTTGAAATTTTAAGACATAAGGCTTTCTAATCCTAATAGCCCATAACTACCATCAGTAGTGTCTTACAATGCAAGAGATAGTACCCAAGCCACTTAATACCTTTTTATGGAAAATATGCAGATTCTAACCATTTAAGACCTCATTTGAGATAGGCCCCCATCATTTACTACCTATCTCCAAGGCAGACTCTTCACAGGTACTATCAAGCTGACATTGCACGAAATCTCTTTAAGCTACTTAATATTTCTTATATGGGAGAAGCGGACCTTTCATCGATCACTTATGTAACATCCCTGAAATTTTGGTTAAGATAATTTGATAATTAATTTAATTTTTGAAATTAAATTGTGAATAAAAATCTGCATTGTGTTTGAATTTTCAAATTCAATTAGATGCATGTTTATCTATTTATATAAATGGATTTTTATAAGATCATTTTAATTTGATTTGAATAAATATATATCAAAAGATAGTAAATAGAGGAATTGATTTAAGAAATTCAATAAATTGATTTTAATAAGATTCCTATTTGGAATTCAAAGGTAAATTTATTAGAGTGATAAATTAGAGGTTTATTTATCAATGTATAATTTTATTTAAATAAAATTTTCTTTTGATTTATTTTGCAAGTAAAATTTATATGTATATATATACAATATCTAAGTTTAACAAAAAGGTTTAATGTTGTTTCCTTTAATAATAAAAATAACAATAATATACACATTTGAAAAAAAAAAGTTTATGACTGTATTTAAAACATTAAAACATTTAAACATAATAGTTCATCTTGGATAGGATTTGATAATTTGATTTCAAATCATGTGTTATTAAATTGTAAATAAAATATGTGTTTTATAAAAAAAGATTGAAAATAAAACTTAAAAACTTAGATCCAAAATTAGAAGGTGTATATGTATGTAAAAGAATTAATACAAAGTTTAAAATATTTATATATATCTTCTAAAATAATTAATAATAAAACATGAACATGATTTGTAAGTTAAAAATAAAACAAGGTTTAAAAACAATTTGTAAATAAAATTATGAAAAAGGACTTTACATAATTTTGTTTAAACATAACAAATGTAAGAAATGGATTAACAAGTGTAAGATAAGTAAACATCAAAGAAAACAAGTGGCAAATTTCTTTTAAACTTGATTTTACTAAATATAAAAAAAAAAATCAAGTTTCTCAATACCTTCAAGCCCTGAACAAAACAAAGAAGTAAAAATCTGAAAATCACAAAGTAATTCAAAGAACTCCAAGCAAAATTGAATTCAAAACCTAAAAGCAGATCAGGGCCAAACTGCAACTTGATTTGGAGTGATTCAAAGCAAAGATCTGAAGCAAATTTTAAAACCTGGAAAATAGAAGATTCAAAGGATCAACATCAAAATTCAGGAAACAAGAATCAAACTTAAAAAAAACTTAGAAAAAAAACAAATGAACATCAGATAAGTAAGCATTCAAAGGATCAACATCAAAATTCAGGAAACAAGAACCAAGAATTTCCAAAGTAGGTTGCAGATTTAGATTAATCCCAGAATTTCAAATAGCAGGCTCTGTTCTTCAAAAACAAAGTGAGCAAACTTAATTTTTTTTTTAAATTAGTTTCTGTGAATCCTATGCCTGTGAATCTATCAATTGTCTCCATGTGATGGCTTGAGGTTATTGATAAATGCCTGCATGTATGGATCCATATAAAAATAATAGTGTGCATGCATGTGAATACATATTTCAACTCTGTTTTTTAGTTTTCAGGTTTAACTAAATCAAAACAAATGTATATCCCTTCACGTACATAATATTAGGCCATGATAGTTGAAAGAAATTTGTTTGTATTGGTCAAATACTACTTTTAACAATATTTATAAGAAAAGTTAGCCAGCCATTTTACTCAAAGAAGAAATATGCAGTTAAATTCAAATCAATGTCGAAATTCAGGTGTCATAAATTTTTGATTCACTTATACGACATGATTTACTTTAGGAAATCATGATTTTTAAAAGAGAAACCATGATTTTTAATTTAGTAAATCATGGAAACTTGCTGGTTGAACTTAAATTGGGTTTTAACAAAATTCTGATGCTCGGAAGGTTTTTTGATCTCAAGATTTAAGCCGAAGCTTGCTGGTAAGTTAGGGACCTTTGGAAAAATATTCAATAATTTTACAATTTATCGTGGATGGCGAACGAAGTTGATTTTGAATTTAACCCTAGTTTTTAGTAAAGGGGTAAAAACTGGTCACTGTGTTTTCGTTAAGGCTTCGGAGCACATCGGCCGTAGGGGAATCGACTTGGGGGTGATCGAAGGAGCTTCAGCCGTAGCCGCAAGATTTCTGGTGGCGGCATACGGTGACGCGAATTGTTTTTGGTGGGTCGTGTTAGTGTCAAGAGAGTTTGGTATGGCTCGATTTTGATTCTCAGACAATTTCGAAATTCTGAATACACGGGGTTGTTCTCGGGATCTCTGGCGACATGTGGGTGATCGGAATGATGGTCGGAGACGCTTCAACCAAGTGTGCATGTGTACGCATGTTATTGGATGTCTGCGTGGATTTAAGATTGGGGAAGATGAAGTTTATTTGGGGACGAACTCGAACAATCATACTCGAGCAGGGAATTGCTGGGTAGAACGAGGTTTTCTTTGGTTATCTGTGGTAATACCAAACAGCTTTGAACTTTAAAGGAGAATTTAGTTTTTTTTATAAATTTTGTTTAAATCAATGTCCTGTAAAATTAAAAGTTATCCAAGTTTAAAAAAAATGTTAAGAAGGTTTTAAATTAAATTGTCTTAATAAACTAAGTTTTAAAATGATTTAAAGATATACATAAACTTTTATTTTGGAAGTTTAACTCAATAATATTAAGGATTTGTTAAAGAATGTTGAAATGGATCAATTAACTTTTTAAAAGTTTAAGTTAAATTCATTTGTTAAATGAGATTAATTACTTAAAGTTAATGACTTAATAAAAGTGATTTAAGATAAATTAATTAATAAATTAAGTTTGATTAATCAAGAAATAATTAAAGGATAACTAATTAGGTAAGATTAATTAAATTAAGGTAATTAATCATTTAATCAAAAGGAATTAACTAATGAATTAAGTTAAGTAATCAAGTGATTAAGATTTATTGTTGATTAAGGATAATCATTTATTAATTAAGAATAATTAATTAAAATGATAATCAATTAAGGGGTTAATTAATTAATTAAAGATAATTAATTAAAGAATAATTAAATAATTAAAGGTTAATTATTTAAAATAAAGAGTTAATTATCTAACGATTAAAGATTGATTAAATTGTTAATCAAATTTGATTTAAATTAATTGGTAAAGGTAAATTAATTAATTAATTAATTAAGGTTGATTAATTAATAGTTAAAGGATTAATTAATTTATAAATTGAGGTTAATTAACAAATAATTTAATGATAATCAGTTGGGAATTGTTAAGTATAATTACTTAAATGAAAGTAATTAAGGAACTAATTACTTAATGTAATTAATTGAGTTCAATGGGATTAGTTGAATTAATTAATTAAGTTTAATTAATTTAAATACTAAATGATTTGATAATAATTACTTAATGTAGTTAATGGATGGTAATTACTTAGTAAAGTAATTAATTTATAATTACTGGATGTAATTAATGGAAGTGATTAAGAATAGTTATTAATTAAGGAGTAATTAATTAGTTATTGTAATTAATTAAGGATTAATTATTAATTAAGGGTTAGTTAATTATTGTAATCAATTAAGAATAATTAATTAAGATGGTTTGTAATTAATTAACATTAGTTAACTAAGATTAGTGACTAATCTGATTTGAATTAATCAGATAATTAATTGATATTGATTAGGGATGTTTGGATTCTATTGAATAATTGAACTGTTTGATATTCCTGATTGAGATGCCCTGTTTTGATTTTAGCAATGTTTACTGTGATTGATTATCTGTGATATGTACCTATGATCTGTGAATAAAAGATAAGCGTTACAATTGGTTTGTACCGCTTGTCAAATATAAGTGTTATAGTTTATACCGCTTATTAAATAGATTGCTGCATTTGAATCTGTGTTGATTGATGTTGTGCACTATTTTGTAAAACCCCTGGACCACACTTATACACACATAAATATGGATTGCACGTGGAAATCGGTTAAGTCATAGATTTTTAAATAATTTTGAATTTGAATGTTTAATTCAAATGGTTTTGGAAATAGATTTGATTTAAAGTGAAAGGCTTTTGAAAACAAGTGTTTTAAAAATGAAAGTTTTTTTCTGAGTAACTTAATAAAGATTTGAAAGTTGAATAATCTAATTTAAATTGGAATTCAATATCTGAAATTGAATTCTAGATTGGGTATTTATAATTTTAAAAAAAGGTATACAAGCTTATATGGGTTTCAAACCATTTTTAATAGCTGTTGTGGGGATTTGAATTAACCTCAAAAATGTTAACTTGTATAAATAAAAATTGGATTTTCCTAAATAAAAACAAATTGTTTTCAAACAATAAAAGGTTTTATATGATTAATGAACTACCAATTTATATTAAAGGGATTTTAAGTTTGAATTAAAATGATTTTCCAAATTATGGAAGAATCTTTTGAAATGAGTTTTGAAAACTATAAGTTAAATCTTGATTTAAAGATTTAACGAGTTAATCCAATTTGAAATGGAATTGTCTTGAGAAGCTATGAATGAACTTTTATTTAAAAAGATTGATGAATCTTGTTTTAAATTGAAAGGGGATCTTGAAAAGTGAATCTTTTGTTTAAAAGATTTAAATGTGGAAATTGTTTAAACCTTTGAAGGTTTTTGAAGTGAATCTTTTGGTTAAAAAGATTGATAAATGGTAATTCGTTTAACTATTTGGAAGAAAAGTTTTGGGTTTTAAAGTTGTGACTTAACTGAAATCCCATATCCATATGTTTTTAAATATTGCGCTCATTATTCGGTTTAGCCGGGAGAGGACCTTATGTCATATAACCCATTCCGAATAATGATACGTCGTTATGGATAGCATTTGAAGACCGGTGGTGAAGACCGGGTATTTGTGAGAATGATAGGATGACCTATCGATTGTCTCTGCACTGAGTAGCTACGGTATAGAGATTCCCTAAGTGATGGGAAGTCCAATCGGGGTTGTGGATTCCCGAGTTGGTAAGGGCTTGTTCGGAAGTGCCTTCGGTTCTGTTCGAACCCAGAACAGACTTGTATGGATGTGTGTCTGACACTACACTTTGAGATGTGAAACCGGTTTCTATCAAATACATTTCTGTTTGGTGGCGGAGATTGATTCTCTTAGCTTAACACCTTCTTTGAGACATACGAGCTCAGAGGTTATGTAGTTGATAGTTACCAGTGATACATTCCCAATTTGGTAATCTGGCATACGAAGTGCTGGTGATCATTTGTTGACCAAAGCATGTCTTTTGTGAAAAGCGTAGCTTTGTGGACGAGACTTCGTCGAACTTCACAACCCGGAATGGTCGAAACAGGAAAGATGCGGCAAGGTTATTTTGGGGTAGCGCCCCCTTAGGGTATGTTCATTTCCTTCTGGATAGAGGTGATATCATGGTATGGAGCCCAGATATTTAACCTATGTGGTTACTGCAAATACATTACTTTGTGGTTGTTGGTATCGAGCGCTCGGATAAAGGTTGGTTACGACCGGGGATGGCATACTCGTGTAGTAGTTACCTAGTTACAGAGGTAACCCGGCCTTGTGTTGGCGGAGATCCGGTTAGGTTCTAGGGGCGTCCCTCCAGAGGCATACCCATGTGGCCCAAGAAGTTCCTTAGCCTGACCATTTGTTGGAAATCCAAAGAAACAATACGAGCCCTTTACGATTGCAATTGTATAACCTGCCTCCTCAGGAGGTAGCTATTGCAGGCATAATATAATGGTACCTATGCTTGCTAAGATTAATATTATGTTTTCGAAATGTTTTCCACTGTGCACTAATAATAATAAAATGGTTTTCGCGTATCAAGCATGTTTGACTATCATAAGGAGAAATCTCCTCCAAGTCTGCGTTTGCATGGTGTGTATGGCGGGAGGCCTTATGGTAGTTTCATTTTCAAAAAGCATTGCGGATTTCAAATTTAATTCTTTTGTTTGTTTTTAAAAGAATAAACTGTTTTTGTTTGCTCATACCAGTCCCATGAATGACCCGGAGTTTATTGTTCCTTTCCTAAACTCTAGGTGCACACAATTTTCCACACGGGCAGTCTAGAGTTGGGTTTTTCAGATAGTAGATAGTAGATATCGAATTGGTAGCTTTTAGTCTTCTCTTTGGTATTCTTTGGAGATCCTGGATATTGAAGTCTTTGGAGTCATGGCCGAGACTTGCTTGTCCAGGGTGAAACGAGATGGTGGTTCAAGCTTGTGGTTTGGAGCCTTAGCTTTGGAGCATTGTATTGGAGTTATCTCTTGGCTATTTGTTTTCCCCTGTTCTATATCATATTGTTTTTTTTCCATTGTAGCATTATTATCTTGTCTCTGATATTTATTGTTTGATATTGTATCATTTTTGTATCATTCTGGATGTTGTATATCAATGATATTCATTTTTTTTCTTCCGCTGTGTTGTTTAATTGTGTTATAAGCTCCGGCGACTCGGATTTGAACGATCGAATCTACGGCATTTGAGTACGATGTAAAAGTAAGGATGTCGATTTTCGAACGCGAAAAATTTGTATCGTCACATTTGGTATCAGAGCTGAAGGTTGAAAGTTTATGATGCAGCGCAAGCTACGTGTTTCTTAGCTCGCTCAAACGACCTAGAGATGATAGGTCGCTCAAACGACCTAGTGATGATAGGTCGCTCAATCGACCTAGTGAAGTTTTTGGAATGCAGGAGTAAAGGGTTATGATCTAACTTTGTCGAGTTACGACCAAAGAGAGCTACAGTGCATTCGCACATGCCGCATTACCTTAGGGCGCAAGCCTCCTTAAGTCGCTAGGTCGCGAACGACCTTCTTAAGCCGCTCCAGATTTTCAAAAGCTCATTTCCTTAAGTCGCTTGAAGATAGGTCGTTGCATTCCTTAGGTCGTAGGTGTTTGCGTAAAAAATGGCCGCAAACACCCAAAGTCGTATGAGTTGGTTGATTTTATGTTGTTCTTAGTGATTCGGGTGATTTATGCAAATATATGAAAAGCAGGGACTAAACTGTAAAAGACACACAGATTTATAGTGGTTCGGCCAGAATGTGCCTACGTCCACTTTATATGTTATTCTCCTTTTTCTCTTCAGATTACAAGTACAAAGCTTTGATTACAAGTATCTAAAGTTGTTTGAGAGTTCCTTCCAGGCTTGAGCTCTCAAACTTGTCTGCCATTGTTGTACCCCTGCCCCTCTATTTATAGAGTGAGGCTGGGGGCAGGGGTCTTGGATGTTTATGGCTGCTGGTGGGCCTGGGCTGATGCAACCTGGACTGGCAACTTTCTGGTTCGGTGGAGCTTGGTTCGGTCGTAGCTGGATAGTTGGACCGGTGGTAGGTTGGTCCGGTTGTTGGTTGAGTGGCGTGTGGTCCGGTGATGGAGGAGAGGGAACTGGTTCGGTGTGAGGTGGCCTGGTCCGGTAGTTGTTGGAGGTGAGGCTTGGTTCGGCATGTGTTTGGTCCGGTATGCACATGCAGGTGGGTTTGGTTCGGTACGTAGGAAGTGGGTTTGGTTCGGCATTGATGGTGGTTGCTAGCAGGAGTTCTCGTGATTGGTTCGGCATGGGGTAGCAGGGAGTTGGTTCGGCATGGGGTAGCAGGGAGTTGGTTCGGTAGCTTTTGCCGAATGAACTTGTGCATGTGAATGCCGAATGGGACTGTATGCTTGCATAGCCGAATGAACATGAGGGTATGAGGCCGAATGGACTTGGTATTTGGGAACTCTGGACTTAGGTACGCTTGCTGGTTGCTTCTTCTTAGCTCGATCGTGGTGGAGACGCGCTCAACATTGATATTCCAGTTTTGACCAAAAAATGGGATAACAGTAGGTCGCTAAGTCGCAACCTGAAGCCGAATTCCTTATGCTGCTCAGTTCTTTTAAGTCTCTTATGAAGTTAGGTCGCTCAAGCTTTAGGTCGCTGAAGTTAAGCCGATCACCTTATGCTATCGTCTTAAGTCGCTCCAGTGTAGGTCGCTCAAGCTTCCTGTTGTCGTGCTTTTGTTAAGTCGTAGGTCGTATGATGTTGTAATTGCTGTTATGTTGTAAATTCATTAGGTCGTAAGTCTTTACTGTTATAACTCATGTGTTGTAACTTGTATTTGATAAGTCGCTGTGGTGTTAAGTCGCGTGATATGTAATATGTTAGGTCGCGTAATGTCGTTTGTTGTTAGGTCGGCTTCTGTTAGGTCGTTATCGACCTATGTTAACTTCTGTTAGGTCGCGTCTTTTAAGTCATGTATGTATGTGTGATGTAAGCCTATAAATAGGCGGGTCTTGTCATTTGTAAAGGAAGGTTGATTTTGAATAAACTTTTGTTTGAGTCCTTTGTGCCTCTTTAAAATTGGAAGTTGAGTGTTATGTCCTTTCTCCATTTTCGGTTATTCGAGTGCGCTCGAATTAATGGATTTGAAGCCGATTCACGGAATCTCGTGCGCGAGATCAACGTCGAAGAATCGTAGATCTTCTAACACGGCATCGTGCGTGATCAACGTGTTAGAGATAGCTAGAATCTGGTATCTTGCGAGATCAATGGATTTGGGCATTTATCCTTGGTATCATTAATCCATCAATCCATATTTGTATTGTTCCATTATCGTTTTATCGATTTATTTGACATGAAGCATCATCTCGTGATCAAAGTTGTTAATCCGCTGTGTTAATTGGTATCAGAGCTAGACTTAGCCAATCATAGCTAAGCCGAGCCTATTGGGAGCTGAGTTAAAGTGTTGGAATTTGAGCGGAGTATAGAAGTTGGATCAAGGTCGAGAGTTATTGGAGTTTGAGCCGAGTCAAAGCAGTTACAGCCGAGCCAAGCTAAGTGCAGGCCGAGAGAAGTCAAGTTCAGATTTGAGTTAAAGTTGTGCTAGTTGAAGTGTGTGTTTGAATTTGTTGAAGATTCGACAATGCCTCCGAGACATGCTAATCGATTTCAAAATTTTGAAGATGTGTATAGAATACAAGAAGCTGAACAAATGGAACAACGTATTAATGAAAAGTTTGATGAAGGTATTGGAAAGTTGGAGAAGTTAATGAGAGACATTAATCAAAGTCAAAGAAGAACTTAACTAGTTTCGCATCAAAGTGGAAACAGGGCTTCACCTTCAGTTTCAATGAGAAGAGAACACCATGAAAATCGACATGAAGAGAGAAGGAGTCAACGTGGGTTTGAAGATGATCCCTATCGTGAGGTTGAAGGACGAGATAGAAGAGACATGCGTAGAAGCAGAAATGTTGATAGTTTGAATCGACATCGACATATGTCAGATTTAGAGGAATTCAGTGATGGTGATAGTAGCTTTTGTCGAAACCATGGCCAAGGACGAAGTCAAATTAGAGATTTTGAAGATGATCGTCGATGGGAGTCGGGGATGAAAACGGAGATTCCAGAATTCAAAGGAGGAATGATAGCGGAAGAATTTTTGGATTGCTTATCAAATGTTGAAGAAATTTTTGACTTCAAGGAAGTACCTGAGCATCGTAGAGTTAAGTTGGTTGCTACACGATTGAGAGGACAAGCTATGGCATGGTGGCAACAAACTAAACTTACACGGGAGAGAATGGGAAAGTCGAAGATTGTTTCATGGGATAAGATGAAGAAGTTAATGAAGGCTACTTTCTTGCCTTATAATTATCAGTCTCTTATGTATCAGCGCTTATAGAATTTGAGACAAGGGACAAAGTCGGTAAATGATTATGCAGATGAGTTTTATCAACTGATTGCTAGGAATGATATCATGGAGACGGAGGAATGGTTGACAGCTAGATTTGTTGGAGGATTGAGAATGCAAATTCAGGATATGGTGAATATGTTTGGTCCAAGATCCGTTGCTAAAGCACACCAAAAGGCTCTAGCTTGGGAGAAGCAAGGTAGAAGAGGTGGTGGTGTGTTTACGAATTCTAACAACCAGAACAAGGGCGCTAGTAGCAATACGAATGTTTCTAAGGCTGTTAGTAAACCGATTGTCAATGAAGTTGCTAAGGCCAAGGTCAACAACAATTTCAAGTGTTATAATTGTCAGGAGTTTGGTCATACGAGCAATGAATGTCCGAAGCCTAAGAAGTGAGCAATGGTTGCTGAGGTTAAGGGTGAGGATGCAGAAATAGAATATTCCAATTCACCACAAGTTGAGGAGGAAGAAGAATTATTGGCGGGAGACGAGGGTATTCTTTAATGATGAGGAGATCTTTCTTGACACCAAAGCAGGAAGAGGAGACTAGTTGGTTGAGGAGTAATATTTTCCAGTCAACGTGCACTATTTTGGGAAGGGTTTGTAAATTTGTCATCGATGTCGGAAGTTGTGATAATATCATCTCTACAGAAGCTGTAAAGAAGTTAGCGTTGAAGACAGAGAAGCATCCCAAACCATACAAGTTAGCATGGTTGAGGAAAGGTAGGGAAGTGAAGGTTAGTCGAAGAGCTTGTGTAACTTTTTCCATTGGAAAGAAGTATAAGGATGAAATTTGGTGTGACGTGGTAGATATGGATGTATGTCATTTGTTGTTGGGAAGACCGTGGCAATTCGATAGGGTAGTGCAACACGATGGTAGAACTAACTGCTATAGTTTCATGTTTGATGGCACTAAAATCACTTTAGTTTCTAAAAGGCGACAACAAGGTGAAAGCAAGTTGGAAGAGATCGAGGAACTAAAAACTCTGTTATCTTTAAAGGAGTTTGTCAAAGAAGTAAAGGATGGGCCTAAAGTATTTCTATTGATTGGCCATGAAAGTAGTGAGACGGTTGAAATTCCTGAGGAAGTTAAGCCGGTGTTGGAGGAATTTGAAGACGTATTTCCTGATGAATTACCGAAAGAGTAACCACCGTTGAGAGACATACAACATCAGATTGATCTTGTTCCTGGAGCTGTGTTACCGCATAGACCACATTATAGAATGAGTCCAAAGGAGCACAAAGAGTTGAGATGACAGGTGGAGGAGTTACTTGAACAAGGGCGCGTACAAGAAAGTTTGAGTCCTTGTGTAGTACCAGCCTTGTTAGTGCCAAACAAGGATGGAACTTGGAGAATGTGTACAGATAGTCGAGCATTGAAAAAGATTACAGTGAGGTACAGATTTCCAATGCCTAGATTGGATGATTTGTTAGATCAGTTGAATGGAGCTGCTATCTTTTCAAAGATTGATCTGAAGAGTGGGTATCATCAGATTCGAATTCGACCAGGGGATGAATGGAAGACCGCATTCAAGATGTGGGAAGGGTTGTATGAATGGCTGGTCATGCCATTTGGTCTTTCGAATGCACCAAGTACTTTTATGCGAGTGATGAATCAGATCATTCGACCATTTATTGGAAAGTTCGTAGTGGTATATTTTGATGATATATTGATATATAGTGGAAGCATAGAAGAACACGTACAACACTTGCGGGAAGTATTGAGCAATTTTACGCGGCAACAAAGAAGTGCGTGTTCATGACTCGAGGTGTTTTATTTCTGGGATATGTTGTACCTGAAGGAGGAATACAGGTGGATCAGAATAAAGTTGAAGCAATCAAGGAATGGCCACAACCCAGGACGATAACAGAAGTTAGAAGTTTTCATGGTTTAGCATCATTCTACAGAAGGTTTATTCCACATTTCAGTAGCGTGATGGCACCTGTTACTGATTGTATGAAGGGAAAGCAGTTTTCGTGGATGGAAGAGGCTGGATCTACTTTTGAACTGATCAAGGAACTTTTAACGACAGCACCAATTCTAGTATTGCCAGATTTTCAGTTGTTATTTGAGTTACATACAGATGCATCTAAAGTTGGAATTGGAGGAGTGTTGAGTCAGAGGGGACGTCCAATTGCTTATTTCAGTGAGAAGCTTTCTGGAGCAAAGATGAAATACAATACTTATGATGTGGAGTTTTATGCTATTATGCAAGCTGTAAAGTATTGGAGACATTATTTGTTCCATAAAGTATTTGTTTTGTATACAGACCATGAAGATTTGAAACATTTGCAGGGACAGGATAAGATTGCAGCCAGGCATGCGTCATGGATTGCATACTTGCAACAATTTACATTTGTTGTAAAGCATATGTCGGGAGTTACAAATCAGAAGGCAGACGCATTGAGTAGAAGAAATCATTTATTGACTACGATGAGAGTTGAAGTGACGGGCTTTGAAGTATTTCCAGAGTTGTTTGCTGAAGATCCGTACTTTGCTAAAATTGTGAATGAAATCGAGAAAGGGAAGACGGATGAGTATCTGTTGGTGGATGGTTTTCTATTCAAGGGGAATCGATTGTGTATACCAGAGTGCAGTTTGCGGATGAAGATTGTGAAGTAATTGCATGAAGAAGGTCATGTGGGAAGAGATCGTACTATGCAGTTGATTTCTCAATCATATTTTTGGCCATCTGTGAGGAAAGAAGTTGAAAGATTTGTGCAGAGATGTCACATATGTCAAGTTTCCAAAGGGATAGCTACGAATGCAGGATTGCATATGCCATTGCCCGTGCCTACTAGACCATGGGTTGATGTTAGCATGGATTTTGTTTTTGGATTGCCAAGAACTCAGCGAGGGATTGATTCTATATATGTTGTGGTAGATAGATTTTTGAAGATGGCACATTTTATAGCTTGTAAAAAGACCGCTGATGCAGTCCGTGTTGCTTAATTGTTCTTTAAAGAGGTTTATCGACTACATGGGCTACCTGAGACCATTGTTTCTGACCGGGATACTCGATTTCTAAGTCATTTTTAGTTGAGTTTGTGGAAGATGGTTGGGACTAAGCTGAATTTTAGTAGCGCCTATCATCCACAAACGGATGGTCAAACGAAAGTGGTGAACAGATCTTTGGGAAACTTGTTGAGATGTCTTATGAAGGATAATTTGAAGAGCTGGGATATGAAGTTGTGTCAGGCAGAATTTGTACATAATCATGCTGTTAATCGAAGTACTGGATTCAGTCCATTTCAAGTAGTATATTCAGCAATTCCGAAAGGACCGTTGGATTTGTCGATAGTTCCACGACAGAAGGGGATTGTTAAACGAGCTTGTGATTTCGTGAATGAATTGCAGGAGTGTCACAGAATTGTTCATGAATGATTGCTTAAGTCAAATGAGAAGTATAAGCAACTGGCAGATAAGAAGCGAAGAAGTGTGGACTTCAAAGAGGGGGATTTTGTTTACGCGGTATTGACGAAAGATCGTTTCCCAGTTCAACAAATTGAAAGCTCGAAAGATTGGTCCAGTAGAAATTTTGAAGAAGATTAATGATAATGCTTATCGATTAAGATTGTCGGATCATGTCCATACTGCTGAGGTTTTCAACGTCAAACATTTGATTCCGTATCAAGAGTACAAGCTTATCGAGGAAGAGGAAAGTGTGAATTCAGGGTCGAATTCTTTCCAACCTAGGTAGGATGATGCAGCACAAGCTACGTGTTTCTTAGCTCGCTCAAACGACCTAGAGATGATAGGTCGCTCAAACAACCTATTGATGATAGGTCGCTCAATCGACCTAGTGAAGTTTTTGGAATGCAGGAGTAAAGGGTTACGACCTAACTTTGCCGAGTTACGACCTAAGCGAGCTACGCCGCATTCACACATGCCGCATTACCTTAGGTCGCAATCCTCCTTAAGTCGCTAGGTCGCGAATGACCTTCTTAAGTCGCTCCAGATTTTCAAAAGCTCATTTCCTTAAGTCACTTGTAGATAGGTCGCTGCATTCCTTAGGTCGTAGGTCACTAAGTCGCAACCTGAAGCCGAATATCCTTATGCCGCTCAGTTCTTTTAAATTGCTCATGAAGTTAGGTCGCTTAAGCTTTAGGACGCTGAAGTTAAGTCGCTCACCTTTTGCTATCGTCTTAAGTCGCTCCAGTGTAGGTCGCTCAAGCTTCCTGTTGCCGTGCTTTTGTTAAGTCGTAGGTCGTATGATGTTGTAATTGCTGTTATGTTGTAAATTCATCAGGTCATAAGTCCTAACTGTTGTAACTCATGTGTTGTAACTTGTGTTTGATAAGTCACTGTGGTGTTAAGTCGTGTGATATGTAATATGTTAGGTCGCGTGATGTCGTTTGTTGTTAGGTCGGCTTCTATTAGGTCGTTAACGACCTATGTTAACTTCTGTTAGGTCGCGTCTTTTAAGTCGTGTATGTATGTGTGATGTAAGCCTATAAATTCATGTCATTTGTACAGGAAGGTTGATTTTGAATAAACTTTTGTTTGAATGCTTTGTGCCTCTTTAAAATTGGAAGTTGAGTGTTATCTCCATTCTCCATTTTCGGTAATTCGAGTGCGCTCGAATCAACGGATTTGAAGCCGATTCACGGAATCTCGTGCGCGAGATCAACGTCGAAGAATCGTAGATCTTCTAACACGGTATCGTGCGCGATCAACGTGTTTAAGATAGCTAGAATCTGGTATCTTGCGAGATCAACGGATTTGGGCATTTACCCTTGGTATCATTAATCCATCAATCCATATTTGTATCGTTCCATCATCGTTTTATCGATTTATTTGACACGAAGCATCATCTCGTGATCAAAGTTGTTAATCCGCTGTGTCACTTTAGCTCAGGAGTATAACACATTAAGTAACTCATTAGAGTTATGGTGAAGTATACCCTAGAATAAGTAATCCCTAAGATATCCATTTGAATGCCTCGGTAAATTCTCTTACTATCCACTGATAGTGAGTATGAGTGCAAGAAGAAGACAAGATAGGGGACTGGGGAGTACAGCTACAAATGGTCGACACCCTGTGATAGTGGAAACATTCCTTTCTCTATCAATCTCCTTTGATTCGTCTTTTAAATTCTTTGATGGTTCCTGGCAGCTCTAGGAAGTAGCTTTGACATATTTGCATGGGACACAAACTGCAGATGGGTCAGAATTGTTTGTTTGGATGAATTTTTTGCTTTGGTTGCTATGGTTGATTGGTATATTTTAGTTGTTTAAACTAAAAAGTTTTGGAATTGTATCCATCTATTCTTTGGGGTATTCCGACTTGAGCTTGGAATCCATACCCAGTGTTTGAGAATTATGGAAGATTAGATTCATTTATTTATTCTTTTGGGTCTCGATATATCCTTTGAGTGGTTAGTTATCTTTCGAACTAATCAATATCCCTATATATTCGTAGATCTGGTGACCCGAGCATCTTGATTCACTACAAGAAAATTTGCTTTTTGCAACTTTATATAACAGCGTTTAATGCAAAAGGCTGTAATTGTTCAATCTACTTTTAACATGCAACTAAATGGAAAGTCCAGAACGTTGTTTAACTAAGGAAAAAAAACTAAAATCGTTGTTAGTCATTCGTTAGGCGGGAGACGATTATTTTTGGCGGCCTTGTTTTTCCCTCTACGTGAAATTTCGCCCGCGCTTGTTATTTCCCCTTTCTTTTGTACTCCCATAAACATCGAAAACTTTTCTTCTCCGTCATTCATTTCATCGAGCGCGCCTGTGAAACGTCGCTCCTCGAGCTCGACCGAGCACGCCTGTGAAATGTGCCTCCTCGAGCACGCCTTTCATCTCCAACTCCGTAGATTCACCTCTCCGTAGATTCGTGGAGTCGTCGCTCTTTCTCTTCTCCGTTTTTCGTGGAGTCGTCACTCTTCCTCTTCTCCGTAGATTCGCTCAAGGGTATGTTCTCTGTTATACTCCGTTAGATTAAGTACGAAAACAGATATTTTCTAAACATTGTCATTTTGGATATACCTGTGAGAAGAAAAGATATTGTAAGACAATAGACCTTTTAGATCCTAAGCACGAATCGGTTCTGAGAATTTTTTTAATTTCTTATTGAATATTGATGTTCTGTATTTCAGTATTTGCAATATGTCAATTGTAACAACCCGCATATTTGTTGATTTTATATTTAAATATTTTATTTAAATACTTTATCGATACTCGGAATTTAGTCCGAAAAGTTACTTTTTGCATACGGTCGAATTAGGACTCGGGATCACCCCCATTGATTTTAAAATGCCGTTTGCGACCTTTTTTAGTATAAGCTTCGATATGTTTGGAGTAAGGTGATTTTTGCTACTTTTTCACTTAGGGTTTTGATTTGGGCTGAGCCCACTTATGTATTCAGTCCCAACCCCTCTCCTCCTCATTCACTTCCTTTCTATTTTCCTTTTTACCCAAGCTTTAGCAACAATGGTGGGAGAGATGTGAAATTAAAACTCAAGCCCTAGTTTTCTTTTGCAAATCAAGTTCTAGCTCCAAACTAATAGAAGAACCCATTGGTAAGCTTCTCTTCTTCTTCTCCAACTCAATCTCTTATCAATTTCAGAAATTCCTAAACCTAACTTTGGGAATGTTCTCCTTTTAAAGCTTAGATTCAAGCTTCTTGAGTTGGATTTGAAGAGTGGTTGATTCTCCTTTGCTTTCAAGCATCTTCTTCAATCGTTTGGGTTCAAAGGTGAGATTTTTATCTCACATCTATGACTATAATTATCTTTGGTTGTTGGGTATGAATTCCTAACACTTCTTCATGTGCATTTGCTTTTGATTTGGATTGGTTTTGTGAATATTCCAATTTTTGGGTTTTTTTAAGTCAATTTGTGTGAAAATCCTTTTATGGATGTTTGATCATGCTTTTGGTGATGCATCGAGGAGCATATAGGGTCGGGTTGCCGATTGGCATAAACCCTTAGAGCCAATGTTCGTCCGGTTGCATTTTGGAAGAGTTTTATCTTCATTTGTATAGGCTGAAAAACAGCCCAGGCAAGATTCAGTCGACTGAAAAGTCTATTCAGTCGACTGAACCTGGAACCCGAAAGTTTCCAGGCATGATTCAGTCGACTGAATCCTCTGTTCAGTCGAATGAACCAGGAAACAGAAAGTTTCCTGAACCTGGAAAATTTCCAGGTATAGGGTCAGTCGACTGAAAACTCTGTTCAGTCGACTGAACCTGCTGTTTCAGTCCAATTTGCCTTTTTGGATTGAATTTTCAATTTAAATCGATTCGTGATGATCCTATTTGTTGTTATCATTTATTATGACTTTGATGACTCCTGTTTAGGGATTTTTGAATATCCATTTCGATGGATTCTTTATCGATTTGTTTGGAATTTATTCACGTCTTCGTATGTGAATTTTGATGATCAATTGTTCTACTATCATCTTTGTGATTTGTCACTTTAAAATATAAAGGTTTTCTATACTAGTAGTAAATATCATAATCCTTTTATCAAAATCGATTTCAACACTATTTTACTACAAAGCTCCTTTCTCAAACCGATTTCCAATCTATTAGTATATATAAACCTTTACCTCACTCGTATCAGAAATCTAATTAAACGACTTAGTAAAACGAGTGGTATGAAACGCTTGCGCTTACTTCGTTGGTTAATTCTTGGACTTGTTCGATTGAATCTCTTGTGACAATTTTCTAGTGGAGATCTACAATTTGTTCGTAAATATTTAAGTTAAGCTAGTGGTTATGCGACATGAAGCTAAGCTAATATATTTACTAGCTTACTGTAATTGACACTTCTCGTTGATCATGACGATCATCTTTGTGATTTAGACTAGCAATGTGCGATATCTCTTTGTCTGCAAGGGAGACTAAACCCCGTTTTGTGGAGTTTCGACTCAAATTGGTGGTGTAGCAACCCATGGCCTTCGGGCCGTTTGTGGAGCTTCGGCTCAATTT
Organism: Allium cepa; assembly: GCA_030765085.1. Taxonomy (NCBI): domain Eukaryota; kingdom Viridiplantae; phylum Streptophyta; class Magnoliopsida; order Asparagales; family Amaryllidaceae; genus Allium; species Allium cepa. The sequence goes on from CM060934.1 coordinate 110,134,062, forward strand.
GTGATGGTTAGCAACCATGGAATTAGCGTTCCGTTTGTGATACACATGTTGGTGAGCTTTATGCTCCCGTTTGTGATAGGCCTTCCCCCTTTTTGTGATTTCTGGATTTCTTGAGGTGAATTCTAGAATTTGCGTTTCACCAATTTTCGTGATTCCCATTGATAAGTTTTATCAATATTTGTGCATTGGTGAATTTGTGTGTCAATGACTTTGTGATTTCCATTGATAAGCTTTATCTATATTTGTGCATTGGTGAATTTGTGTGTCATTGACTTTTGTGATTGACATTAATATAATCGTCAATATTTATGGATTGGTGAACGAAATAGGGAGTATGACATTTCTTTGATTCTTGTGTAGAATTTGTGATATTGGTTAATCTCTTGTTGATTTTCAATTACTTATATATATATATATATATATCACAGCTTGGCATTGTGATTATTATGTGTTTAGTCATATCTCTTATTCTATATCGTTTCATCAGATATTTATAGCTAGACTGATCCGTTTATTATTTTCTTATTAAATAATACTCGGGTCAGACCGAGATGTTTCAGGTGCTTCTGCTTGAATTCTCCCCAGGGATTCATTACTCTGACTGATGGCTTACTACTTAGATTAGTAGTTTATTTTGTTGTATACACTTGAGATATATACTCATAGTTGTATTCTTTTGTATAGCACATGTTGCTATTCTTTTGTATTATTGTGGATCTTTTTGACCACTACTCTGATATACACTTTCATGTGTTAATTATATATTCATATCTTCTTCCGCCTTTGTGATATGAATTATCTGTGACTGATTTGTGTTATGCTTATTTCTATATTTATTTCCGAAGATTACTATAGCCACTGTGTAGTAGCTTTGAGTTTGTGTCGGTATGTCGGATTTTGAAAAGTTATATTTTTATCTGGCATATCGGTGCTCGCCGAAAGAAATTATACGGATGGTCGCTCCTCAACAGCCTTATTCTCCGTGCTAGTTGACAGCATTACTCCGTAGTGTTCTTGGCTAGAGTGGGTATAGAGGTGGGGCGTCACAGCTTGGTATCAGAGCCAAACTTCGGAACAATGTAGAATAATATAACAAGGATCATTGTCCTAAGTCCATCTTAGGAGTCGTGCTTTAGGATTTAATTCGAGCCTTCGAACCGATTCATCCTATTTTCCTTATGATTCCTTGTTTTATCTATCAAGATTGCTTGATATTTATTTTGTGAATAACCTTTTTCTTCTTCTTTATTTCTTTCTAAAGGAAGAGAAATGGTTAGACCTGGCCGTCCCAGCGCCGGTCAATCTAGTGCTACTCCCCACGATGGAGTTTTTATGACTACCCAACAACTTCTTGACCTTGTCACGAATGCTCAAGCAGCTGGTTCTCATTTGGAACCTACTCATCCTAAATCGGGATTTGCACGTTTGTGCAGTGATTACTCCAACCTGGGCGGGAAGCCATTTAAAGGATCCGAAACTATTATTGAAGTCCAGGCTTGGTTAAGGACATGCGATCGAATCTTTTCCCGCATGAACCTCATTGATCTTCACCGAGTTCCGGTGGCTTCTAGCATGCTCCAAGAAAGAGCAATAGACTGGTACGAGCTTCTGATTTTTGAAATAAATGAAGCGGATCTTACTTGGGAGAAATTCCGAGAGCGCTTCGAGTTAAAATTCGTACCAGAAGCTGAGAAGGTGACTTTGGCTCGCCGTTTTATCGACCTTGTTCAAGGTGAATCTTCCATGGCAGATTATGTCGCTTCTTTTGAATCCCTCTCTAAATATGGGGTTGAATACATCAACACCCCATTGAAGAAGAACCAGAGTTTCGTCTATGGCTTAAACAAAAATCTCAAGAAGCCACTACTTCTAAAATTAGAAGTTCCCTTTGACCAACTCATTGATATCACTCTTCGTCTCGAAGAGGCGGATAGGGAGAATGATGTTGAAGTGGTGGGTTCCAAACCAAACTCCAACAACAAGAAGAGGCCAAACAAATTCAAGGGTCCTTATCCCAATAAGAAAGGGAAGCAAGCAACCCCAGTGGCAAAGACTTCTTCCTTTGGTCGTGGGGAATGCTATAATTGTGGTTCGAAGGACCATTACGTGAACAAGTGCCCAAAGTCTCTCTCTTGTCGCTACGGCAAAGTTCTCGGTCATGTTATATCTTCTTGCCCCAAGCTTCTGGACAGGAAGGAGGGAAAGTTGAATGTTGCTCAAGCCCTTGGCAACACATCTCGTGGTCAAGGTATATCTCATTCTATCCTTGATGGTATTATTATATTTCGTGATCAACCTATTCGAGTTCTTTTTGATACGGGTGCATCCCACTCTTTTATTTCAAAAGAGCTTGTTGATACTTTTTCTTTGGATGTTTTGTGTTTAATGACTTCTTTGAGAATTACGAATCCGGTTGGTGGGTCCACAACAATCAGTTTATTGTGTAAAGATGTCGAGATTATTTTGTGTGATTTTTCTTTCCTAGCCGATTTGCATGTCATGCGTTATTTAGGCTTTGGAATGATTTTGGGAATGGATCGGCTTAACCGTTATGAAGCTCATATCCTATGTCCTGAGCGGACTATTCATCTTCGACATCCTCAATCTGTTAAGCAGATTTCTATTAATCTTAAAGATTCGGATTCCAGCTTGGTTGCATCTTTATATTCTTTAAATCCTCGTGATGACGATAATGATGATGAGGAAGATATTATTTCTCTTATTCACGTTGTTCGTGAATTTTCCGACATTTTTGAGCCCGTTTTAGGATTACCACCTAAGCGAGCAATTGAGTTCAAAATTAATCTTATTCCTGGAGCCCAACCTATTGCTCGTCCTCCTTATCGCCTGTATAATAAGGAGAATGAGGAGATGCGTAAACAATTATCCGAATTGGAGATGAAGCAATTTATTCGCTCGAGTTCCTCGCCTTGGGGAGCTTCGGCTATTTTCGTGAAGAAATCCGATGGTACACTTAGGCTTTGCGTTGACCGCAAGCTTAATGATCTTACTATCAAAAATAAATACCCTTTACCTCGGATTGATGATCTATTCGATCAACTTAGTGGTGCTAGAGTCTTTTCACAACTAGACTTAGCTATTGGATTCCATCAGCTTCGTATTGCAGAGGATAGTATTCCTTTGACATCTTTCCGTACCCGTTATGGATCTTATGAATGGCTTGTTATGCCGTTTGGTTTAACGAATGCTCCGGCTTATTTCGTTGACCTTATGAATAGAGTTTTCAAAGACTTCCTCGATCGATTTGTTCTCATCTTTATTGATGATATTCTTATGTATTCCAAAACCGAGGAGGAACATGAGAAGCATCTTCGGATTGTGTTGGAAACTCTTAGGAGTAATCAATTGAAAGAAAAATTTTCTAAATGCCACTTTTGGCAATCTCGTGTGAAGTTTCTCGGTCATATTATTTCCGAATCTGGAATTTCCATGGATCCTTCAAAGATTGAAGCGATTCAAGATTGGAAAAGACCTGAGAGTGTGACTGAAATCCGCAGCTTTCTTGGGTTGGCGGGCTATTACCGTCGTTTTATTAAAGACTTTTCTAAGATTGCCGTGCCTCTCACTAGCTTGACGAAGAAAGGAGTTAAATACATTTGGTCGGACAAATGTGAAACCTCTTTTCAGAAATTGAAAGAACTCCTTTCCGATGCTCCTATTCTTGTTATTCCCGAGGGGAATCAAGATTTCGTTGTTTATACCGATGCTAGTCGCATTGGTTTGGGTGCCGTTCTTATGCAAAAAGAACGTGTTATTGCTTATGCTTCAAGGCAATTGAAGCCGGCCGAGACTAGATATGCCACACATGATTTAGAGCTCGCGGCTATTGTTTTCGCTCTTCGAATTTGGCGTCATTATCTATTGGGGGAGAAATTTATTCTTTATACCGATCATAAGTCTTTGAAGTATTTATTCTCTCAAAAGGAACTTAATTTGCGTCAACAGTGTTGGCTCGAGTTTCTTGCTCCTTATGATCTTGATATTCTTTATACCCCCGGTAAGGGTAATTGTGTCGCCGATGCTCTTAGCCGTAAACAACAAGCTGTTGTTTATATGATGGTATCCGAATGGAACGATCTCAAGATCTTATCCACTTGTGAGATTCGAGACCGCGTATCCGATTTATGTTTATCTTTTGTTTTATGTAGCCTTGAGGCTCATCCTTCTCTTTTAGACCGCATTCTTGAAGCTCAAAGGCTAGATCCCGAATTGGCTCTTCTTGGCCAAAATGTTAAGGATAAAATTGATATTGAAGGTTTGTAAGACTTTGATATTGATTCTCGTGGCGACATTCGAAAATTTGGTAGACTTATCGTGCCAAATATTAGTGATCTTTGCAAAGATATTTTAGAAGATTCTCATCGTTCTAAATTCACCATTCATCCCGGTAGTAGCAAAATGTACGCGGATATGAAGCGACTTTATTATTGGGAGGGAATGAAACTTGACATCGCTAACTTCGTTAAGCGTTGCATGACTTGCCAACTCGTTAAGGCCGAACATCAAAAGCCCAGTGGGTTATTGCAACCTTTAGAAATTCCAATTAGGAAGTGGAACCAAATTTCCATGGATTTTATAGATGGCCTTCCCCGTTCTCGTTCGGGTCATGATAGCTTATGGGTTGTGTTGATAGACTTACAAAATCTGCCCATTTTATTCTCGTTCGGTCTAACCGAACCGTACCTCTTTTGGCCAAACTTTTTATTAAAGAAATTGTTAAATTGCATGGAGTTCCTACTTCTATTGTTAGCGACCGTGATCCATTGTTTACTAGTGGATTTTGAAAGAATCTTCAAAAAGCTTTGGGAACGAAGCTTAATTTTAGCACCGCTTATCATCCCCAGTCCGATGGACAAACCGAGCATGTGAATCAGACTCTTGAAGATCTTCTTCGTGCATGTGTTCTTGATTTTGGTGGAAGTTGGGAAGATCATATTCCACTTTTTGAATTTTCCTATAATAATAGCTTCCAATCTAGTATTGGTATGGCACCTTTTGAGGCACTCTATGGAAGGCCATGCCGATCTCCTTCTTGTTGGCTTGAGGCCGGTGAGAGGCTGGTTTTAGGTCCAGACCTTATTCTTGATTCCACAGAAAAGATTGAACTTATTCGACATAGGATGAAAGAAGCCCAGAGTAGACAAAAATCCTATGCCGATAACCGGAGAAGGAAGTTAGAATTTTCTGTAGAGGATGTTGTGTTCATTCGTGTTTCACCTATGAAGGGTGTTGTACGTTTCAATCGATCAGGAAAATTAGCGCCTCGATATATTGGGCCATTTCCTATCACTGAACGTATTGGTTTTGTGGCTTATCGCATTTTATTACCGGCTCAATTTTCTGCTATTCATGACGTGTTTCACGTTTCTCAACTTCGAAAATGTCTTCGAGGTTCTGATTCTATTCTTGAGCCCGGTGTTGTGGAAGTGAGTGAAGTTTCGCCTAATTTAACTTATGAGCAACATCCTATTCGTATTATTGCTTCGGAGGTCAAGCACCTTCGAAATAAAGATGTTTCGCTTGTTAAAGTTCAATGGTCTTCAAATCCTAAGGATTGTTCTTGGGAGTCTAGAGAGTTCATCGAGCGAGCACATCCGGACTTTCCTTCTCGTACTCTTTGAGGTGAACTCCTTATTTCAATCTTCTTTTGTGTTGAATATGCTTTTATGGTTGTTACTATATATCTTCTTCTTAGTTATTGCGAGGACGCAATTTCTTTAAGGAGGGGAGTCCGTAACAACCCGCATATTTGTTGATATTATATTTAAATATTTTATTTAAATACTTTATCAATACTCGGAATTTAGTCCGAAAAGTTACTTTTTGCATACGGTCGAATTAGGACTCGGGATCACCCCCATTGAGTTTAAAATGCCGTTTGCGACCTTTTTGAGTATAAGCTTCGATATGTTTGGAGTAAGTTGATTTTTGCTACTTTTTCACTTAGGGTTTTGATTTGGGCTGAGCCCACTTATGTATTCAGTCCCAACCCCTCTCCTCCTCATTCACTTCCTTTCTATTTTCCTTTTTACCCAAGCTTTAGCAACAATGGTGGGAGAGATGTGAAATTAAAACTCAAGCCCTAGTTTTCTTTTGCAAATCAAGTTCTAGCTCCAAACTAATAGAAGAACCCATTGGTAAGCTTCTCTTCTTCTTCTCCAACTCAATCTCTTATCAATTTCAGAAATTCCTAAACCTAACTTTGGGAATGTTCTCCTTTTAAAGCTTAGATTCAAGCTTCTTGAGTTGGATTTGAAGAGTGGTTGATTCTCCTTTGCTTTCAAGCATCTTCTTCAATCGTTTGGGTTCAAAGGTGAGATTTTTATCTCACATCTATGACTATAATTATCTTTGGTTGTTGGGTATGAATTCCTAACACTTCTTCATGTGCATTTGCTTTTGATTTGGATTGGTTTTGTGGATATTCCAATTTTTGGGTTTTTTTAAGTCAATTTGTGTTAAAATCCTTTTATGGATGTTTGATCATGCTTTTGGTGATGCATCGAGGAGCATATATGGCCGAGTTGCCGATTGGCATAAACCCTTAGAGCCAATGTTCGTCCGGTTACATTTTGGAAGAGTTTTATCTTCATTTGTATAGGCTGAAAAACAGCCCAGGCAAGATTCAGTCGACTGAAAAGTCTGTTCAGTCGACTGAACCTGGAACCCGAAAGTTTCCAGGCATGATTCAGTCGACTGAATCCTCTGTTCAGTCGAATGAACCAGGAAACAGAAAGTTTCCTGAACCTGGAAAATTTCCAGGTATAGGGTCAGTCGACTGAAAACTCTGTTCAGTCGACTGAACCTGCTGTTTCAGTCCAATTTGCCTTTTTGGATTGAATTTTCAATTTAAATCGATTCGTGATGATCCTATTTGTTGTTATCATTTATTATGACTTTGATGACTCCTGTTTAGGGATTTTTGAATATCCATTTCGATGGATTCTTTATCGATTTGTTTGGAATTTATTCACGTCTTCGTATGTGAATTTTGATGATCAATTGTTCTACTATCATCTTTGTGATTTGTCACTTTAAAATATAAAGGTTTTCTATACTAGTAGTAAATATCATAATCCTTTTATCAAAATCGATTTCAACACTATTTTACTACAAAGCTCCTTTCTCAAACCGATTTCCAATCTATTAGTATATATAAACCTTTACCTCACTCGTATCAGAAATCTAATTAAACGACTTAGTAAAACGAGTGGTATGAAACGCTTGCGCTTACTTCGTTGGTTAATTCTTGGACTTGTTCGATTGAATCTCTTGTGACAATTTTCTAGTGGAGATCTACAATTTGTTCGTAAATATTTAAGTTAAGCTAGTGGTTATGGGACGTGAAGCTAAGCTCATATATTTACTTGCTTACTGTAATTGACACTTCTCGTTGATCATGACGATCATCTTTGTGATTTAGACTAGCAATGTGCGATGTCTCTTTGTCTGCGAGGGAGACTAAACCCCGTTTTGTGGAGTTTCGACTCAAATTGGTGGGGTAGCAACCCATGGCCTTCGAGCCGTTTGTGGAGCTTCGGCTCAATTTGTGATGGTTAGCAACCATGGAATTAGCGTTCCGATTGTGATACACGTGTTGGTGAGCTTTATGCTCCCGTTTGTGATAGGCCTTCCCCCTTTTTGTGATTTCTGGATTTCTTGAGATGAATTCTAGAATTTGTGTTTCACCAATTTTCATGATTCCCATTGATAAGTTTTATCAATATTTGTGCATCGGTGAATTTGTGTGTCAATGACTTTGTGATTTCCGTTGATAAGCTTTATCAATATTTGTGCATTGGTGAATTTGTGTGTCATTGACTTTTGTGATTGACATTGATATAATCGTCAATATTTATGGATTGGTGAACGAAATAGGGAGTATGACAATTCTTTGATTCTTGTGTAGAATTTGTGATATTGGTTAATCTCTTGTTGATTTTCAATTACTTATATATATATATATATATATATCACAGCTTGGCATTGTGATTATTATGTGTTTAGTCATATCTCTTATTCTATATCGTTTCATCAGATATTTATTGCTAGACTGATCCGTTTATTATTTTCTTATTAAATAATACTCGGGTCAGACCGAGATGTTTCAGGTGCTTCTGCTTGACTTCTCCCCAGGGATTCATTACTCTGACTTTTGGCTTACTACTTAGATTAGTAGTTTATTTTTGTTGTATACACTTGAGATATAGACTCATAGTTGTATTCTTTTGTATAGCACATGTTGCTATTCTTTTGTATTATTGTGGATCTTTTTGACCACTACTCTGATATACACTTTCATGTGTTAATTATATATTCATATCTTCTTCCGCCTTTGTGATATGAATTATCTGTGACTGATTTGTGTTATGCTTATTTCTATATTTGTTTCCGAAGATTACTATAGCCACTGTGTAGTAGCTTTGAATGTCACGACCCGACTTTCCACTCCCAGAAAATCGCGTCATGAATTAAGAAAGAAAGGGATAGAAAAGAGAAAAGAAGGAAAAGAAAGAAGAAACAACATAAGAATCTCAACAGCGGAACGAATAAATTATATTGATAACCAAAGTATTATATAGTATACATCAAATATCAGAGTACACAGACATATACAACACATACTAGACAGTTATAAACACCTGTCTAGTTATTACAACTCAATACAATACAGAACACTCAGAGATACCAACACATCGGAACTATATAACTATACGCAGAAGCCTCCTGCTCCATTTGCTCCTCCACAATTCGTCAAAGCTAATCCTGAATCCTAACCTGAATTCCCTTGGCTACTTGTAAAAATTTGAGTACCCAAGAGTTAAAGAAAAACAGAAATAACTCTGAGTCAGACATGGGTCTGGTGTGAGTAACAGGTTAAAGTTGCTTAACTTTTAAAAACCTTTGAAAAGAAAAGGTATCACGTAAGACTTCCCACACATAAACATGGAAAAGTTTTTACCTTACGCTAACCAAAACATTTGATAGGAAATCCGATGATATTATAATAGTGTCTAGGGTTTTCAAGTAAATAAGAAATAGCCGAAATTGTTACATCTATTAAATTCCAGCTACTAGCCACAAAATTGGGTAATACAATCAAAACCGTTGGCACTTATTGGATTTTGGATTCCATCAATGGCTGGGCTACTGGGGTACCGCCCGTCACAGTATGTGGCCTAGATCACCGTACCGAGGATTACTCCCTTCATCCCCTGCAACACAAAGCCGGACCCATTCCTTACTGAACAGTTCCAAACAAGACAACCCTGCAGTTGTGATCAGCAACCGCACCACTAAGCCGAAAATAAAGGGACCTCTAGACAGGGATAAATCTTGCTCTCAAGTGGGGGCTACCCACGAAGCTTTGCTGCACCTCCCATGTTTTAGCCATTCCCGGTTGATGAGGCTTGAGGCTACGATTTACCTTATAGGACATATCACTTAGAATGCTCATCGTCCACCTGACGATGTTCTGAAAGCATTCAATCCATACAAGTTCGTTCCGGGTTTGAACGAAACCGAAGGCATTATCTCGTTACACTCATTATTGGAATCACCCTCAGAGTTAATGACAATAACCCTTGCACTCTGAATCTCCATCTCGAATCTATAAGTACTATTCCGTCAAACTCATTACGGAATCACCCACAGAGTTATACTGACGTATAGCCCTTACACCTCGAGTCTTCACTCGCTCCACTTGGATTAACGACCTAACGTTTAATTGGAATCGATGTGGTTTTCGGATCATAAATATGGAAACCCGATCCCGGTCTCATCGAAATCCAAAGCGTGTCTTTTAAGGTCCAAGTTGTTTTAAGTTTAAAACAATCACATTTCATTATCTAAATATACACAGATAGATAATTCACAACACAATAGATAATTCAACATTATCATTACCAACAGATAATTCATATCGGATAATCACTATTATCATCCAAAAGCAACCAATGCATCCATATCACATACACTACTAATCTCATAACAGAGATTACAAACCATACATGGCAATCAATACCAATCATCAAACATAAGCAACTATCTAATGATCATTCCATTCTATAATTAATTTAAAATGAATTAAATTAATTACTTAATCTCTAATTAATTTAAATTAAATTAAATTAATTACTTCATCATTAATATCCTGCTTATCTTAATCATCAATTGATTATAAATCAATTTATAAATCACCATCTCAATATTCATTTCTCTTAATCATTACTAATTAACCATATCTAGTTACAATAAGTAATTAGCATTTAATATTAATTATATAAGTTAATTACCTAAACCTTTGCAAATAATTAACTTGTAATTGCTTAATTAATTGATTAATTAAAATTACATTAATCAGTTATTCATTATTAATTATACATTAATTAATCAATTCCAGATTACATCATTAATTAATTAATTAATGATTACATTTAACCAATCACTATAAAAATTAATTACATAAGTAATTAATCTTCAATTTAAACAACATATATATTAATCACCTTTGATTAATAACCATTCAGTAAATAACTACCTTAATCACTCATCCCATAATTAATTATTCTTAATTAATTATCTAAATTAATCCTTGATTAATTTCCAATGTAATTTAATTCCAAATTACTTCTATATCCTTAATTACATTCTGTAATTATTAATTAATTACTTCCTTAAGTAATTACAACCCATAAAGTAATTATCAATAATCCACAAATGTTTAAATTAATTAAACTTAATTAATCTAAACTAATCACCTTAATCATATTAATTACACCAGGTAATTAATTCATTAATTACTTTTATTAAGTAATTAAACAATTGATTATTATTTATTAATTAATCTAATTAGTTATAAAAAATTAATCACATTAATTAATTGTTAATTAATCTTAAGTTAATGACCTTCATTAACCTTACTTAATTACTTAATTAAGAATTAACTTATAATTAATCATTATTAACTATCAATTAATTAATACTTAATTACAATTTAATTAACCTCTAATTATTTGATTAAATAAATCTTAATTATTAATTAAAATTTAATTAATCATCCTTAATTATAGATTAGTTAACCTTGATTAATTAATCTCAAATTAACCAATTAAAAATTATTAATTACTTAATTAATCACCCACATTATTAAATAAATAAAAATTTATATTCCACTTAAATTAATTTAATAATTTAAATGAAACAAATTTTCTTAAGTTCAAAATTAAGAAACATTCTTCCTTTATACTAAGTACTTTAAACAATTTGTTTCAAAATAAAATTAAATTTAAAAATTTCTTTTTAAATTCAAACTGAAACACAAATTTAAATTTTCATTCAAGATTCAACTTAAAAATTTTAAAACCTTATTTACATCTCCATCTTTATTTTCAAATTCAAATCATTATTTTAAAACAAATTTAAATTTAAACCTTTATTTTTTAAAAACTGAAGTTGAATTTAAACTCCAGATTTAAATTAAATCAAACTCAGATTCATTTTCATACTTCACTTTCCAGATTTAACTTGTTTAAATTTTTCATTCGCATTTTAAAATTTTACTTTATAATTTAGATCAGAAAAACAGAAAATAGTTTCTTGTTTGTTTGAAACAATCTTAAATTTTGATTTCTAATTGTTTTCAAAAAACAAAATTTAAATTACTGAATTCATAATTAAGTTCCAAGTTTAAAAATTCTAGATTGAACTTCATATTACAAAATTTAAATTTACTTTAAATCTGAAAACAGAAAACAGTTTCTGTTTTGTTTGAAACCCAAACTAAATTTTAAAAACTCAAAAATTACAAAAACAAGATTCAAATCATTTGAATTTATATCTAAATTCAGGTTTAAATATTTCAGATTGTTTGCAATATTCATTACTTCAAAACTCAAAAAAAAACCTGGAAAACAGGTTTTCTACTTTTGCTTAAGTACAAATAGAATTTCCAAAATTTAAATTATTTCAAACCTAAAATTAAACTAATTGAATTTACATTTGAATTCATTTTAAATGTTATACTTGTTCAGGTTTTAATTTACATTTTAAAAACTTTTTAAAAATCTTAAAACCTGAAACAACAGATTCTGGTCAAAAAAAACAAAACCTAAAACATTATATAACCCAAGCAACTTGGATTCTACTTCGGGTCAGAAGCACACTTGCTTCGAGTTTATTCCTAAAATTCTCGAGAAAATATCGGGCTACCAAAACCCTGCAACAAAAACTTCACAACCATGCACACACCTTACTGTGCATCCAACCACCAACTCAGGCCACCTCTGACCAATGTCCACGGCCATCCCCCATCGACCACCAACCCCACATCAACATCCAACCCTCAAATACCCCTAATACAACTTGAATTTAAATTCAAGTTTCAAAACAGAAACCTGGAAACAGCCCCTACCCCAAAACCATCAACCTGTCATCGGCGAGTTCTGCCAACTCCGACCACCATCCACTTCCATACTCCAGTGTTGACTTCCCCAAACCACCAGCTACCCACACTCAAAACATGGTTGAACTCGATTATCCAAGAAGTTCACATTTGATTCAAACACAGTGACCCAATATACTAGGGTTCCTAACTGTAATTTCTACATTACAATCTAATATTTTGATTTCAACTCAAACTAAGATTTTTCCTATAATCTATGATAGATATACTATCTTCAAAATCAAATTTACTCAAAACCCTTGCAAGCTTCAACTGTTCTTGACCAAATTATAAAATACAGTAAATTTTAAAAAACTATACTTTGCTTCTTCCATTATAAATGGTAATATTTTTTTTAAAAAAACTCTTAATTTTGTAATATGTTTTGAGTTGAATTTCTGAAACTTTGTTTTGCAGTGTTTCATATTTTTTTTTACTGATACAATTTCCATTGCTCTGTTCTTGCTTCCAGTAAGTTTTTATTTAAAATTTACTTAAATAAAATTTTAAATCTAATCTCTGAAGCTACCCTACACATCTTATTTGAATCTTAAAATTTATCAAAGACAAATTAAGATGTAATGACTAAACTAAAAATTTAGAACCAGGAATCAAACAGAACATTGCAAATTTACAGCATGCATGAACATACAGTTCTCACATCAGACAGTAAGCTTAACCCAGGAAAGTATTTATTTATCATGCAACAAGTTTAACCTTAAATTTATAAAAGAAAGTTACTCACCTGTATAATGATGCAGACCCCAGATTTAGCATGCAGTAGCTTGAATGCAGATGCAAATTTCCCCCCCAGGTTGCTTTCAGATCTTAAAGAATTGAATGCAGACCTCTTGCTTTAATGCTTTTTTCCAGATTCATTTGAAAAAAAATGCAGACATCTTTCTTGCTTGAAGTTTTTGCATGCAGGTTGATTGCTTGAATGAAATGCAGGCTTCAACTTGAAATTGCAGATGCAAACTTGAATTTGTTGCATGCAGTTCAACCCAGATTGAAGAAACAAGGAAATATGCAGATTTGTGTTTTGAGTTTTGAGGAGCTACAGGCTTTGTTTAGAGGATGCAGACTTGAATTTTTTTGAAGAATTTGTATGCAGGTGCTTGATTTATTTTCCAGATTTGAAAGAAAGATGAATGCAGGCTTGCAGATGCAAATACAACTTGCATTTGTTTCCAGCTTTTACATGCAGGCCCTTTGTAAGTGAATTAGTGATTTGATTTTGCATTTTGAGGAGTTTGATTATAGTGTTTGAAAACATGCAGACTTGTAGGGTTTGAAAAAGAGGAATTACAGGTTATGATTTTTGATTTTGCAGGTTTTTGAATACATGCAGTTTGAAGAGATGAACAAAATTTCTCAGCTGAGAATGTTTTTTTCTTTAGTTAATGAAAATGAGAGAAAAGCAAAGGAAGAAAGAATGCAAGCTTTTAAAACAATATTTTGATTTAATTTAAAATTAAAGGAAAACCAAATTTGACACATGTCTCAAGTATGAACACTTGTAAATATACTCACTTAAATATCTAACACATGTTAATCAAATTTTAAATTATATACACATGTCTGTTTTCAAGTAATTAGTTATTTAATTAAGTGTTAATGAATGTTTTTGTTATTTAAATTAAGTGTTAAAGAAAATTAAACTTAATGAATGCATGTTCATAATTTAAATTGTATTTCAAATTTACAAATTAAATTAACAAATCAAATTTATCAATCAATATTTTAAAAAGAATGACACAAACATTTTATAACTTATTTTAATATACAAACTTAAGTTAAAATGAATTTTAAACCAATAAAATATTTATCTTACATATTTAAAATCATATAGTATTTTATTAAATATTTTTAAAAAGCTTAAATTAAAAATAAATCACAATTTCTATTTTTAAAACTTTTAAAATTATGCTATACTAATTTAAATAAAAACAACTTATCTATTTATAATATATACAAATACATATACATTATTAAATAGAAAAAAATTTTATTAACTCATTAGAAATAATTTCACAAATTATATATTTAAATGAAGAAGATTATTAAATCAAACCAAATTGATTAACAAAAATTATCAATTCAATTTAAATTTAAACCCAGATTATTAAATTTAAATTGTCTAAAATTCCGGGATATTACAATCCTTCCCCCTTAAAAGAATTTTGTCCCCGAAATTTAAAACAAAGGTAATTTAATAATCTATTTACAGATTTTATTTAAAAACACAGCATATGTTAATCATATGCCAATAACCAAAGCAACCAATTCACACAATCAAAACAAATCTAATTATCCAAAAGAATTTTGGATAAAACCTTCACGAGTTTCCCCGGTATATATATATATATATCGGGATACTCGCTCTATAGAATCCAATCAATCAATACTACTAAGCTATAGAGCTCCTAACAACAATTCTAAACAGAATATCAGACTACGAACGAGTCAGACTCAACAAACAAACCATCCTAAACTACTGGTTCTACAACCAGAAATATCAAACACGTACTCCCTCCAAGATACATGAAACATACTGAATCCCAGTTATCCAAACTGGCAATTCAACTCTAGAAAACCAAACACTGATCTAACCAAAACACTACGGAGCTAGCCTCCCAAACTTATAGCTCCTTGGATCAGAGAAAACTTATCCAAAATCCAATCTCCGATTCCAGAATCCAAATTTCTCCGCCTCTTATCCATAGAAACTCTTCAGACGATCCTGGGCTACCAACATCCACCCTGATCAGCTTAACTCTTGTTGATTCCATCAAAAACAGACTGAATCAAAACAATCCAATGATCTCCTCAAGATCACTCGAAATCCAAGAACACAAACCCTGCTTCTTAACAGCAGAAGACAGAACAAACTTCTCCTTATCCGAAAAAGAAAACAAAACAGAAACACCCCCAAACTGGTTCCGTTGCACAACACTGATCCGAAACAGAAGAAAATGCTGACTAAGAGCACAAGCACAGACCAGACAACCCAGCACAGAAATATGGCTCCATATATCCATAAAGAAAAACTCAGATGTTTTTCCAAAACCTGAGTTGCTTCACTAACTTCTATCTCAAGGAACCATCCATCTACTAACTGAACCACCAGTACCAAAAGAACACTTAATTATCGCAAGTCACTTTTGCGATCAACTCAGCCTAAATCCAAAGAAACTGCTCTCACTCTACCAAACAGAACAGCTTATGCTGGCCTAGCCAACTTACCAGAGAAAAAGACCCACTCTGCTGCTTCGGAACTCCACTTCAGAAAAACTACTCAACCAGAAGACTCCTACCAACTCAGAACACTCCGCTAAACTCAGCCACAACACCGAGCAGACTCACTCCTTATTCTTGTTCCAAAGAAACATCTTCGGAAATATCCATAGTCACTGCATCTCATCACGCAGCTACAACTTCCTGAGATATCAAAATATCTTCACTCACTTGCTTCTGCCCAACCGACAGATCAAAACTCAATTCTGCACTTCAAAGATGAACTCCGAACCTTTACAGGTTACCTTCAGAGATCGATGAAGTCCTTAAACCAAACAAAACTCACTCGAGACAGTATTAGGTCTACAGTCTCGACAAATACGCTTCCAACCTCATCCATCAAACACCAACCAATGGTAGTCGTGTTACACACACTTCTACCTCATCTACCTTTATAACTTATATTTGGAAAAACCTGAACAGGTAAACCCAACAAATAGGTAGAACCAATTATATATATATATATATATATATATATTGGAAATACAAATACGCTCTCTCAAGATAGACACCACTACAGAGCTTAGGTATTCACTCAACCTAACGCTCTGATACCAGCTGTCACGACCCGACTTTCCACTCCCAGAAAATCGCGTCATGAATTAAGAAAGAAAGGGATAGAAAAGAGAAAAGAAGGAAAAGAAAGAAGAAACAACACAAGAATCTCAACAGCGGAACGAATAAATTATATTAATAACCAAAGTATTACATAGTATACATCAAATATCAGAGTACACAGACATATACAACACATACTAGACAGTTATAAACACCTGTCTAGGTATTACAACTCAATACAATACAGAACACTCAGAGATAACAACACAGCGGAACTATATAACTAGACGCAGAAGCCTCCTGCTCCATTTGCTCTTCCACAATTCGTCAAAGCTAATCCTGAATCCTAACCTGAATTCCCTTGGCTACTCGTAAAAATTTGAGTACCCAAGAGTTAAAGAATAACAGAAATAACTCCGGGTCAGACATGGGTCTGCTGTAAGTAACAGGTTAAAGTTGCTTAACTTTTAAGAACCTTTGAAAAGAAAAGGTATCACGTAAGACTTCCCACACATAAACATGGAAAAGTTTTTACCTTACGCTAACCAAAACATTTGATAGGAAATCCGATGATATTATAATAGTGTCTAGGGTTTTCAAGTAAATAAGAAATAGCCGAAATTGTTACATCTATTAAATTCCAGCTACTAGCCACAAAAGTGGGTAATACAATCAAAACAGTTGGCACTTACTGGATTTTGGATTCCATCAATGGCTGGGCTACTGGGGTACCGCCCGTCACAGTACGTGGCCTAGATCACCGTACCGAGGATTACTCCCTTCATCCCCTGCAACACAAAGCCGGACCCGTTCCTTGCTGAACAGTTCCAAACAAGACAACCCCGCAGTTGTGATCAGCAACCGCACCACTAAGCCGAAAATAAAGGGACCTCTAGACAGGGATAAATCTTTCTCTCAAGTGGGGGCTACCCACGAAGCTTTGCTGCACCTCCCTTGTTTTAGCCATTCCTGGTTGATGAGGCTTGAGGCTACGATTTACCTTTATAGGACATATCACTTAGAATGCTCATCGTCCACCTGACGATGTTCTGAAAGCATTCAATCCATACAAGTTCGTTCCGGGTTCAAACGAAACCGAAGGCATTATCTCGTTACACTCATTATTGGAATCACCCTCAGAGTTAACGACAATAACCCTTGCACTCTGAATCTCCATCTCGAATCTATAAGTACTATTCCGTCAAACTCATTACGGAATCACCCACAGAGTTATACTGACGTATAGCCCTTACACCTCGAGTCTTCACTCGCTCCACTTGGATTAATGACTTAACGTTTAATTGGAATCGATGTGGTTTTCGGATCATAAATATGGAAACCCGATCCCGGTCTCATCGAAATCCAAAGCGTGTCTTTTAAGGTCCAAGTTGTTTTAAGTTTAAAACAATCACATTTCATTATCTAAATATACAAAGATAGATAATTCACAACACAATAGATAATTCAACATTATCATTACTAACAGATAATTCATATCAGATAATCACTATTATCATCCAAAAGCAACCAATGCATCCATATCACATACACTACTAATCTCATAACTGAGATTACAAACCATACATGGTAATCAATACCAATCATCAAACATAAGCAACTATCGAATGATCATTCCATTCTATAATTAATTTAAAATGAATTAAATTAATTACTGAATCTCTAATTAATTTAAAATAAATTAGATTAATTACTTCATCATTAATATCCTGCTTATCTTAATCATCAATTGATTATAAATCAATTTATAAATCACCATCTCAATATTCATTTCTCTTAATCATTACCGATTAACCATATCTAATTACAATAAGTAATTAGCATTTAATATTAATTATATAAGTTAATTACCTAAACCCTTGCAAATAATTAACTTGTAGTTGCTTAATTAATTGATTAATTAAAATTACATTAATCACTTATTCATTATTAATTATACCTTAATTAATCAATTCCAGATTACATCATTAATTAATTAATTAATGATTACATTTAAGCAATCACTATATAAATTAATTACATAAGTAATTAATCTTCAATTTAAACAACATATATATTAATCACCTTTGATCAATAACCATTCAGTAAATAACTACCTTAATCACTCATCCCATAATTAATTATTCTTAATTCATTATCTAAATTAATCCTTGATTAATTTCCAATGTAATTTAAATCCAAATTACTTCTATATCCTTAATTACATTCTGTAATTATTAATTAATTACTTCCTTAAGTAATTACAATCCATAAAGTAATTATCAATAATCCACAAATATTTAAATTAATTAAACTTAATTAATCTAAACTAATCACCTTAATCAAATTAATTACACCAGGTAATTAATTCATTAATTACTTTTATTAAGTAATTAAACAATTGATTATTATTTATTAATTAATCTAATTAATTATCAAAAATTAATCACATTAATTAATTGTTAATTAATCTTAAGTTAATGACCTTCATTAACCTTACTTAATTACTTAATTAAGAATTAACTTATAATTAATCATTATTAACTATCAATTAATTAATACTTAATTACAATTTAATTAACCTCTAATTATTTGATTAAATAAATCTTAATTATTAATTAAAATTTAATTAATCATCCTTAATTATAGATTAATTAACCTTGATTAATTAATCTCAAATTAACTAATTAAAAATTATTAATTACTTAATTAATCACCCACATTATTAAATAAATAAAAATTTATATTCTATTTAAATTAATTTAATAATTTAAATGAAACAAATTTTCTTAAGTTCAAAATTAAGAAACATTCTTCCTTTATACTAAGTACTTTAAACAATTTGTTTCAAAACAAAATTAAATTTAAAAATTTCTTTTTAAATTCAAACTGAAACACAAATTTAAATTTTCATTCAAGATTCAACATAAAAATTTTAAAACCTTATTTACATCTCCATCTTTATTTTTAAATTCAAATCATTATTTTAAAACAAATTTAAATTTAAACCTTTATTTTTTAAAAACTGAAGTTGAATTTAAACTCTAGATTTAAATTAAATCAAACTCAGATTCATTTTCATACTTCACTTTCCAGATTTAACTTGTTTAAATTTTTCATTTGCATTTTAAAATTTTACTTTATAATTTAGATCAGAAAAACAGAAAACAGTTTCTTGTTTGTTTGAAACAATCTTAAATTTTGATTTCAAATTGTTTTCAGAAACCAAAATTTAAATTACTGAATTCATAATTAAGTTCCAGGTTTAAAAATTCTAGATTGAACTTTATATTACAAAATTTAAATTTACTTTAAATCTGAAAACAGAAAACAGTTTCAGTTTTGTTTGAAACCCAAACTAAATTTTAAAAACTCAAAAATTACAAAAACAAGATTCAAATCATTTGAATTTATATCTAAATTCAGGTTTAAATATTTCAGATTGTTTGCAATATTCATTACTTCAAAACTCAAAAAAACCTAGAAAACAGGTTTTCTACTTTTGCTTAAGTACAAATAGAATTTCCAAAATTTAAATTATTTCAAACCTAAAATTAAACTAATTGAATTTACATTTGAATTCATTTTAAATGTTATACTTGTTCTGGTTTTAATTTACATTTTAAAAACTTTTTAAAAATCTTAAAACCTGAAACAACAAATTCTGGTAAAAAAAAAACAAAACCTGAAACATTATATAACCCGAGCAACTTGGATTCTACTTCGGGTCAGAAGCACACTTGCTTCGAGTTTATTCCTAAAATTCCCAAGAAAATCTCGGGCTACCAAAACCCTGCAACAAAAACTTCACAACCATGCACTCACCTTACTGTGCATCCAACCACCAACTCAGGCCACCTCTGACCAACGTCCACGGCCATCCCCCATCGACCACCAACCCCACATCAACATCCAACCCTCAAATACCCCTAATACAACTTGAATTTAAATTCAAGTTTCAAAACAGAAACCTGGAAACAGCCCCTACCCCAAAACCATCAACCTGTCATCGGCGAGTTCTGCCAACTCCGATAACCATCCACTTCCATACTCCAGTGATGACTTCCCCAAACCACCAGCTACCCACACTTAAAACATGGTTGAACTCGATTATCCAAGAAGTTCATATTTGATTCAAACACAGTGACCCAATATACTAGGGTTCCTAATGGTAATTTCTACATTACAATCTAAAATTTTGATTTCAACTCAAACTAAGATTTTTCCTATAATCTATGATAGATATACTATCTTCAAAATCAAATTTACTCAAAACCCTTGCAAGCTTCAACTGTTCTTGACCAAATTATAAAATACAGTAAATTTTAAAAAACTGTACTTTGCTTCTTCCATTATAAATGGTAATATTTTTTTTTAAAAAACTCTTAATTTTGTAATATGTTTTGAGTTGAATTTCTGAAACTTTGTTTTGCAGTGTTTCATATTTTTTTTACTGATACAATTTCCATTGCTTTGTTCTTGCTTCCAGTAAGTTTTTATTTAAAATTTACTTAAATAAAATTTTAAATCTAATCTCTGAAGCTACCCTACACATCTTATTTGAATCTTAAAATTTATCAAAGACAAATTAAGATGTAATGACTAAACTAAAAATTTAGAACCGGGAATCAAACAGAACATTGCAAATTTACAGCATGCATGAACATACAGTTCTCACATCAGACAGTAAGCTTAACCCAGGAAAGTATTTATTTATCATGCAACAAGTTTAACCTTAAATTTATAAAAGAAAGTTACTCACCTGTATAATGATGCAGACCCCAGATTTAGCATGCAGTAGCTTGAATGCAGATGCAAATTTCCCCCCCAGGTTGCTTTCAGATCTTAAAGAATTGAATGCAGACCTCTTGCTTTAATGCTTTTTTCCAGATTCATTTGAAAAAAATGCAAACATCTTTCTTTCTTGAAGTTGTTGCATGCAGGTTGATTGCTTGAATGAAATGCAGGCTTCAACTTGAAATTGCAGATGCAAACTTGAATTTGTTGCATGCAGTTCAACCCAGATTGAAGAAACAAGGAAATATGCAGATTTGTGTTTTGAGTTTTGAGGAGCTACAGGCTTTGTTTAGAGGATGCAGACTTGAATTTTTTTGAAGAATTTGTATGCAGGTGCTTGATTTATTTTCCAGATTTTAAAGAAAGATGAATGCAGGCTTGCAGATGCAAATACAACTTGCATTTGTTTCCAGCTTTTACATGCAGGCCCTTTGTAAGTGAATCAGTGATTTGATTTTGCATTTTGAGGAGTTTGATTATAGTGTTTGAAAACATGCAGACTTGTAGGGTTTGAAAAAGAGGAGTTACAGGTTATGATTTTTGATTTTGCAGGTTTTTGAATACATGCAGTTTGAAGAGATGAACAAAATTTCTCAGCTGAGAATGTTTTTTTCTTTAGTTAATGAAAATGATAGAAAAGCAAAGGAAGAAAGAATGCAAGCTTTTAAAACAATATTTTGATTTAATTTAAAATTAAAGGAAAACCAAATTTGACACATGTCTCAAGTAAGAACACTTGTAAATATACTCACTTAAATATCTAACACATGTTAATCAAATTTTAAATTATATACACACGTCTCTTTTCAAGTAATTAGTTATTTAATTAAGTGTTAATGAATGTTGTTGTTATTTAAATTAAGTGTTAAAGAAAATTGAACTTAATGAATGCATGTTCATAATTTAAATTGTATTTCAAATTTACAAATTAAATTAACAAATCAAATTTATCAATCAATATTTTAAAAAGAATGACACAAACATTTTATAACTTATTTTTAATATACAAACTTAAGTTAAAATGAATTTTAAACCAATAAAATATTTATCTTACATATTTAAAATCATATAGTATTTTATTAAATATTTTTAAAAAGCTTAAATTAAAAATAAATCACAATTTCTATTTTTAAAGCTTTTAAAATTATGCTATACTAATTTAAATAAAAACAAATTATCTATTTATAATATATACAAATACATATACATTAGTAAATAGAAAACAATTTTATTAACTCATTAGAAATAATTTCACAAATTATATATTTAAATGAAGAAGATTATTAAATCAAACCAAATTGATTAACAAAAATTATCAATTCAATTTAAATTCAAACCCAGATTATTAAATTTAAATTGTCCAAAATTCCAGGATATTACATTGAGTTTGTGTCGGTATGTCGGATTTTGAAAAGTTATATTTTTATCTGGCATATCGGTGCTCGCCCAAAGAAATTATACGGATGGTCGCTCCTCAACAGCCTTATTCTCCATGCTAGTTGACAGCATTACTCCATAGTGTTCTTGGCTAGCGTGGGTATAGAGGTGGGGCGTCACATCAATGATTTTAAATGACCGCCTTATGATTGGTATAGGGTAGAAATCGAGCATTGAGAGTTGTATACATGTTTCACATTATGTTTTTGCAGTGGGTGAACATGCTAATGGTTGTACTAATGTCAAACTTTTATTATTTTCCTTTTAGTAATAGGGGAATTAGGTTCCTTACATAAAGTCATGCTAATAGGAATATTAGGCCTAACCTTCGAATGTTCGCTTTAATATACACAGATTCAGTTGTTCATCAACGATGTTTCAGTTATTTATGTATGTACAATGTTTCTCATTGCATTTAATCTAATTTCCTGTTTTGATTCTTATGTTTGTCATAAATTTATGACTGAAATTTGGAACGAACATTAGTTTTAACACAAAGAGGTAAATCATAAATTCACATCTGTTGTTGAAATTTTTTTCCCAACTATTTCTACTATTTGACCTTGTGGTTTGCAGTTGCTTGATTGACGGCTGACATTTCACTTGGACAAATTTTCATTTTAAACATCCCAAAAAAAAATCTTATTATCAAGATAGGTCTCTTTCGAAACATATTATAAAAATAAACATCTTTTTCATAATACAGCGATTTTATACATGTGCAGTAGCATGTATATATATATTTTAAATACAGTGGCACACTGTGAATTTACGAGTACTAAACTTAAATAAGTTTTTTGAAGATGTACAACGAAAACATTTTCCTTCATTAAATCAGCTCCCATCTATTGAATATTTTATTCAATGAAGTGGTCAAACATCTGTTATTTTCTAGTTTATGCATTTATCACCATTGGTTGCATATAATTGGAATAGATTACCATAACCATTTCAGTTAAAGCGTGTCGGTTTGCCATTTTCCTCAGCAAGTAAGGGAGTATTAAGATAGGTAGTAGAAAATTGGAACTCAGGGGTTTCAAGATGTTATAATAGAGTAGAGGAGTAGGATCTAAAGTTTATAAGGGAATTAATGTGAGAACGAGTAATAATTTGTACAAGAAAAGCATCGATCGCCATGAAAAGTGCTCATTTTTGGAAAGAGTGGAGATAACTAATGGAAGTGGATTAGTTTGCTGGCAAAATGAAGTGGTAAGGAAGTTTCCAAAAACGGGTAGAGCGAGTGCATTTTGCAACCCTAAAGTTTGTATGAAGGTTATGTATGATGGAAAAGGATGTATGGGAATTGATGAAGTTGTTGTTGACAGAGTGTGATGAGGAAGAAGTAATATAGGGGTTATGTGCACAGAGCCAGTGCAGTGTTATATGTGCATAGAGGCAGTGCAGTGTTATATGTGCACAGAGGCAGTGTTATATGTGCATAGAGGCAGAGGGTATTTGTTGGAGGTGTGGTTTTGTGAGAAATTGGTTGTTTGGTGAAGTATGAATTGTGGTGGGGATGTTGTAGGGACAATGAAGTAGTGGGCTATGACATGGTAAAAGCAGTGAAAGTTGATGAGGCAGTGAGGTCTGTGGGGGTACTTGCAGCAGTGAAGGAAGTGGATGTGGAAGGTGTATGGCAGTTTGGAGAGGCTGGAGTAGTTGATGGTGGGTGTTTTGCTGATCACAGGAGGGTTGGTGTGGTTGTTCGGGAAGACAAGGCGGTGGTGTGCAGAGTTTATGGAAAGTGGTTGTAGACTTGTGGAGATTTTGATTTGCTATTTTGGTGGCAGGGTGGAGGCAGATTAAGAAGGCAGTGTGGTATTGGGGTGGTTAAAGTTTATATGCTTGACAGAGGAAAGGAGTATGAATGTAATACAAGGAAACTAGAAAACAACAATGCAATGTATTGTAGAAATGAACAGAGGTGAATGTAACAGAAATGAATTCAATTGCAGTGAATAAATTGTTGCACAAATGTTTTTATTGTTTTTTTAATATGAAAGCTAACACTAATTAAAATAAAACCAAATGACACCAAAAACAAGAGATGCACACGAAAAAATGAAAATAAAAATGACACACTATCACACTATCACAATACATCTAAGTTTAAGTCAAATGAATCAATAAATTTGTAGATTTCATTAGCATATTCCACTTGTCAATTCATATGATCAGCATGCTCCATAATCGAGGAGGAGCAGAAATAATTAACACAAACGGTTGTTAATTAATGTTAGAATGCTTTTTCTGGGTATAGAGTAAATTTTGTTTATTTAGAAAATAAAATTGACAATGATATTTTTGTCTTTTTTATAAACCAATGTGATGTCACATTGTGTGTTCACTCTTCTTTCTGTTTGGTTTTCAAGTTCCATTCTTATGCATTTCACTGATTTTTAAAGTGACATATCTGAGACTATCATATAACAAAAAAATGAAAATATAATATTTAGAATTGGCCAATAATATGTTTCATCGGGCTCTATCACTACAAACTTCTATAATTTAGTTGGCATTGTCTGAAGTTGAGCTAAAACCTTAAAATAAATTGTTTAGAATTGATGAATAATATGGTTGTGAATTTTCCTTTTAGAAAAATTTACAAATTAGTGATCGGCTTGAAATAAAGTTTAATCAGCTTAGCTTCATTCTATTACAAAAAAGAAAGTCTTTTCGATGTATGATAAGTTTATTCAATAAACCCACTCAAAAGAAAGAACATATACCAGGTAGAACACTAAAGGATGATGATCAGAATACATGTAGATTTTACTTGGTCTGAATTATAGGTGTTCACTCATAAGCACTATAGAGCACCCAAGCTAATTTCTTAAACTGGGTTAAAACTACCAGGGAAATGTAAGAAATATTAGGAAACTTCTCTATTTGTTAGTATTATAATTGGGGATGACTTATTTGCACCAATATGCTTTGTTGTCTCTTTGGAAGTGATGTACATATTTTTGTACTCGTCTTTCCTGTGAATTTGACCAACATAAGGACATATACAGTATGTTAGCTTCACCTTGCGATAACTTCTATCAGATTGCAAGGTGAATTGCATAAAGTTTGCTAGAGGAGTGTCAATTTCTGTGCTATGCATATGCTTGTTTAATTTATTTTGTACGATGTAATCGATAACAAAATTAGTTTAATCAAACCAAAGACTACTAATATTCTTTTTAAGCTAATAAGTTTATTCCTAAATATATCGAGTGACTAAAATTGCTAACTAACAGCTCTGAGACATATAGAAAAGGTAACAGTTAATTTATTTCAATTATTTTCTACAAAGATCTGAAATCTAATGGCAAAGCACTCCTTGCATCAAATTTTATTTTAAATCATTATTTATTACCACTCGAACTAAACAGTAAACCTTCTCATCTATCATACGTTTGTTTTATACCCATTCGAAATAAAGAACGTATACCGGGTGGAAGTTAGAACATGTAGGCTTTGCTTCTTGGATGCTCATGCAGCACTATACCCTTCAAATGAGACCATTATTTCTATTTTCTACCAGTCATGACATCAAATCCTGGATCAAATTTAATGAACTGCTCTCATGTTAGGTGCTCCACTGGGAAGTTTAGCCAGTACACTTTATAGACCTACATTGTCGATTATAGCCTGAAACATTCTTCCCTAAACATTCTCACTAATTTTGGTCATCTACCTCCTTCGCAGATCAACAAAACTCCATACTAATCCCTGAACAGAGGAGTATGTATGGGTAGTATTGAAGTGACGTTGATCTACAACATTGGTAGTCATTTCATTATTGAGTCGAATACCTATACTAAGTGTCCATTTCCTCAAAATGTGTTTATAGGCTAACAATATACCATGGTTTAATAACCAAAAATATTTATTCTCTAGTGATAACTCCAATCACGATTATAGTTAGTTGTTATTTTGTTTACATTCAATAACCGATTATTACTTCAAATTTTAGAAATTTACTTCCTCACAAATTGGTTGGTGATGGATAAAAGTTGGGTGCATCTACACACGTAACAATATAATACTAAATATATTTTGAGAGTTAAATCATATATTTTAACGTCAGAGTTAATAGTTATTTCATTTTATTCATAGAGCTAGTAGCGAGTATGAGCAACGAGCTTAGAAGTTTGTGCATGCTGCTTTGAGAAATTCAAGAAATCCAGAAAAGATTTTATGTCCTTGCTCAGATTGTCGAAATCTTAGTCATCATTATGGGAAGATTGTTGTTGAGCATTTGATTATAAGAGGAATGGATCCGATATACAAGGGTGGTAGGTGGTACAATCATGGCGAACAAATAACTATAAGCAAAGATATCGAGTCTAATGACACTTATGATTTACTCAAAACCATTCATTATGAAGATGAAGATTTTATCAATCATACATATTCTGATGATGATAAAGATGAAGATAGTGCACAGAAACGAGAGGAAGATTTATCAAAAAACTTGGAAGATGCCGAAACCCCGTTGTATCCTGGTTGCACCGATCAAACTAAATTATCTGCCATTATTGCCTTATATAATCTAAAATGTGAGACTGGGTTGTCCGATAATGGATTCGATAAACTTCTAAATGTGCAACAACTATTGTTGCCAAAGGATAATGTACTTCCTAGGACTTTATACGAGGTGAAAAAATTCCTCAAAGTATTCGATATGGGTTTTGAGAAAATTCATGCTTGTCAGAATGATTGTTGTCTTTTTAGAAGAGAGTACAAAGGTTTGGATAGTTGTCCAAAATGTGGGTTTTCGAGATGGAAGAGGAATGAACGTACAAATGAAATTATGCATGGTATTCCAGTTAAAGTTTTGAGGTATTTTCCAATCATTCCAAGATTTAAAAGAATGTTTAGATCTCAAAAAATGGCAAAAGATTTAAGATGGCATTTTAACAACAAAAGTGATGATGGGAAAATGCGTCATCCTGTTGATTCTATAACATGGAATGTGGTAGATGAGAAATATGAATCGTTTGCAGCAGATCCACGCAATCTAAGGCTTGGCCTAGCTACTGATGGTTTTAATCCATTTTTAACATTGAGTTCGAAATATAGTTGTTGGCCCGTGATGCTAGTGACATACTATCTCACGCCACTGTTATGCATGAGAAAAGAAAATATCATGCTAACATTGTTGATTCCTGGTCCAAAGCAACCAGGAAATGATATAGATGTATATTTGGCGCCATTGGTAGAAGACCTGCAACATTTATGGATTAGTGGAGTTCAAACTTATGATGCATTTAGTAGATCGCTTTTTACTATGAGAGCAATTTTACTATGGACGATAAATGACTTTCCAGCATATGGTAATCTGGCTGGATGTTGTGTGAAGGGTAAAAAAGCTTGTCCATTATGCGGTGTCAACACTCATCATCGATGGTTGATGTATAGTCGGAAAAATGTCTACATGGGTCATAGGAGATTCTTACCACCCTCGGATTCGTTGAGAAAACAGAAATCCTGGTTTGATAATACTATAGAAAAGGGTCGTAGACCTAGAATTTTAACAGGAAGAAACATCTCTAATATTTTGAAAAACTTTCCAAATGATTTTGGAAAAGAAATTGATAATAAAAGCAAGAAAGGAAATGGTAAAAAGAAGCCAAGCAAGAAGCAACATAGTAAGAAAAGAAAACGTTCTACTTTCAAACAAGATGATGATCCTGCAAAAATAGAACTATCAAGATGGAAAAAACGATCAATATTTTTTGATTCACCATATTGGGAGGTTAGTGCTATTATTTTTTAATGAATGAATAATATTTATATATATATTAATGAAGTATAACAATATGATTTTTGTAGGAACTTCCCGTGCGTCATAATTTAGATGTAATGCATGTAGAAAAAAAAGTTGGTGAAAGCATAATAGCGACGATGTTGCATGATTGCAAATCAAAAGACGGAATTAATTGCAGAAAAGATTTGGAAGATTTGAGAATCCGACATGGCCTTTATACACAATCTCGTGGGAAAAAACATATCTTCCACCAGCTCCATATACATTGTCCACTGTCGAGAGAAAAACATTTTGCCAAAGGTTATATGATTTCAAGGGACCTGATGGTTATTGCTCAAATTTTAGAAGTTCTGTGTCGTTGGAGGATTGTAAAATTATTGGCTTGAAGTCACATGACTACCATGTTCTAATGCAACAATTATTACCAGTTGCAATAAGAGGACTGTTGCCAAAAAAGCCAAGAAGGACAATAATTCGTTTATGTTCGTTCTTCAATAAATTATGCCAGTGTGTTCTTGATAAAGAAAAACTGCAACAACTTGATGATGAAATTATTATAACTTTGTGCGAAATTGAAAGATATTTCCCACCTTCTTTGTTTGACATAATGATACACTTGACCGTTCATCTTGAAAGAGAAGCCCGATTGTGTGGACCGGTTCATTTCCGTTGGATGTACCCTTTTGAAAGATATATGAAGATGCTTAAACATTATGTAAGAAATCATGCACGTCCCGAGGGTTGTATTGCAGAATCCTATCTTTGCAGAAGAGTGCATGAGATTTTTTAGTGAATTTTTAAAGAAATCAATACAAACAGAGAAGGAAGTCCGAAATGAAGACCGTGAAGATGATTCTATACTCGAAGGACGACCAATTTCAGCTTGTAAAATTATTACATTGTCCGCCAATGAGAAACAGATTGCACATTTGGCTGTGTTAATGAATATGACCGTGGTGGAACCATTTCTAGAGTAAGTAACTATTACAAATTTTTATTACCATTTCATACAATTTGTACCAACAAATACAACTTAGTATACTTTTTTGCGCTATAATAGTTTGCATTTGGAGGAGTTACAACACTCAAACAAGCGCATGGAAAAAAATGCAACTTTACTTTGGAAAACCCATATAGATAACTTTGCCGATTGGATTAAAAAGAAGGTGAGTGGAATTTTGAAATATTATCTCATTAACATTAGATTTATTATTATTGAGATTCATTTTAAATAACTATTTTTTTATAGATATCTATTGATTCAATGGATCATGACACGATGTTAAAATGGATTGCATATGGTCCGCGGAGTAGTGCATATTCCTGTAGTGGATATATCATTAATGGACAACGTTTTCACACAAAAGATATTGAGAGAGAAACTCAAAATAGCGGGGTCACTTACGATGTGACTACTATGTGTAGAGAAAGTGCAAAAGATACTTCCCAAGTAGTTGATGTTGTTACTTATTATGGGATATTGACTGATATAATTTTGTTAGACTATCATGTTTTTTATATTCCCATCTTTAAATGTCATTGGGCAAACATAGGGAATGGTGTGAAGGTAGAAGATGGATTCACCCTTGTTAACTTACATCAAAACCAAGCTTCATTTTCAAAAGATCCATATATCCTTGCATCTCAAGCGAAACAAATTTTTTATTCAAGAGAAGACATTCTTCTAATTGGTATGTTGTGATGAAGGCACCATCAAGAAGCTTTCATGAGATAGATATAGATGAATTATTTGAGGAAGTTAGCTTTGCTATGGAGAATTACGAAGACATTGACATGGATGTTGATGATTTCATTGAGGATGTTAGTTATGTTAGGGAAGATTGTGAAGGCATACTTGAGTAGTTTAATTATTTTGCTATCTAGTTTTAATTCTATGGACTTTACTATCTATCTTCTTTGGTTAAGTAATATGTTTGTATGTAATGACTTGTTTTTAATATCTAGTTTTTAATATTGTTTCATTACTGTGTTTGTTTTTAACTCATTTTGGGTTATGTTAGCAAATAATTAGGTAGCATGTATGGTAATTTTCTAAACATAGTTTTCTTATTGTGTTATGGACCCAAAAAGAAATTAAATACTTTGATAAATAATTAATTCTCATATATTATGATAAATAATGCTCATATATTATTGTGCTACTACCTTTTCCCATCAGCTTTAGTTGTTTATATTATGATAAATAATGCTCATATATTATAATAAATAATATAGTCAGAGTTTGTGCAAAACCATGCAAATGTACTTGATGCCTTGTTTCAAATAGATGCATTTTCTTGCCATATTCTTGGTGATTTTCCTATAACAAATTTCTTAATCAAACCTTAAATTCCAATAGCGAGATAGAGTTTCAGTTGTCTTTGTTTTCCTATAACTGATATGGTGGCTAGAAATAACAAGCATTTGAGACGTTCCCTTTTCAAATGTTCGCTGCTCACGAATGAGAGATGACACAATTAGTGACCCGGTAGACCTCAAGTCTCAACTACTAAATTTTGCTATGTTTTCAGATGCGATATACCGTCTAAAATCCATTATATTTCAAATTGCTTCCACTAATATAAAATTTCGACACACATAATAGCACGTGATGGACAAACTGTTTCTACTACTATAAAATTTTGCTTATATATTTACATCTCACTTATAACCATCTCACTTATAATTTTGTAACATAGTATAAGTCACCATATAACAGAGGTGCTAAAGAAATGTTACAATAGAGTCATTATGGTTGTTTTTATATTATTATATACACCATGATTAATATACAACCATTAGGCTACAAACAAATAAAAATACTCATTGTATTTGCTAAGTTACTAGAATCAAAATTTTGAAATTGTTGGGGGTTGCGTGGCTCTAGTAGCAGTTGGACCCTCGTCATTTTTCATCAGTCAAAAGGAGCATCAGTTAGCAAGAGCCACCTTGCCTGCATTTTGATCCAAAGAAGACTGTGTTCTCATGCCAGGAGATTTGCCTGAAAATTCAGTTTAAATTATATTTTCAATCCATTGACATTAAAATTGCCAACCAATCATTTAGTGTGCAATTTCATATATCCAGATGCTAGTTTCAAAACCAAAAGAAAAAGTAGAAACTCAAAGTTTTTATATCATGGAGAAGTAAAATGATAGATATAGAGGTACTTCCAACACATCACTATGAAGAATTAATTAATAATCCCTTTTGATACACGAAGTGAGTGAGTTTTGATCTTGAAATACTGACCTTCTCTTTCAGATTTTCTTCTACTACGCCATAAAAGACGAATTGGAGTGCCAGGAAATCCAGCATCAGACCTGAGCTGCTTCTCCATATAACGTCGATACGTCTCAGGGAAAAGCTTGGCATCATTAACAAAGAAAACAAAGGTTGGGGGTCGAATGACAGCCTACACAAATTAGCATGATGAATATTACAAATAAAACAGATTCCTGCAAGTGTAAAATTTATAATACGAGTATTCTTTGAATTCTATATTTGCATTATAACACAAAAAATTCACCTGTGTAACATAAAAAAACCGGCCTCTCCTGCCACCTCTAGTTCTTGGTCGTAGCAATAGGGAGAAGAAGAAAAAAAAGAAAAAAAGTGGCACATTTTATTAACAGAATACTTAACACTTTTATTATTTAAGTTTGAAGAGGTGTGAATACATGAACATGCATGTCTGTAAACTAAGGAATGTATTATTGATTGTTTTGAATTATTTATGTAGATATTTCAGCTATCCAGCTGAATGTTGACCTTCATTCATTTAAAGATGCTTACCCTTGATGCCTTATTATTTAGAACAAAATATTCAAGTCTGATTTAGTTTGATAAATTTTGGTGTAAATTTGAATCTTAAAAGGATAAGCTTAGTAACATAAGCATTAGAAGCTTAAGTGATCATGAATATACCCCAATTTATTGTTTTTGATTTTTGCTTCATATCTATACAGTAAATGAAGAGGATTACTCGAAAACAAAAAAAAGCAAAAGAAGCTGAAATTGCACCCAAGGAGTCTAATGAACAGAATAAGCATGTTGAAGACAACAACGTTCAAAATGAAGACAATAACGTTCAAAATGAAAACAACAATGTTCAAATTGAAGACAACCGACAATTAGTTGAAGGCAATAATCAAAATAAAAACAATCCTTGTGCACTTGAAGACAACACAATGCAAAATGAACAAAGTTTGGAAGACATGATGGAAACCGATGGACCTATTCAAGATGTGAGGGAAAATTTAGTTCGGAAAAGAATTGCTAGAGGTCCTACTAAAATGAAGAGACTTCCTACAAATTTCGTAAATCGGGTTGAAGTTGAATTTAATGAGAGTGGCGTTCCGATAGGAAAAGGGTCAATCCACATATCTTCTTATCTAGGACCACTTGTACGGGAGCATGTTCCAGTCACGCTTACTGATTGGAGACGTCTTGGTGATGATTTGAAAGCTGTCTTATGGGATTGCATTCAGGTATATTTTGGAGTATTATTGTAGACATAATAGCAAAAGAGATACGTATGAGTCAGTACAAGTCTAGCATATTATGTATACTGCATCCTCAATTGCACTTTATAGCTATTGTTTTTTTCATAATTTAATTCTAATATTAGATCATAACTTTATTTGAGTAAAAGTAGAAAGGAGAATCAAATTATAAAGAGCTTTCATGTGATGCTCCAATATGAAATAATTGCTGTAGTTCAGTAATGTGTTCCACTGTGTGCACACGCATCGTGCTTTTGCAAGGGTTTTAACTGGTAGTCTGGACAGTATTTCCGCCATGAGTTCAAATGGAAGTGAGTTTTGGCTACAGTCATTTTCCATAATTTATTTTTTCCATGGCCTGCGTTTTCATCTTCATTATGCTGTTAAAGAATACGTCCAATGTTATTTTTAAGTGATTATTGCATGATGATTAAAACGTGCAAAGGCAGAGTGAATTCTGCAGTTCCTCATTTGTATTTTCTGCTACAACACTGTCAGTTCATGCATATCGGTTCCTGTTCTCATTCTTCTGCTTTCATTCTTGCATTTTTTGATTTGTGTATTTAGTTTTAGTTTTTGTTTAGTGTTAAAAAAAATAAAAAATAAAAACTTGCCTTTTCATTTCTCTCCCTTTATCTCTATATTGATGTGCCATTATCTCTTTATCTCTATTTTGCCATAAAATTTTAGTTTTAGTTTTAACTGGAAGACAACATAAAGTATCATGGATATAGTTTTATTTTAATTTTATTTTTTTTAGTTAGGCTGGAATAACACATTTTGTATTTTCACCCATGGATGTTGAATTTTCATAATTTCATATGTTTAATAATATGTAATATATGCAACTATCCTGTATAGAATCCAATGTAGAAATGACTTGCGTGTTATTTCTAACGAATGTGCTAATTTCAATTTAATCAATTAATGGATACAGGCTAGATTTAAGGTGGATGAGGAATGGCAAAAGGTCTCTATATTTCAGCAAATGGGTTGTATTTTTAGGTGTTCAAAATGTAGATTAGCCAATCTATTAGTAAAAGCAAAGTCAAAGGAGG
Source organism: Allium cepa (assembly GCA_030765085.1). Taxonomy (NCBI): domain Eukaryota; kingdom Viridiplantae; phylum Streptophyta; class Magnoliopsida; order Asparagales; family Amaryllidaceae; genus Allium; species Allium cepa. The sequence continues at coordinate 110,167,932 of CM060934.1, forward strand.
AAAGACTTCGACTCAAACCAGATAATATTGGAAGTATGCCGGAGTGGAATGATTTTATCAATTTGAAAACAAGTTCAAAATTTAAGGTAAATTACATCTAATTGGTCATTCTTTCAATGAATGAGATAACTTTTTGATGTGTTCTATTTTTTTAAATCCAGATAAAAAGTGACATATACAAGGCTCTCAAGCGCAAGCAAGTGCCACACACATGCAGCCGTAAAGGAATGGCTCGATTAGCTGCGGATATGGTGAGAATTTTTTGGTTAACAACTTGTGTTTGTCATGCCATCTATTTATATAGTTATAACAATTGTTCTATTCAATTTTTATTATTGTAGAAAAAAGAGAGTTCCAACCCCTCTTCCATTTCTAGAACTCATGTTTGGATTAGATCTCGCACTCGAAAAAATGGTGAACCAGTGAGCTTGGCTGTTAAAGATACAATTGTATGTGCTTTTGTTTCTATTTGATTATTATCAAATCACTTTAGAATATTGTAATAATTATGGAAATTATAATAAATGTTAACATTTGCAGGAGCAAATTAAAAAAATTAACACTGAATCACAATCCAGCTCAAAAACTAATGTGAGAGAAGATGCTCCTTCAGTAGTGCTGGGACAAGATAGACCTGGACGATTAAGAGGAATGGGAAGAAGTATGACATACACCAAGTTTATTGTACCACAAGCTAATCAAAAACAAGCAATCCAACTTCAAAATAGAATAAGCGATTTGGAGAAGACGGTTCAAATGCTACATAATAAGGTTATCACTTCCTGAGTACTTTCATATCACCATCATATGTCCTTTCCTTACAGCAGTATACATAATAAAAGGAAACTATACATTAATTAATGAACAAATTAAAATATGTATACTGTAATGAGTTTGTCCAATAAACGATAGCATGCTATATTAGAAAATTATGCTTCTAGATTCCAAAGGATGTTTTTAATTTTAATGAATTATGTTTATATGCTTCATTTTACATGTGAAATCATATGCGGTTCCTGCAAAAATGGGTAAATCTGATTAAGGGTGCACTATTTACTTATTTTAAATTTTTGCAGTACATGTTAATGCTGTTCGTATTTTGTGAGTGGTTCTTCACTCGCAAGAACTATGTATATTCGACAAAGCATTTCTCTTTCACCATTTTTAACTGTTTAATGTTCTTAAATGCTAGCAATCGAAAAGTTATACATATGGTAAGTAAGTCCAAAAAACTCAGGTTTTTCTTCTTCTTCTTTTTTTGCAGTAAAAAAGATCAACTTGTAAGCATGATAGTATAGAAATTTTTACATTTATAATTATTCCAATTATGTACTTTAATTCTATTAACAGCTTCTGAACTTCTCTTTTAAAAGATTGATACTGTACTAGTTAAATATATCAAATAAAAGGAAATTTGCAGGGTTGATACTGTGAACTTATTTATTCTATCAGAGAAGAATCTATCTCATCTGGTACTTTAGTTTCCCACTAGCAGCTTCTCTTTAAAATGATTGATTCTACGACAGTTAAATATACATAATAAAAGGAAACTTCTAGTGTTGGAACTTTGAACTTCTTTATTGTACCAAGAGTAATTAACTATGAAGACACGGTGAATATTAATTGCATCAACTGTATTATTTTGACATTACTACTTGTTGCCTTTACTATACAATGACCATGAACAAACAAATTAAAATGTTATACTATTCTAGTTTAGGTGTTGTACCACAATTTATACTCATATAAACAGTGTAAATTTGTGCTCGAACTACGTGAGTCCTTAAGTAGATGTTAAAGAACATTATAAAGCATAAAACTTTTGCTTTTGAAACGTTTCATTACTCTTGTTTTTGAACATCATAAAGCATCCACAGCTTGGAGTCAGAAAGTACACGATGCATGATCAAATTTTTGAACAATTCTTTGTCCTGCCATCAACTGCATAATTGATTTGGATATGAAAATAAACGCTTGCTAAATTATTTATTCACCGCTTTTACATCAATAACCAGAATTAAGTTGTAAAAAAGATAAGCTAGTTCAGTTAAATGGCCAATGAAATACAAAAGCAAGAGCAATCAATATTGTTCGTCAACCTTAAAAAACAAATGTAGATGATAAAAAACAATCAATACTGTACAAAATAAGATAATTGCATATTTGAAATTGAATGTTCATCTTGATTGACAGTATTTTTTTGTTTTGATTCAGCTAATGCAGCAATCAAGAATGAACGAACAACCAAGAAGGGATGAAGATGAGAATGCGTCTCAAGCGGTAAAAGTTATTTATATTATTCATGTGACGTCATTTTAATTTGAATTTGAATTTTTAGTCAAGTATTTACTGTGATTGTTTTTGACTAATTTTAGAATAAGTATGACAAAACACATGCCAAGTGTAATTTATTGGATTGGACCGGGATTGATGAAATAGTTGCCGAAGGAAGAGTCCTTTCAACTGACCCGGAAGAGCTTGTATATAACATTCCTCTTGGACCGAAAGCCATGAAAATTTTAATAGTTATTCCAAAGAAATTGGATGCTTTCTTATGGAGGTCTACACCTAAGATGCTCTCACAAATTGGAGAAGCTAAGAATGAGATAGTAGCATGGCCAGCTGATAGAGTTGTTTTGCACACAATGATTCACTTTGAAAAGGATGAGGTTATGGTAAACTTAATTTTTTTCATTTATTCAGTATCTTTATGAATTGAATACAAAATTTATACTTAATTTTGTTTTCATATGTTCTAATTTGTTTTTATAGAGTAATAGTAGTAGTAAAAATATCAAATGCAAGCTGTATGATTGGACCGGAAGCAAAGAACTAGTTGCTGAAGGAAAGTTTTACTCTAGTGATCCAAATCAGCTTGTGAATAATATTCCTCTGGCACCATCCGTCGTGCTTGTTTGAATTGATGAGGCTAAAAAACTAGATGCATTCTTGTGGAGACCACCAGCTGGTATGACATATGTTGGAGAATCTATTGGCAGCAAAATAGCTTGGCCAGAAACAAATGTAGTAGTTGAAAATGTAAATGCTACAACGTCTTCTCGTACGGCTAATGTTGTATTATCTCCAACGGTAATGTGTATTCCTTATATACTGATTTATCCAAACATATGCATTGACAAGCATTTATTTTCAGGATCACTTCTATTTTCAAAACAAATTTAAACGGTTTCATTTGTTGCATGACAGAGCGCAAACTCCAAGACAGATACTAAATGCAAGTTGATCGGCGTTCATGGAGCCAAAGAAGTAATTGCTGAAGGGCGTGTGGCTTCAACCGACCCTAAAGCATTAGTCCATTTTGTTCCACTAGGGGAAAATGCAGTCAAAGTTTGGGTTGATGTTATAAAAGTTCCAAATGCGCCTTTGTGGAGACCTACTTCTTATTTTGAGATTATTGAAGATGCACTTGGTTCGACTATAGCTTGGCCTTCCACGAATATTATAACCGAATCAACTTCAAGTAAGTATGAATTATCTTTTTTGTATGATAAAGAGTTTATATATTGATGAAGAACTGTATAGCATTATCTCTATATTGATAAATATATTGAGAAAAAGGAAAAAATAAATATGAGAAAAAGTACTAAACAAGAATTGTTTTCTTTTTTGGAAGCTTATACTAACAAGAGTTTGTAGTAAAAAAGTTAAAAAAAAAACTTATTCAGAAATTAAATGATCTCTTCTTCTTTTTTGTACATTTTTTTCTTTTTTTTGTAAATGGACTTTAAACACAAAACGTAAAAACTAGATACAACACACAACACGTATGCAAAACAAATTAAACAAAACAAGACAACACCAAAACAAATTAACATGCAACAGCAAAACACTAGTCAATAACACACACATAAATTAGCAAAGAAAAGAGGGGAGAAAAAAAAGAAAATAACAAGTTTTTTTAAATCAATTTCTGTAAGCCCATCTCAAAACAATACAAACCAGAACTTAAAAAATAAAAATAAAATAAAAAAATAAGACAATCAAACATTAACTCCTAGCCAAAAATGATTTGCTAAACCAAAATCAAAGAATTTCTCAAAAAGAAAATTTCACAAAACAAGCTTGTCTCAAGAAATCCAAATAAAGTCCAAATCAAAACTTCGTTTGATTTAGTGTTCGAATGGGATTGGAAATCGATTTAAGGAAGGGGTTTTGGGTTGTGGTCAGTTTTAAGGATGCGAATTCAAAGTGGATTTCAGGTCGGTTTTGAGAGGAAGAGATGCTTTTCGAACAAAGGGTAATGGATGTATTGCAGGTAAGGTTGTGGTGGAGATAGATGAGATTGAAGTTGTGGGTTTTTGTTTTCTTTGGTGGTTTTGAATGGTCTGAGGAGAGTTGGTAGTATGAACTATTGGTCTGAATGTGGTGCTGGACTCGGGTGAAGTGGTAAGTGCGGTAATGGATTTGTTGGTGAGGAGATGTAGCAGTGATGTAGCTAGTTTGTTGAGTGTTGAGTGAAAGGGAATGTTGAGTAAGGTATACGAAGAGAAGGAAGGGTGGAATGGTTCAGGTGAGTTATGAGTTTGTCGGAGGTGCTGTTTGTAAATAGGTTGTAGGTTAGGGGTTGTAGATATATGCAGTGATATGCAGTGATGTATGAAGACAGTTTGGAGATGGGTGGTTTTGCAGTCTGATAAATGGAAGGCAGTGGTTTTGGTGGGACAGTTTGAAGGTGATGATGGGCAGAAAACAAAATTAATTAGACAACAAAATAAGAAAAAAAATTAGACAACAAAATAAGATGATGATGGGCAGTATGATGGGTTTTTTGGTGGGACAGTTTGAAGGTGAGGGTGTTCAGGTAGTGCAGGTGTGATTCAGGTAGAGGTATGGTTGACTGTTTGGTTTCTAAGGAGGAATTGGTGCATTAGCTTGTTGGTTGATGGATGGTGGTGTATGCAGTGATAAATAGAGATGAAGAAGTGCAATGGTACTGGGTTGATGGAGGATGTGCAAATAGTGATGAAGTATGTGCACTGATTAAACTAGCAAGGGGATGATGAGTGAAGCACCAGGTGCAATGCAACTAAAACTGTAAACGCATATACTAAGTGTGTGAATCTAAATCCTAAATTTAGTGAAATGAAACTGAAAAATGACGTAAAATTGCATATACAGTGTACCCAAAAACGTTGTATGTACACATGTATGTAAGGACCGATATAGTGATGCATATTTTGTGAACATATACGGTGTACCCAAAATTAAGCTAATATAGTGATGCAGATTTTGTGAACAAATTTGTATTAGGAAAATCGTTTGCACAACTTGAGCCACCACTTTTCTTGTTTTGCTTAATTGTCTAACTTTGCAAAATGTTGATCCACCTCTTTAACTTTTTTCCAGAGTAAGGACTGGATCAACGACTCATTACCAAGCTAACCGACTTACTTAAAGAAACGGATGGAAGAAAGGAGTTTATTCAGTAAGAATATCAGTTGCCCTTACTCAGATTTTATGTAGTTTAACATATGTTGGGTTGTTCTGGTTATTACCACTAAGAACAGTTGTCATTTTGACCACCTCGATTTCTCAGTTTGGAATCATTTTAATTTCATAGGTTCTTTATCTTCTATGAAAGTTCTTATGAATATCCAGGTTGAATAGGATTTTGCAGATATCTCCTAATGTTAATATAGCACTCATCTCTCATTTGACTGTCACAAAAATTTATGTTTATGTATTTTTTGTGTTGGATTTCAATGAAATAATTTGTTGTATTTCAATGTCATATTTTATATTATGTTCTTTTCAATTTGTCCACTTTTTAAGCTTGATGAATCTTTACTTGGAAGAAGGTTGCATTAAAATCCATTGCATTTTTGATGCATTATTGTTGATTGGATAATAAAATGTGTTGGGTATATGAACTAAGGAATATTTATGTTTTTTGACTTTTGTCTATTGGCATTATTTGTATATATCGGGACGTGATAGCTCGCTCTCATTATGTGCACATAATCCAAACTTAATCTGCATTTTTGTTGTTGTTATTTTAGGTAGTTTGCTATAGATGATGGATTCATGGAACATACCAAGGCTTGAGCAACTCAAGTAGGGAACATGGAGAAGAAAACCTGCCACTTTTTTGTCAAATAGAATAAGTATGTGCTATTTTGTGTTGTAACTGCGTTATCTGCATTACCTTTTCAGTGAGTACATTGCCTAAATTAAGTTCTTTTGTCAATCCCTTGGTTTTGGCTCCCTAAGCACTTTGCTTCAGTTTTAGCCTTTTTTTAATTTCATGCACAATTACCTCAACCCTACCAAGCATTGTTGCTGATGTTTTTTTTACATCTTAGCAGTTTCAAAGTGGGCATTCTTATGTAACTTGGCTGACCTAGTTGAGGATGAATTGTTGAAGATGACGAGATTGGACTCTACACACTACTCATATTTTGCTTTATTTAATATGCTATTTTTGTAAAACAATGTTGCTATCATATTTGCTTTACTTAATATGCTATTTCTATAAAACAATGTATGAAATGTTGTATACGATTATCGTTTATTTTGCGTATGAAGATAGTGCATTTTAATTATGTTTAATATAACATGCGAAGACTATATTTATGGTGTTTCAATTAACTAATGTTGTACGATATAAAATTTTGTGGCGGGAATGTTTGCATATGTAGAAGAGTAGACTGAATTAAGAAGGCTGTGGAAAAGGGGATGAAATTATGGTAATTTTTATATATAACAGCATTTTATAAACGCTGACAAATAGGAAAACGTATATGAAATATAACTGACCAAAACGCTGCGAAATTAATCTAACATGCAGCGTTTTATTTCTGCCAATAAATCTTCAGTTGCAAGTGTTTACAAACGCTGTAACAAAACTATCGCAGCGTTTCCGGAATGGCTGTCCAAAAGAGGGGTGCGTGGTGGGTAAGGACATATTGCAACGTTTATTAGAAGGCTGTAATAAATAAAACGCTGCGATACACTATTTCTTTTGCAGCGTTTGAAAAATGTTATGGTACATCTTGACTCTATAACAGCTTGTCGTTAGGCAACGATCTTCGTAACGCTATTAAACTGTGTAACAGCGTTTCTGAAACGCTGCGAAAGGTCATTTTTGTTGTAGTGTCGTTCTTGTATCCATTATTGATATTCTAATTTGGTAAGCCAAATGCAGAATAAATATTCAGTTTGATCGGGTAATTCATCTCTCTGTCTATCATCTGTTCTTGGTTATCTCCCTTACAAATTTCGAGGACGAAATTTTCTTAAAGGGGGAAATCCGTAACATCCTTGAAATTTTGGTTAAGATAATTTGATAATTAATTTAATTTTTGAAATTAAATTGTGAATAAAAATCTGCATTGTGTTTGAATTTTCAAATTCAATTAGATGTATGTTTATCTATTTATATAAATGGATTTTTATGAGATCATTTGAATTTGATTTGAATAAATATATATCAAAAGATAGTAAATAAAAGAATTGATTTAAGAAATTCAATAAATTGATTTTAATAAGATTCCTATTTAGAATTCAAAGGTAAATTTATTAGAGTGATAAATTAGAGGTTTATTTATCAATGTAAAATTTTATTTTAAATAAAATTTTCTTTTGATTTATTTTGCAAGTAAAATTTATATGTGTATATATATATACAATATCTAAGTTTAACAAAAAGGTTTAATGTTGTTTCTTTTAATAAAAAATAATATTAATATACACATTTGAAAAAAAGGTTTGTGAATGTATTTAAAACATTTAAACATAATAGTTCATCTTGGATAGGATTTGATAATTTGATTTCAAATCATGTGTTATTAAATTGTAAATAAAATATGTGTTTTATAAAACCAAAAGATTGAAAATAAAAACTTAAAAACTTAGATCCAAAATTAGAAGGTGTATATGTATGTAAAAGAATTAATACAAAGTTTAAAATATTTATATATATCTTCTAAAATAATTAATAATAAAACATGAACATGATTTGTAAGTTAAAAATAAAACAAGGTTTAAAAACAATTTGTAAATAAATTTATGAAAAAGGACTTTACATAATTTTGTTTAAACATAACAAATGTAAGAAATGGATTAACAAGTGTAAGATAAGTAAACATCAAAGAAAACAAGTGGCAAATTTCTTTTAAACTTGATTTTACTAAATATAAAAAAAATCAAGTTTCTCAATACCTTTCAGCCCTGAACAAAACAAAGAAGTAAAAATTTGAAAATCACAAAGTAATTCAAAGAACTCAAAGAAAAATTGAATTCAAAACCTAAAAGCAGACCAGGGCCAAACTGCAACTTGATTTGGAGTGATTCAAAGCAAAGATCTGAAGCAAATTTTAAAACCTGGAAAATAGAAGATTCAAAATCTGGAAATTTGCTGCTACATGCAAACCTGAGAACAAAGAAATGCAAATGCGAACTACAACCTGATTTGGGATAAAACAAAGGCAAAGATTCATACTATAAAAGCTTCAAAAGATTTAAAGAAGAAACAAAAGAAAAGTTTCCAGGCTTGAGTTCTCTGCAAATATTTCTTCCTGGCCTCTGTTTCAAAATTCCATCAGGTGAGCAAAACTGCATCCTTCTTATTTTTGAATTGAGTAAACTTTACCTTGTTCTGATTGAATCTGGATGCATGAATAGAAATTAGAAGATTGATGAAAATTTGTTGCATGTTGTTGTACTGAGTTTATGTGAACGTAAATCTGGATGCATGTGTTGATACAACAATATTCATTTCTGTTAGAAGATACAGGTATAAATTTGAATACAATTTCAATTCCTCTCATCCAAATCTTTGTTAGGCTAGGTTATTTAAACAAAAAAATGTTTTGTTTAAGATTAAACTAAGATTTAAAAATATTTTTAAGTTTAATAAAAAGAAATATTGTCTGGAAATTTAAAAGCAAGCACAGAATTAAACTTAAAAAAAACAAATGAACATCAGATAAGCAAGCATTCAAAGGATCAACATCAAAATTCAGGAAACAAGAACCAAGAATTTCCAAAGTAAGTTGCAGAATTAGATTAATCTCAGAATTTCAAATAGCAGGCTCTGTGCTTCAAAAAAAAAGTGAGCAAACTTAATTTTTTTTTTAAACTAGTTTCTATGAATCCTATGCCTGTGAATCTATGAATTGTCTCCATGTGATGGCATGAGGTTATTGATAAATGCACGCATGTATGGATTCATATAAAAATAATTTTGTGCATGCATGTGAATACATATTTCAACTCTGTTCTTTAGTTTTCAAGTTTAACTAAATCAACACAAATGTATATCCCTTCACGTACATAATATTAGGCCATGATAGTTGAAAGAGATTTGTTTGTATTTGTCAAATACTAATTTTAAAAATATTTATAAGAAAAGTTAGCCAGCCATTTTACTCAAAGAAGAAATATGCAGTAAAATTCAAATCAATGTCAAAATTCAGGTGCCATAAATTTTTGATTCACTTATACGACATGATTTACTTTAGGAAATCATGATTTTTAAAAGAGAAACCACGATTTTTAATTTAGTAAATCATGGAAACTTGCTGGTTGAACTTACATTGGGTTTTAACAAAATTCTGATGCTCAGAAGGTTTTTTGATCTCAAGATTTAAGCCGAAGCTTGCTGGCAGGTTAGGGACCTTCAGAAAATATTCGACAATTTTACAATTTATCGTGGATGGCGAACGGAGTTGATTTTGAATTTAACCCTAGTTTTTAGTAAAGGGGTAAAAACTGGTCACCGTGTTTTCGTTAAGGCTTCGGAGCACATCGGCCGTACGGGAATCGACTTGGGGGTGATCGAAGGAGGTTCAGCCGTAGTCGCAAGATTTCTGGTGGCGACATGCGGTGACACGAATTGTTTTTGGTGGGTCGTGTTAGTGTCAAGAGAGGTTGGTATGGATCGATTTTGGTTCTCAGACAATTTCGAAATTCTAAATACACGAGGTTGTTCTCGTGATCTCTGGCGACATGTGGGTGATCGGAATGATGGTCGGAGATGCTTCAACCAAGTGTGCATGTGCACGCGTGTTATTGGATTTCTGGGCGGATTTAAGATTGGGAAGACGAAGTTTATTTGGGGACGAACTCAAACAATCATACTCGAGCAGGGAATTGCTGGGTAGAACGAGATTTTCTTGGGCTATCTGTGGTAATACCAAACATCTTTGAATTTAAAGGAGAATCAAGTTTTTTTTTATAAATTTTTTTTAAATCAATGTCCTGTAAAATTAGAAGTTATCCAAGTTTAAAAAAAATTGTTAAGAAGGTTTTAAATTAAATTGTCCTAATAAACTAAGTTTAAAATGATTTAAAGATATACATATACTTTTATTTTGGAAGTTTAACTCAATAATATTAAGGATTTGTTAAAGAATGTTGAAATGGATTAATTAACTTTTTAAAAGTTTAAGTTAAATTAATTTGTTAAACGAAATTAATTACTTGAAGTTAATGACTTAATAAAAGTGATTAAGATAAATTAATTAATAAATTAAGTTTGATTAATCAAGAAATAATTAAAGGATAACTAATCAGGTAAGATTAATTAAATTATTAATCATTTAATCAAAAGGAATTAACTAATGAATTAAGTTAAGTAATCAAGTGATTAAGATTTATTGTTGATTAAGGATAATCAATTATTAATTAAGAATAATTAATTAAAATGATGATCAATTAAGGGGTTAATTAATTAATTAAAGATAATTAATTAAAGAATAATTGAATAATTAAAGGTTAGTTATTTAAAATAAAGAGTTAACCATCTAATGATTAAAGATTGATTAAATTGTTAATCAAATTTGATTTAAATTAATTAGTAAAGGTAAATTAATTGATTAATTAAGGTTGATTAATTAATAGTTAAAGGATTAATTAATTTATAAATTGAGGTTAATTAACAAATAATTTAATGATAATCAGTTGGGAATTGTTAAGTATAATTACTTAAATGAAAGTAATTAAGGAACTAATTACTTAATGTAATTTATTGAGTTTAATGGGATTAGTTGAATTAATTAATAAAGTTTAATTAATTTAAATACTAAATGATTTGATAATAATTACTTAATGTAGTTATTGGATGGTAATTACTTAGTAAAGTAATTAATTTATAATTACTGGATGTAATTAATGGAAGTGATTAAGAATAATTATTAATTAAGGAGTAATTAATTAGTTATTGTAATTAATTAAAAATAATTAATTATGGATTAATTATTAATTAAGGGTTAGTTAATTATTGTAATCAATTAAGAATAATTAATTAAGATGTTTTGTTATTAATTAACATTAATTAACTATGATTAGTGACTAATCTGATTTGAATTAATCAGATAATTAATTGATATTGATTAGGGATGTTTGGATTCTATTGAATGATTGAACTGTTTGATATTCCTGATTGAGATGCCCTATTTTGATTTTAGCAATGTTTACTGTGATTGATTATCTGTGATATGAATAAAAGATAAGCGTTACAATTGGTTTGTACCGCTCGTCAAATATAAGCGTTATAGTTTATATCGCTTATTAAATAGATTGTTGCATTTGAATCTGTGCTAATTGATGTTGTGCACTATTTTTTAAAACCCCTGGACCACACTTATACACACACAAATATGGATTGCACGTGGAAATCGGTTAAGTCATAGATTTTTAAATAATTTTGAATTTGAATTTTTAATTCAAATGGTTTTGGAAATAGATTTGATTTAAAGTGAAAGGCTTTTGAAAACAAGAGTTTCAAAAATGAAAGTTTTTTTCTAAGTAACTAAATAAAGATTTGAAAGTTGAATAATCTTATTTAAATTGGAATTCAATATCTGAAATTGAATTCTAGATTGGGTATTTATAATTCTAAAAAAAAGGGTATATAAGCTTATATGGGTTTCAAACCATTTTTAATAGCTGTTGTAGGGATTTGAATTAACCTCAAAAATGTTAACTTGTATAAATAAAAATCGGATTTTCCTAAATAAAAACAAATTGTTTTCAAACAATAAAAGTTTTTATATGATTAATGAACTACCAATTTATATTAAAGGGATATCAAGTTTGAATTTAAAATGATTTTCCAAATTATGGAAGAATCTTTTGAAACGAGTTTTGAAAGCTATAAGTTAAATCTTGATTTAAAGATTTAACGAGTTAATCCAATTTGAAATGGAATTGTCTTGAGAAGCTATGAATGAACTTTTGTTTAAAAAGATTGATGAATCTTGTTTTAAATTGAAAGGGGATCTTGAAAAGTGAATCTTTTGTTTAAAAGATTTAAATGTGGAAATTGTTTAAACCTTTGAAGGTTTTTGAAGTGAATCTTTTGGTTAAAAAGATTGATAAATGGTAATTCGTTTAACAATTTGGAAGAAAAGTTTTGGGTTTTAAAGTTGTGACTTAACTGAAATCCCATATCCATATGTTTTTAAATATTGCGCTCATTATTCGGTTTAGCCGGGAGAGGACCTTGTGTCATATAACCCATTCCGAATAATGATACGTCGTTATGGATAGCATTTGAAGACCGGTGGTGAAGACCGGGTATTTGTGAGAACGATAGGATGACCTATCGATTGTCTCTGTACCGAGTAGCTACAGTATAGAGATTCCCTAAGTGATGGGAAGTCCGATCGGGATTGTGGATTCCCGAGTTGGCAAGGGTTTCTTCGGAAGTGCCTTCGATTCTGTTCGAACCCAGAAAAGACTTGTATGGATGTGTGTCTGACACTACACTTTGAGATGTAAAACCTGTTTCTATCAAATACATTTCTGTTTGGTGGCGGAGATTGATTCTCTTAGCTTAACACCCTTCTTTGAGACATACGAGCTCAGAGGTTATGTAGTTGATAGTTACCAGTGATACATTCCCAATTTGGTAATGTGGCATACGAAGTGCTGCTGATCATTTGTTGATCAAAGCATGGCTTTTGTGAAAAGCGTAGCTTTGTGGACGAGACTTCGTCGAACTTCACAACCCGGAATGATCGAAACAGGAAAGATGCGGCAAGGTTATTTGGAGGTAGCGCCCCCTGAGGGTATGTTCATTTCCTTCTGGATAGAGGTGATATCATGGTATGGAGCCCAGATATTTAACCTATGTGGTTACTGCAAATACATACTTTGTGGTTGTTGGTATCGAGCACTCGGATAAAGGTTGGTTACGACTAGGGATGGCATACTCGTGTAGTAGTTACCTAGTTACAGAGGTAACCTGGCCTTGTGTTGGCAGAGATCCGGTTAGGTTCTCACGGCGTCCCTCCAGAGGCGTACCCATATGGCCCAGGAAGTTCCTTAGCCTGACCATTTGTTGGAAATCGAAAGAAACAATACGAGCCCATTACGATTGCAATTGATTAACCTGCCTCCTCAGGAGGTAGCTATAGCAGGCATAATATAATGTTACCTATGCTGGCTAAGATTAATATTATACTTTCGAAATGTTTTCCACTGTGCATTAATAATAATAAAATGGTTTTTGCGTATCAAGCATGTTTGACTATCATAAGGAGAAATCTCCTCCAAGTCTGCGTTTGCATGGTGTGTGTGGCGGGAGGCCTCATGGTAGTTTCATTTTCAAAAAGCATTGCGGATTTCAAATTTAATTCTTTTGTTTGTTTTTAAAAGAATAAACTGTTTTTGTTTGCTCATACCAGTCTTATGACTGACCTGGAGTTTATTATTCCTTTCCTAAACTCTGGGTGCCCACAATTTCTCACACAGGCAGTCTTGAGTTGGGTTTTTCAGATAGTAGATAGTAGATATCGAATTGGTAGCTTTTAGTCTTCTCTTTGGTATTCTTTAGAGATCCTCGATATTGAAGTCTTTGGAGTCATGACCGAGACTTGCTTGTCCTGGGTGAAACGAGATGGTGGTTCGAGCTTGTGGTTTGGAGCCTTAGCTTTGGAGCATTGGATTGGAGTTATCTCTTGGCTATTTGTTTTCCCCTGTTATATATCATATATATTTTTTTCCGTTGTAGCATTGTTATCTTGTCTATGATATTTATTGTTTCATATTGTATCATTGTTGTATCATTCTGGATGTTGTATATCAAAGATATTCATTTCTTTTCTTCCGCTGTGTTGTTTACTTAATTGTGTTATCAGCTCCGGCGACTTGGATTTGAACGTTCGAATCTGCGGCATTCAAGTACGATGTAAAAGTACGGATGTCGATTTTCGAACGCGAATTTTTTTTATCGTCACAACTTAATACCTCACCCGAAGCGAACAATCCTCGAGATACCTTCAATAGCGCCTAACCACTAACCCTAACTAATTAATACTTCTTACATAAGGAAGTGGCAAGCCCTCTAACAACCACATTATACCTTCAATTCCTAAAGCAAGTCCTTACCATTATGACTCATACCCCATAGTGACGTCTTACATTATTCCGACTATTTGTAGGTACTGGTAGCTAGATTTATTGAGCATGTCTACCATAAAAAATTTTGGGAGTAACCTCGCATTCTCCATGGTTATTTATTGTAGGCGATGTCTCACATCATCCCCCAAAGTCACACTGTTAGTAGTCAAGTTAGCTGGGCAGACATCTGTATTCTTTTGACTAACATCGCATCCTTATAACTTAGTCATAGTTTACCACCCTCCCTTAATATATTATCACACACCTCACCGCATTCCAAAATAAGGTTTTATAAGGAAGCCCTTATTGTACCTTTACAAATTTAATTTCTTTACTAAGGGGGATCAATAGCAATTAATAACTTATTAACTATGTAATTAATACATTATAATTATACATTATTTACCATATATATATATATATATATATATTCGCACTTAGTAAATTTCTATGCGTACGGAGATTATGCCCTATTTAAATGTCAAATGTTTAAAATTATCCAAATCCCATTTCCAAATCAACAAATATACCATATATCAAATATCCAAAATCAAATCAACAAACTTGTAAATAGAATTCAAGCCCAAATTATTTTATACTAAAATAATGGAATAGGTCAATAATAAAAACTTACAATTTAATTACTTTTGTGCTCCATGCGACTTCTTTTTACTTGAAATTAGATAAAGGGAAATTCTATTCAAATTGTAGAAATAGGTAATGCAAACTACGAATAAAAAAATTCACCTTACACACTGTTTCCAAATCAAAACCCTTAATCAAATCTAAAGAAAAAAGATAAGAATTTGAATAGAAGGTAAAACAATTTAAACTATAATATCTACAAAAATTCCATTATATTATATATAAAACAATTGAGATTCCAAACTTTGAATTGACATTTCGCTTTGGGGAAATCTTGGGGGTTTTTAAAGTGATGTTTACGTAAACCAAAATTTCCTAAGGCATGTATCAAGTTCAAACCATATTATACAATTACTAAAATAAAAGGACTAAGATTTCCACTCATAACAAGTCCTTAACTTTGCTTCTTTTTGGATTTATATGCCTGCAGTAATCTCCAATAGATCTTTCTTTTTAAAAGTATACAACAAAGGAATTCCATATGGATTAGATTTAGAAATTTAAGAGTTGGAGGAGAAAATGATAATAAATAGAGTAATAAACACTTAAAATTTCTTACCTAAAACCCAAGAGAATTTCTTGAATCTTTTGAGAAAAGAGACTAACAGAGTTTCATTTTATATCTAAATAATTTGTGAATAAAACTGAGAGGGCTAGGCTCCTATTTATAGTGATTGGAATGCACTAGAACCATCGGAGTTAAGTCAGTTTCAAATAAAAGAATCCAAAATGTTAACTGTTGCAATGTAACAACCCTAATTTTAATTAACATTATTTAGGATATTTAATTAGATAAATTAAATACAATACTATAAAAGGTTATCGAGAGTGAGATTTGATAATAAGTATGAGTCGAGCCTTAATTAATGAACTAATGGAAATAATTAGAGCATTAATAGGAAGGAGGAATACATGAGAAGGGTAAAATAGGAAAAGGGTTACATTTCTTAATACAAACCTCCATCTCCTTCCTCCTTCATTCATTTTACATTTATACAAACTAAATTAAAGCTTGTCGGCCATTGCTAAGGGATTCAAGAGGAAGAAAATGTTGGAAAACAAGTAGAAAACTTAGGGAAATCAAATCAAATTCAGATCTCAACCTTCTTAAGCCATTTAAGATGAATAATAATTATGCATCACATGTTATAATTATTATTTTCGGTTTGGAGAACAAATTCAATTCTTTTACTTATATTATGCATGTTATGATAGTTTGGATGATTATATCCTTATTTAATGAATATCTGGATTTATTTATGAAAATATATGATAGGTTTAAGTGTGAAAACTATCATATGATACCCAAATGACTTGAGATTTTGATATGATGTTGGAAACAATATTTTAGAAGTGAGTTTTCAGTTTCATAATTTTCTAGGTAAGTATGGATTTATTATCAATTTTCTAAGTAGGAAAAATGGGTTACTTTTGTGTTTTAATTGTTTAAAATAATTAAATAAGGATTTTGGTCCTGAAGTTTTGATATGTTAAAGAACATAATAAATTGGATTTATTATGCTTTTTGGGGAATTTCCCCAATTGTTTATGATCTACTGTGAATTATTTAAGCAAGAAAAGCTTATGTATTATGTTAAATATTAATATAAAAGGTGTAGTTTGAAAATGTTTTGAGAATGATAAATTCTGGTAGTGGGTAGGTTCCTGAAAGAATTATGATAAATATTTGTTAAATAATAATACTTTCAATAACAATAAGGATTGGTGGAAAAGAACTTATTTTTATCAGTAAATAAATAGTTTTAATATTAATTATGGAAATGCTATGTCGGTAATGATGACATCGTCATTCCTCCGCATCGCTACTACGACTTCGATGACAATCAATATCGATGCACCTGATATCAACCTGTGTTGGTATCAAGTGAATCGGTTAGGATTGAAGAGGTTCGAAGTCGGCATCCTCATCGTCAACGTCGACCTAGCCGCACGCGCTGCTATAGAGTGTCGCATTTTATATATTTAAGGGTATGTGGTCGCTTACCCATAACGTGGCTAATCCTATTGCTTATGAAGTACTTATAGCGGCAATAATGACGCTGCATTTTTTTATACAAATTGACTTCGACACTATAGGGAACTATGCCGCTTTTATCTATGTTGACATCGATGATATCGATGTCGTCTTTATTCAAAGTCATATATTTTCAAAGATGGAAATATATAAACTTCTGCTCTAATGAAGCCGCTTATTTTCCTTAAGGAAATGACATTGAGATTTAGCTATGGCAACCCTATTCTTTTAAGTTTTATTCCTATGCAAATCAAGTTTTATACCATATGACGCTAACATCCTATGAAGTGTGACATCCATTTTTCGTCCTTAAGACCTTGCTTTTAAACAATTAAAGGCTTTAACATATTCTATATTAAAGAAGGGCGAAGAACCTTAATGGAGATGAGGTCATCGAGCTTTATCACTATACAAGGTTTATTATTTTGGCTTATAGCTTATGGTTTTAAGAGGCGATGACCTCTAAGTGATTTCAAATTTCGTCAATACTATTTTGTAAAAGCATATATCATGGCGTAATTATTTTGGATAAAGTAAAGGGCTTTATTTTCCTTATTTTAAAAATATGATTTCAAGGGTTAAATCAATTATTAAGAAAGTGTTTTCAAGGAAATAGAAAATGGTATTTAGTCCAAAATTTTACTAAAGAATTATTACTCTTATCACTTTTGGATAGACGGTGATAGGATGAACTGAATCAGAGATTAGAAAACTAAATGGGACTGGTGTAGGGTAACGCCATATACTTTAGTTGTTATCCCCTAACTGATATAGGTCATAAATACCAGTGCGTAGGATTTGTCAAGGGTAAGACAAAATTTAGGTTTATGTATAGAAAAGAATACAGAAAGATAAGAAAGGTTATTCGTTGGCCTGCAAAACCTTTAGATTCATAGTAAGCCTAACAAAACTATGAGATCGATAGGCACTTAGGTAAACACTAGGATAAATGTATTTGGATAGACCGTCAAATTTTCTTCTAACCGCTAGTTAGAAAATTTGGTATATCTGGTATGTCCTAGTCAGCCATGTAGGTTGGTAGTTACCCTATCAAAACTAAATATTGAGATGGATAGTCCATTGATTTGATGGATAGTCATGATTACCCATGCAGCATGCATGCACATTATTGATTATATTGTTTATATTATGGTCGTAACACTTACCACATAGTCTGTGCTAATGAATATACCATCTTCTAAAACAATTTAAATACAATATACCATATACTAAAAACAAGTTAACATTTACTTGCTCTTGCTACCATTCAAAGTGAAATTTCTATTTCTTTTTACTTTTTTTCACTTTTCCCTTTAGAGATTTCGATTTTATTTTTACCATTTTGATTTGGATCATTTTTTCATTTGTCGTTGAATTGTCTGGTCAAATGTTTATATTAACGTGGAAGATTACCTAATCAATTAGATGTTAACATTTGATACTTTGCAGATATCGTTTAAGTTAAATCGACTTAGCTTGAATCTATTGGTAATGTTGATTTAACAAGTATTATTATCTCACTCACTCATCATTACCTTGATTTCATTTCTTAGTTGGTAATGGCTACCTATAAACCTCCTAGTACCTATGTTCAAGGTTCTTCTTCTTTCTTTGATTTAACATCAGATATCTATGAAGAGATCCAAAATGAAAACATCTGAACCAATTTTGGAATGGACGGTTATGAATTTGAGGTCCCCTCCCTAAATGGTCGCATTCATTTACCCTAGAGTGGTTCATCTCACTAGCCTTAGAACATATTAGGTATGACCTATTCCTTTCCTTTCTTCCTATTATTAAGGAATGGCTAACCTCGGTAAGCATATCTCCCATTCAGTTAGCACCCATACTATATTTCCTCCCGACTGGCACCTACATCCTCTATGTCGAATACCTCAACCCCAACATCTTACCGAGAGTTACTCTTCTATTACTTCTCTTGTAAGAGCCTTACTTCCAACCGTGATAGGTTCTGCTACTTTCAAGCCATCAAGTCTCTTTTATCTACTTCACTTTGTAGGACCAAGAGTCGGTTTGATCAACACTTTTGCATTTCCAACTGAGATGGCTTTATTTCTTCTTTTCAATAACTAGGTGGCACCTCTTGCCTATTTTATTTCATTTCTTCAATCCTTTTCCTACAGTAACCTATCTCTCCTTTTCTTCTTTAGTTAATTGCTTGAATTTATAGAGCAAGAGTACTTCGTAGCGTGCTGAGAGATTGCATGCTCGTTTGCTAGCAGTCTAGGACTGGGTTCAAAGATTTTGTCGAATCCTTATTGCGCAAACATAATTGTCGCCATTGGCATCACCTTTTCACTCATTCTATTTTTGTTTACATTTTACATTCTACACCACTAGATGGTATATTTTTACTTATCTGTTTTATTCCTTTTTTGTTTGTTTGTTAGTGTCAAAGTTTATGTTTGTTTATTTATATTGTTATTTAAACTACGTAGGCACCATATCTTCTAAGACCAGATCTACAATGATCATAGCGAAGGAGAAAAGTAAAGTGCCCAAGCAATATGGAGATGTTCCACCTGCACCAGCAGAGCCAAATAAAAAGCAAAGGTACGATGATGTCATCCCTATTAATGTTGTGCTTAGTGTAGAACCCATTACAATGCTTCCATCTTCTTCAGTCTCTTTGCCTCTCCTAATGGGGGATGTGATTAGTGAGTTTATAGGTAAGATGGGGACATCTTCTCATTTTCAACCTTATTACTCCAGCTCCCTTTTCCATTATAGTGTAACAACCCTGCTTTCTAGGTCATAATTACATGTAAATTTAGTTAAAAAATAAAATAAAATTGTTTAAATTCAATATTAGATAATTATTATTTTTAAAAGTGAATATTTATTCAATAGAAAGCGGGCATTGAAATGAATAAATCGTTCAACTATCGAAATATATTATGTAAAATGAAGTATAAATTAATTAGAATTGAATTGAGATAAATTTATAAACAAATAAAAGAGTTATTAAAAAGAAAAAAATACAAGGCCCAAACAAATTAACCCAATCCACATTCTATTCTTGAATTTTCCACCTCCTTCACTAATCAAAAAATGATCTTTCTTATTAAGGACTTCGAGCCCTAATTCCTCCAGATATCGAAAGTTGCAAATGAGTTAGAAAAAAAACGAGCGAACATCGCGTTCGACTAGGAGATGGCCAACGATTGATGCTGGGAAGTTGTGGGATTGTCATCTTTGATTGATTGTAGTAAGGGGAGAGGTTTGCGTAAGGGATGAAGGCTCTCAGTTTAGGCAGCATTAGGGAATCACAAGCTAGGCGTGCATTTGAGACTACGTCAGGCAATGTTAGGGAATTGTGACCATTTCTTGCATGCGTAGGAGTGGAGAGGGAAGCTCAACCTTAGATGACTGTGTGAGTTATATATGACATTGGTTGCTCGTGATTTTGTTGCTAAAGAGGCGGGCTGGAGTAATAATGAAGGAGCTTCGATAAGAAATCGTTTGAGGTGAGTTTTTGTCTCACTCACAACTACACCTAATCCATTGTCTGCTATAGATATATTATATCAATTATTGATTAAATTTCTTAGATGAATTGATTGGGAATACCGATTAAATTGTATTGGATGAATTGATTGTTGGGATATTGGATTGATCATCTGAGATTAGATTAAATGGAGAGATTTTGTATCTGTTGGATTGTTCAAAATGCAAAGGAGATACCGACCACTTGCATTTTGACTAGTGTAATTTAGGTAAAGTGGGAGCGCATTGTTTGGATGGCTAAACTCGATGTGGATCGACTCGGGTCATAAAACATAGTTTATATATATATATATATATATATATATATATATATATATATATATAAGTTAAAATCCACACACACACACACACATATATATATATTTTAAAAGATTAAATAAATTAAAATAAATATACATAATAAGTATACATATATATTATATATGAATGTAAATATAAGTTCAATAGTTTAATAAAGTGAAATTAACTATATTATTTTAACTATATTATTTAAATGGTCTTTAATTATCATCTTATAAAAGAGTATCAAATGTTATTAACGAAAGTTAAATGATTGATGAATTATATAAAAGATTGAGAAACCATTTATTTATTGTTTGTTCCTTGCAATTATTTTCTAGTAAAAGATATTTATGCTAGTATAAATTTGATAAATTTATTTATATGATTTAAAATTATTTATAAATAATTTTTGATTATTGAGATTATGAAACAGTCAATACTTGCAATGTTTGGGTTTCACAATCTATTTTGTGTTATAAAATCAAAGAAAAGGGATTTTTTTAGTGTTATTTATGAACGCTAAATTATTGTTTGATTTTATAAAAGGTTGAGAAATTAGTTATTTATTGTACAAAATACTTATTTGATATTTGAGTTTAGTTAATTACCTAATTAGTTCTAGAATATATATCTATAATTTATTATTCAATCCTAAGCATTTATTTTGTTATATAAAATAATATGTTAAAGTTGATTATTGAATATTAATTTGTTTGTTTTATACACACACAGATATATATATATATATATATATATATATATAAATTGTTAGTTTATTTTATCTTACTTTCCTTATTTTACTTTTTGTATATATAATGAAATGAATTATATAAAATGTTTAGAATTGAAATTTATTTCAGGGTTTTAAAAGCAGCATATGTACTTTCTGAATAAGTAATCAATTATTAAACTAAATTAGTTTTTCAATATCTATTTATTTTTTGTTTATAAGTATTTATTTTCTTATATGAGCTAAAAATGTTGTTAATGATTTTATTAATTATCAACTTAGTTGTTTTATAATTATATTTATTTGGATAAATTATTTCATAATTTAGCAGATCAACCTTTCCCTGTATATTGATTTGTAATATGCAAATATATTTTTCTATGATTTTAGAGTTTTTTAATTTCTCATCTCTCTAGATGGATTTTGATGATATGAATGATTCACTGTTGATGTTGATTTAGTATATTATTTTGGTATAATATGGTGACGACATCCTTCTATGTGATTTCAAGATATTTTAACTCTTTATAATGAGAAATTTGAATAAATGGAGTTATAATACCGTTTGGGATGGGGCATTCAGTAATATTTCTTCGATTAATCTTTGGACCCATTATATAGAATATTGAATAGATGGAGTGTAATTTATAAGCCGTGAATAAATGTTTGAGTATTGTGCATTGGTATAGGATGCTGTTCTGATATTTATTCTGTTATTCATTGCAAGTGGATGACACTCACATGATAGAAATATAGTGGATACTGTGAGGTGATGTGTAGTGATAAATGGCTCTATGCCTACATTTAATGAGTATAGCTCCATGCTTAACAATGATAGTGACTTCATGTCTGTATTTATTAGTTCGATATGCCACTATTACGATGTACTCCTATTATGTTTGTTGGAGAGGACCAGATGGTTAGAATCCACCCTAGCAGCCTGATTGTGTGGTCTCTCCCCATATCTGTGACACTTTATATCTGTATAGCTTCGTGCTAACCATATGCGTGAGTTTTCCCCTTTGTCACCTAGGCATAATCTGTTACGTATACCTTTGTGGTTAGGGGAAATTGGAGTGCCGTGACTTAAGAGTACTCGCGCTGACGAGACATTGGTGGATTCTTGTCATGATGGTTGTGAGGTAATTAAGGCTGTAGAGACTCCATGTCACTGGAGCTTGCATGCATGTTATCGGTCTCCCTTCTGGTACTAACGAGTAGTGGATCGACATATACGATTGATACACCTCACTGTTGTGTTTAGGTGTGATAAGTGCCACATATGTTGTTATATATGACTCTACTTGGGACTTCAAGTCTGTCGTACAGTCATTTCCCGTCACGATACTTTCTGATGGTATAGTGACGTAGCGGATATACGAAAATTAGATGAGACGGTGAAAGTAGCAATAGGTGGATTGAAAATACTGCAAGGCCCAAATTCGTTAATCCAAAGATACCGAATTCTAGCTATCTCTGACACGTTGATCGCGCACGATACCGTGAAAAGAGATCTACAATTCTTCGAGCGTTGATCAAGCGCACTTGATTCCACGAATTGGCTTCAACGAACGTTGATTCGAGCGCACTCGAATACCGTAGGTGGAGATAGAAGATCACACTCAACTACCGATTTAATGAAAGCACAAAGCAAACTAATAAGAATTTTATTCAACAATAACCCACTCAAAAAGTTACAACACACTCGCTATTTATAGCAGTTTCACATCCTGACCCTTAGTTCGTTTATGCGACCTACGACCTAAGCTAGGTCGTTAGCGACCTAACACAACAACACACCTTCACATATATACAACACAGCGACTCAACAAACACAACATGCCCAGTACACGACCTATGACCTAAGTAAGGTCGTTAGTGACCTAACATATTACAACAACACAATCAACGACTTAACAGTATATACAACATAACGACATAAGCAACGGACGACTTATGACCTATATAACATGCGACCTAAACTCCAAGCGGCATAATCTCTTCAGCGGCCTAACATTCTTGGGCATAAGGATTAGCGACCTAACATAGGTCGGTTGGTCGTTTGAACGACCTAAAGAAGCGGTGCCTGGAAATCTTCAAGCAACCTAAAGTTTCACATGCTGTTACGTTACACTTCTCGTTATCTCGTAGGTTGATAGGTCGTGACTCGCGAGCTTTTTAGGTCGCGTTCTCAGTGCAACTCCCATCTCTTGTTCCCGGTTAGGTCGTGGCTCTTTTAGGTCGTGACTCGTGAGCTTGTTAGGTCGTGACTCGTGAGCAACTTCCTTCTTTTGTTCTTGGTTAGGTCGCGACTCTACATCACGTGACTCGTTAGGTCATGAGTGACCTTCACTAGGTCGTGGGCGACCTAAAACTCCTCCATTTGATCGTGAGCGACCTAGGCCTTGTGATTTTGTAGATCGCGCTGCATCATCCTCCCCTGGTTGACAGAAATTCGACCTCAAATTTTTACTATCTTTTCCCACCACAAGTTCATTTCCATAATACGGAATTAAGTATTTGACGTTGAAAACATCTGAAGTATGAACATCATCTGGTAATTTCAATTGATATGCATTCTCATTGATTTTCTTCAAAATTTCTACAGGACCAATCTTTCGCGCCTTCAATTTATTGTACGTTCCCACCGAAAAACGATCTTTAGTCAACACTGCATAAACCAAATCACCTTCCCTGAAATTCACACTTCTCCGTTTCTTATCTGCCAGTTGTTTATACTTTCCATTTGATGCAAGCAACCGTTCATGAACAGTTCTGTAGCACTCCTGTAACTCATTTACGAAGTCTCTAGCCCGCTTAACAACTCCCTTCTGATATGGCACTGTTGTCAAATCCAACGGTCCTTTCAGAATTTTAGAATATACAACCTGAAACGGACTAAATCCAGTACTTCGGTTCACAGCATGATTATGTGCAAATTCCGCTTGACATAACTTCATATCCCAGCTTTTCAGATTATCTTTCACCAGACACCTCAATAAATTTCCCAACGATCTGTTAACCACCTCCGTTTGCCCATCAGTTTGCGGATGGTAGGCGCTACTAAAATTCTGCTTCGATCCGACCATCTTCCATAAACTTAGCCAAAAATGACTCAGAAAACAAATATCTCTATCCGAAACAATAGATTCTGGCAACCTATGAAGTCGATAGATCTCTTTGAAAAATAACTGAGCAACATGAACAACATCTGCCGTCTTCTTACAAGCAATAAAATGTGCCATTTTCGAAAATCGGTCAACCACCACATAAATGGAATCGTTCCCCCTTTGAGTTCGAGGCAACCCCAAAACAAAATCCATACTCACATCAACCCAAGGTTTAGTTGGTACAGGTAGCGGCATATACAATCCTGCATTGGTTGTTGTTCCCTTCGAAACCTGACAGATATGACATCTCTCCACAAACCTTTCAACCTCTTTCCTCATTGACGGCCAAAAGTAAGATTGAGAAATCAAATGCAACGTGCGATCCCTTCCTACATGTCCTTCCTCGTGCAACTCCTTGATAATCTTCATTCTCAAACTGCTATCTGGTATACATAATCGATTTCCCTTAAACAGAAACCCATCCACCAACGCAAATTCATCAGCACTTCCCTCCTTGACTTTTTCGACAAATTTCATAAAGTAAGGATCTTCTTCAATCAGCTTTGGCAATAATTCAAAACCTGTCACTTCAACTTTCATTGTCGTCAATAAATGACTTCTCCTACTCAAAGCATCAGCCACACGATTCGTCAACCCCGACTTGTGTTTCACAACAAAAGTAAATTGCTGTAGATACGCGACCCACGATGCATGCCTTGCTGAAATCTTATCCTGCCCTTGTAGATGTTTCAACGCCTCATGATCAGTGTCAAGAACAAACTCTTTCTGAAACAAGTAATGTCTCCAGTGCTTCACTGCTTGAACAATCGCGTAAAACTCCACATCATAAGTGCTATAACTCAACTTAGCTCCAGATAACTTCTCACTGAAATAAGCAACTGGTCTTCCACTCTTACTCAATACTCCACCAATCCCAACCTTCGAAGCATCAGTATGTAACTCAAACAACAACTGAAAATCCGGTAAAACTAGAATTGGCGCTGACGTCAATAGTGTCTTGATCTTCTCAAAAGCAACCCCTGCTTCCTCTGACCATGCAAACTTCTTTTCCTTCATGCAATCGGTTACAGGTGTCATCACACTGCTAAAATGTGGAATGAATCTTCGATAAAAAGATGCCAACCCATGAAAGCTTCTCACTTCAGTAATTGTCTTGGGTTGTGGCCAACTTCTGACAGCTTCCACTTACTTTCATCCACTTGGATACCTTCCTTCGACAGTACATATCCCAAAAACAAAACACTATGCGTCATAAACACACACTTCTTTGTTGCAGCATAAAATTTCTCCTTTCGTAGAATCAACAGTACTTTACGCAAATGCTGGATGTGTTCTTCCGTACTCCTACTATAAATCAGAATATCATCAAAGTAGACAACCACGAACTTCCCAACAAATGGTCTGAAAATCTGGTTCATTACTCTCATAAAAGTACTCGGTGCATTCGATAAACCAAACAGCATAACCGGCCATTCGTATAAACCTTCCCTCGTTTTAAAGGCAGTCTTCCACTCATCATCCGGTCTTATACGAATCTGATGGTGTCCACTCTTCAAGTCAATCTTCGTAAACACAACAGCCCCACTCAACTGATCAATCAAATCATCGAACCTCGGCATTGGAAACCTGTATCTCACAGTGATTTTGTTTAGAGCCCGACTGTCCGTACACATCCTCCACGAACCATCCTTCTTTGGCACCAATAAAGCTGGCACTGCACAAGGACTCAAGCTCTCCTGAACACGTCCCTGTTCCAACAACTCCTCCACCTGCCTTCTCAGTTCCTCATGCTCCTTAGGACTCATCCTATAATGTGGTCTGTGTGGTAATACTGCCCCTGGCACAAGATCAATTTGATGTTGAATATCCCTCAACGGTGGCAATTCCGTTGGCAACTCTTCAGGAAACACATCACTGAATTCTTCTAATACTGGCTTTACTTCCTCTAGGATTTCAACAGATTCAGTTGCTTCACGTCCAATCAACAAAAATACCTCTGGACTCTCCTCTATTTCTTCAACAAATTCTTTCAAAGTCAACAAAGTCTTCAGCTCCTCAATCTCCTCTGATTTGCTTTCTCCTTGTTGTCTCTTCTTCGGAACCAAAATAATCTTAATGCCTTCGAACATAAAACTGTAGCTATTGGTTCGACCGTCATGCTGTACTGCTCGATCATACTGCCATGGTCTTCCCAAAAGCAAGTGACAAACATCCATCTCAACAACATCACACCAGATCTCGTCTTTATACTTCTTCCCAATAGAAAATGGCACATGTACTCGTCTATCCACCTTCACCTCTCCTCCTTCTCTCAACCAAGCTAACTTGTAAGGATTTGGATGTTTCTCCGTTTTCAATTTCAACTTCCTCATGGCTTCAGTAGAAATAATATTGTCACAACTTCCTGCATCAATAACAAACCTGCAAACCTTCCCCAGAATAGTGCACATTGACTGAAAAATGTTGCTCCTCAACCAGCTAGAATCATCCTCTTGCTTCGGTGTTAGACAAGATCTCATCATCATCAAATTACAACCCTCATCTCCGGACAACTCTTCTTCCTCCTCAACAAGTGGTAAATTAGAATATTCAGCTTCTACTTCCTCATCCTCAATCTCAGCTATCATAGCTCGTTTCTTCGGCTTCGGACATTCATTGCTTTTGTGACCCACTTCCTGGCAATTGTAGCATTTTAAACTGTTGTTGACCTTCGCCTTCGCAACTTCATTCACAACTGGTTTACTGACAGCTTTCGAAACATTGGAACTCCCACTAGCACCTTTGATCTGAATATTGGAACTTGTAAACACAACACCTCCACGTCTTCCCTGCTTCTCCTAAGCCAACGCCTTCTGGTGTGCTTCCGCCACAGATCTTGGATCAAACATATTAACCATATCCTGGATCTGCATTCGCAACCCTCCAACAAACCTAGCAGTTAGTTGTTCCTCTGTCTCCATAATGTCATTTCGAGCAATCAGTTGATAAAATTCGTCAGCATAATCATTAACAGTCTTTGTCCCTTGCCTCAGATTCTGCAACCTCTGATACATCAGTGATTGATAATTGTAAGGTAAAAATGTAGCTCTCATCAATTTCTTCATCTTATCCCATGATTCAATCTTTAACTTTCCCATTCTCTCCCTTGTAAGTTTAGTTTGCTGCCACCATGCTAAAGCTCTCCCCCTCAACCTTGTAGCAACTAACTTCACTTTACGGTTTTCCGGAACCTCTTTGAAATCAAAGATCTCTTCAACATTAGACAACCAATCCAAGAATTCTTCTGCAAACATTCCACCCTTGAATTTTGGAATTTCCATCTTCATACCCGACTCCCATCGACGATCATCATTTACATCCCGATATGAATTTCGAACTTAGTCTCGATCTCGATAATGAATGCTAGTTCTATCACCCTCTTCATCAAAATCAAATGTACGTCTATATCGATCTCGACCATCAACGTCCCTTCGATCACGCATGTCTCTTCTACTATGTCTCTCTTCATCTCTATATGGCTCATTTTCAAACTCTCGTGGAGTTCTCCTCTCTTCATGTCCATAGTCATGTTGATCTCTCCTTGATGAAATTGATGTTTCTCTTCTTTCTCTAAAAGATTGTGGTGATTCCCTCCTCGCTTCCGTAACCGATGGCGAAACTCGGTTTCCTCCATGGTTCGAGACTGGTGATCTCCTCCTTTGAGTTTGATTCATATCAATCATCAACTTCTCTAGCTTTCTAATGCCTTCATCAAAATTTCTCATTAATGCGTTGTTCATCTACTCGGCTTCTTCCCTTCTATACAATGCTTCAATATTTTGATGTCGGTTAGCTCTTCTCGGCGGCATGATTGAATCAACACAAACACTTCAAAACTTCACAAATCTTCAACAAATCAAATTCAAACTTCAACACTTCTACACAAAGTAGCGCACGACCTGTACTTAGCTCGGCTCAACCCTTCAAACTTTTCTCCAAAAATTCAAACACTTTCCGGACTTTGATCCAAAATGAAATGGATCGAAAACGCCCAACTTGTTGCAACTTCACGATGAACACGATGAACACAATCTTCAACAACTTCAAAATCGGCTCCAAGACTCGGATTAGCTATGATTGGCTAAGTCTAGCTCCGATACCAAACTGACGCAGCGGATATACGAAAATTAGATGAGATGGTGAAAGTAGCAATCGGTGGATTGAAAATACTGCAAGGCCCAAATTCGTTGATACGAAGATACCGAATTCTAGCTATCTCTGACACGTTGATCGCGCACGATACCGTGAAAAGAGATCTATAATTCTTCAAGCGTTGATCAAGCGCACTTGATTCCGCGAATTGGCTTCAACGAACGTTGATTCGAGCGCACTCGAATACCGTAGGTGGAGATAGAAGATCACACTCAACTACCGATTTAATGAAAGCACAAAGCTAGCAAATAAGAATTTTATTCAACAATAACCCACTCAAAAAGTTACAACACACTCGCTATTTATAGCAGTTTCACATCCTGACCCCTAGGTCGTTTACGCGACCTACGACCTAAGCTAGGTCGTTAGCGACCTTACACAACAACACACCTTCACATATATACAACACAGCGACTCAACAAACACAACATGCCCAGTACACGACCTACGACCTAAGTAAGGTAATTAGCAACCTAACATATTACAACAACACAGTCAACGACTTAACAGTATATACAACATAACGACATAAGCAACAGACGACTTACGACCTATATAACATGCGACCTAAACTCCAAGCGGCATAATCTCTTCAGCGACCTAACATTCTTGGGCATAAGGATTAGCGACCTAACATAGGTCGGTTGGTCGTTTGAACGACCTAAAGAAGCGGTGCCTGGAAATCTTCAAGCAACCTAAAGTTTCACATGCTGTTACGTTACACTTCTCGTTATCTCGTAGGTTGATAGGTCGTGACTCGCGAGCTTTTTAGGTCGTGTTCTCAGTGCAACTCCCATCTCTTGTTCCCGGTTAGGTCGTGGCTCTTTTAGGTCGTGACTCGTGAGCTTGTTAGGTCGCGAACTCAGCGCAACTTCCTTCTTCTGTTCTTGGTTAGGTCGCGACTCTACATCACGTGACTCATTAGGTCGTAAGCGACCTTCACTAGGTCGTGGGCGATCTAAAACTCCTCCATTAGGTCGTGAGCGACCTAGGCCTTGTGATTTTGTAGATTGTGCTACATCATATAGATATGAGGAGATGAGATTGTACCACCGATATATGAT
Source organism: Allium cepa (assembly GCA_030765085.1). Taxonomy (NCBI): domain Eukaryota; kingdom Viridiplantae; phylum Streptophyta; class Magnoliopsida; order Asparagales; family Amaryllidaceae; genus Allium; species Allium cepa. The sequence goes on from CM060934.1 coordinate 110,197,905, forward strand.
CTAAGTATGGTGTATTTTCACTATATTGATATGCAGCCTATCCTATTTATTATAGATGGTATTTTATACACTGAGATTGAGAGACATTAGGGCAACGTTGTAGGTTAGCCCAACGTACTTGATGATATCTCCTTTATTGATGTTTTTTGGATTTAAATGTGATTTCCAAAAATGTACGATTCACCCATTTGTATTGATTCTATGATTTTTGATTTGACGTGTTTCTACAAGGGTGATGACATCTTTTGATATTTGAGCTAGTTATTTCTTGTAATTTGGTTGTTTATATTAGAATATCATATTATTATTATTCTTTGTACATTGTGTTACCTTTATTATAACGTCGATTAGACATATTCTGATCTGTGCATTATTTTATAATACTTGGGTCAGTCCGAGACATTTTAGGTACAAGGACAATTTGACCAGCATTTGATTTTCTAGGCAGAGAGGAGAGAAAAGTTAGGATTGTCACATGATCTATGGGTTACTGATGCATTGTGTGTGTGTGTGTGTGCGTATTATGTATTGAGCTGTATACTCATCACATTACCATGAGATAATAGACATTTGAGTTCATATGTTTGTATTCTTATTGTATATATACATTATATTATATGATATCGTTGCAATTCTGACTCTGTGTTTTCTACTATATACCATATATATTGTGTATTGTTCTGTCCTGGAGACACACATGTATTGCTTTATGCTGTTACTATGTACGTAAATGTGACGACCCGACTTTCCACTCCCGGAAAATCGCGTCATCTTTAAGAAAGAAAGGGATAGAAAAGAGAATAGAAAGAAGAGAAGAAGAAACAACACATCAGAATCTAACACAGCGGAACGAATAAATTATATTAATAACATAATTCTTTACATAGTATCATATACAAATCAGAGATACACAGCATAAACAACTCATACTAGACAGTTATAGACACCTGTCTAGTTACACAACTCAATACAATAACTCAGAGAACTACACACAGCGGAATACTCTATAGCTATACGCAGAAGCCTCCTGCTCCATTGCTCCTCCAATATTCATCAAAGAAAACCTGAATCCTAACCTGAATTCCCTTGGCTACTCGTAAAAATTTGAGTACCCAAGAGTTAAAGAAAAACAGAAATAACTCCGGGTCAGACATGGGTCTGGTGTGAATAACAGGTTAAAGTTGCTTAACTTTTAAAAACCTTTTGAAAAGAAAGGTATCACGTAAGACTTCCCACACATAAACATGGAAAAAAATTTACCTTACGCTAACCAAAACATTTGATAGGAAATCCGATGATATTATAATAGTGTCTAGGGTTTTCAAATAAATAAGAAATAGCCGAAATTGTTACATTTATTAAATTCCAGCTACTAGCCACAAAAGTGGGTAATACAATCAAAACCGTTGGCACTTATTGGATTTTGGATTCCATACAATAGCAGGGCTACTGGAGTACCGCCCGTCACAGTACGTGGCCTATATCACCGTACCGAGGATTACTCCCTTCATCCCTTGCAACACAAAGCCGGACCCGTTCCTTACTGAACAGTTCCAAACAAGACAACCCCGTGGTTGTAGCTAGCAACCACCCACACAGCCGAATATAAAGGGACTTCTAGACAGGGATCAATCTTGCTCTCCAGTGGGTGCGACCCACGAAGCTTTGCTGCACCTCCCCTGTTTTAGCCATTCCCGGTTGATGAGGCTTGAGGCTACGATTACCTTTATAGGACATATCAATCTTAGAATGCTCATCGTCCACCTGACGATGTTCTGAAAGCATTCAATCCATACAAGTTCGTTCCGGGTTCGAACGAAACCGAAGGCATTATCTCGTTGCACTCATTATTGGAATCACCCTCAGAGTCAACGACGACAACCCTTGCACTTTAAACCGCCATCTCGAATCTATAAGAACTAATTCCGTCAAACTCATTACGGAATCAGCCACAGAGTTATACTGACTCATAGTCCTTACACCTCGAGTCTTCACAAAGCTCCACTTTGATTCACGACCTAACGTTATTTGGAATCGATGTGGTTTTTGGATATCCAAATATGGAAACCCGATCCCGGTCTCATCGAAAACCAAAGCGTGTCTTTTAAGGTCCAAGTTGTTTTAAAGGTTTAAAACAATTCAATTACAGTATCTATATACACACAGATAGATAACTTATACATCATAACTGATAATCAACATTATCAATAACAGGTAATCCACATCATCAATATCAAATAGATATACCATATATCATCATCACAATAGATAACCTATGTTATCATCACAATTCGAACCAAACATCCATACCACACAATATTATTTATCTCAATACTGAGATCACAAAGCATCCAAGACAATCATCAACATCCATTCATACATAAACAAAGATTTACTCATACCATATAATCAATTTAAAATGAATTAAATTAATCATCTCTATCTCAAATTAATTTAAAATGAATTAAATTAATTCCTTCATCTTTAATTAATTTAAAATAAATTAAATTAATTACTTCACCAATATATCTTGCTTACTCAATCATTTAATTGATTACAATCAATTAATCATTCAAAATAAATCATCCTAATTAATCACTCTTGATTAATTACTCTTAATTACATTCATGTAATTATCCTTAATTAATTTCACAAATTAATTATCCTCAACTAAATAGTAATTAACCCTTAATTACTCAATTAATTAATTAATCATAATTAATTACTTTAATCCTTAATTAATTACATTAATTAATTACCTATTATTGATTAATTAATCCTAATTAATAATCCTTAATTACATCACTAATTAAATAATTAATGATCTTAATTATTTCTTAAATTAATTACTCAAAGTAATTAACAAACTTAATTACTATATTAACCCCAATTAATTATCCTTAAATTAATTTCTTAAATTAATTATTTGATTAATTACTAAATAATTAATCCAAATTATCTCATACTTAAACATTTCCACTTAATTACAATCATGTAATTATTTAACAATTACTTAACTAAGTAATTTCCAAATCATTAATTACATAAAGTAATTATCCTTAACCCAAGTGTTTAAAACTAATTAAACTTAATTAATTAAATTAAACAATCTCATTCAATTAAATTAATTACATTAAGTAATTAATTTCTTAATTACTTTATTAAGTAATTACTCAAACCATATATAATTGATTATTATTAAATTAATTAATCTAATTAATTATAAAAATTAACTACATTAATTAATTGTTAAATAATCATGGCTAATGACCTTCATTAACCATCCTCAATTATTTATAAAGTAATTAACTTAAATTAATTACCATTTAAATTATCTTTAATCATTCATTAATTAAAATTAATTATTAAACTAATTAACCTTAATTAAAAACTTAATTACATAATTAATATTCATTTATCATTAATTAATAACTTAATTAATGATCTTAATTTCAAATTGATTAATCATTAATCAATTATTAATTCCAAATATAATTAATTAATTAAATTAATTAATTAATCTTAATTACCTTATTAATAAATTCCAAACATAATTCTTAATCAAATTTTCAAAATAAAACATAACTTAATTATGTTTGAAACAATATTATTCAAAACAAAGTACTTTTTGAACTTACCCTTAAATTTCAATTTCAATTCAAGTTAAAATAGAATAAATTCTAAACTTATCAAAGTTTTAAATAAATTTAAAACTTGTTAAATTGCAAATCAAACTAATGCTATGGAAATTTTAAAGTTAAAGTCATTTCAAAACTTTCAATAATTTAAATTTCCATTTCAATTTGAAAACTTAAATTTAAACCTTCTTTAAAAATTTAAACCTGAAATTCAAACTAAACCTTTGAATTTCCAGATTTTAAATTAACTTCAACTCTATTCATATTATTTAAAATCTTATTTCTAAAAGTATTTAAACTATTTTATCAAACCAAGAGTTTATTTAAGTTTAAATTCCTGATACTTAAATTTTATTATCAAAACTGAATTTGAATTCAAGTTAGAAATTCAAACTTGCATTTGAATTCAAACTTGCATTTGAATTCAAACTAAAACTTTACCTTTAACAAACTTACAGATTTAAAAATTAAAAATCCAGATTTTGAAAAATAAATAGAAAACAGGTTTAAAAACCTGGAATTTAAATTCAAAGTAATTCAAACTTGAATTAAGTTTTAATATTAAGTTTAAACCTAAACCTTATTTAAAAACCTAAATCTACAGATTTTAAAATTTAAAAAAAACAGATTTAAAAACAGAAAACAGGTCTACAACCTGAAGTCTGCAATACACAGAGAAACCCGAGAACCCCATATCCTACTTCGAGTCAAACACCTGCCTACTTCGAGTTTCACATAGACCTGCTTCGAGTCATCCTCATATTTGCTTGAGCCATCTCTGCAACACCCCATACCCAAGCAGTTCATCAGAATCTCATCGCCGTGCATATGCACGGCGACTTCTGCCTCCTTCTCATCAACAAAGACGATCAACTACAACCAATAACTCATCTACACCCTACCTCAATCACCAGATCAATCAAATGAACAAGAATTCAAGAATTTCCCTAATTTCCAAAACCTGGAAAGTATTTACAGGTTCCAACTTGAAACCTGTCAACGGCCGCCATTCTCACCTCCGACCATCTTGATCTCCACCTCTCCAGCCTCGCACTCCTCTACACCAACTATCCATTTCCCAGATATCAAGACACTCGGTCAATCCACCACTTCAAACCATCTCAATGCATAAACCCACATAAAAACTAAGGTTCATACTCTGAAATCCAAAACTGCATCTGTTCTACTCAATAAAATTTTCTTCCCAGATTTTTCTATGTATCTATAATCTTTATTTAATAACTCATAAGAGTTATTAATTTTCTTAAACTACAGAATGCAAGTAATTGCTCAAAATCCTATTTTGCTTAAGAACAGACAGTAAATGAAACAATATTATAAATTTCCTATTACTTGATTTAAAAATCAAGTTACAGCTTATGTTTATGATTTGTATCACTGAATTATTACACTAATTTGATTGGGTTTGATGTAAAATTGAACATGCATGATGTTCCTACAGTTTCCAGTGTTAACTCATAATTTTAACTTCTTGACTTTTAAAACATGAACAGATGAATACAATACAACTTACTTTTCATCAAACATGGATTAAACCTTGAGTTTATGAAGTTTTGTATCATATCTAAGCCTGAAATTCTAGAATAAGAAGAAATGCATCACAGTAATACAGGCATTCAAATCCCATACATATGCACAGACAAATCCATCATACTCATCAAGCAATAATTTAAGCAACAATATTAATTTAAATTAGTTTTTAAAGATAATTTGTTACTCACCTATTTATGAATGCAGGCCCCTGTTTGAATTTGCAGAAAACAACATGCAGGCTTTATAAAAATACAGGTGCTTCCTCTGTTGTTTAAAATCTGGGTTGCTCATGCTTTCCATACTCTAATTGCTTGCATGTAGATGCTAGATCAACCAAGGTTTAAAACAGTGCAGACTTCATCCATTTCAGGTTTAAAATAGAGTACAGAGAAAAAGAACAGGCTTCACTTTGCTTTTTAGGAAATGTAGACAAAAGCAACAATGCAGGCCTTATTTGATTTGAAGAAAATGCAGATTTTTGGAGTGCAGATTTGAATTTTGATTTATATTTTGATGAGGAGGTTTCAGGGATTTGAATATGCAGATATTGGAACAGAATTTGGGTGAATAAATGCACATTTGAATTTGTTTATGATTATGCAGATTTGGATTGCAAATATGAGAATGAATTTTGATCTTCATTTGATTAAAGAAGAATGAAAATTATATGCATGAATGAGGATGTAAACTATGCAAATGTATACTCAGATTTTAGGAAATAAAAGAAAGATTAAAACTAATTTTACACTTGTCATAAATTAGACACTTGTCTAAATGAATGCATAGTAATTTAACACATGTATTTTCTTAAGAATATTAATATCTAATTACAAATTAGTGTGTATATTAACTTAGATTAAATTTGTTAGTTTATATTAGTACATGTGCATAAATTTACAAGAAAAATAACAACAAATCATGTTTACAAAACTACACAAATAAAAATTAAAACAAATGAAGATTTATACTTTGAATTTAAATTCAAACAAAAATTCAAAATCAAATATTTTTAAATCAAGTTATAATTATAAATTCAATTTGAACTTAAAATTACAAATGTTATTTAAAACTTATTTAAAAAGTCATTATATTATTAATATTGCTTTTATAACTCTCTTATTATTAAATTAAAAATCATTTTACAAGAGATTACATTTTTATCAAATAAATATCTATTTTATTAAGCCATAAAACATTTTATTGAATTTATTCTAAATTTAAAACAATACCAATTTATTTAAAATATGAACCATATATTTATATTGAAAATAGAAATCAATTTATTATTTAAAAGATAAAATAATCAATTTAAATATTTATTAAAGAAGATTATTAAATTTATATGAATAATTATCAACAGATTATCAATATCAATTTAATTTTAACTACAGATTATTAAATTGATATTGTCAAAAATTCCGGGACGTTACAGTAAAGGTGAGTTGTATATTTGATGTTTTAATACATACCAGTGTTAGTCCATGGAAATATTCACGTGTGTATCCCATATAGCCTCATTCTCCGTATTATATGACAGTATTATTTTATAATACTCTTGGCTAGTATGGGTATAGAGTTAGGCTATTTTACATTTTGGTATCAGAGTAAGGTTTAGAACAATACATTGCATAAGGGAGATATGAGTCAAGACCATAGATGAGACTTAGAGTCCCTGGCCCTAGGGAGTGTTGATTTATTTTCTATAATAAGAGGTAGTATGTTGTAAGATGATTACTGGGGTAATCATCAAGGGACGTATTTGTTATTTTACAAACATATGTAAATATATGAGTAATTTCTTTTCTTTTATATATGAAATTTGAAATGTTTGAAGTAGCAAGGACGAAACCAGTGATGTTTGTGTTTTGATTTTTGATAGTTTAATATTGTGTAGTGGTATTTGGTTTGATATTGTAATTCAGTTTTTATTTGATTTGATCAAAGTGCGTAGCGGGAAATTTGTTTATTAGTCTCTGCTGAGTATAATTATTCTAGTCTCTAATGTTTGTTCGATAATTTGAATTTACTGGTATTGAATTTAAATTTGGGAGTTTGTACGTAACTATCAGAGTTGTGAAATGAATTCAATTAATTATTTACACTTATTATGAATAGTGTTTGCTTGATATTTTATAATGTTTATCAGAATGGTTTATTGAATGTATTTTATAGGCTGCTTGAAATTATTGTGAGGCAACTAAAGAGTCGATAAAAGTAAAGACTTTTCATATATGTAGATATAGTTTATTATTGTTATATGTATTTGGAAGTCTATTATAAGAAGTAATTTATTAGAAGGTGTGTATATATATATTATAAGTACGGTATGGAGTTAAATTTCAACTGTGTTAGTGAAAGATTTGTTGAATAAGTATATTACATAATTTGTTAAAGTGATACTTATGGGTAGTTTTAAATGAAGTTGTGTTAATTTGTCTATAGAGCGGTTTAAGAATTTCGATTCGATACGCCTAATTAACGTTATCGATGGGGATTCCTAAACATTTATAGGAGGCAGCCCGCCACAATATTTTAGAAAATGGTGTGACGACCCAAAATTTTTGAACATTTGAAAATGAAATATTTAATCGATTTTAAATATTTGGAAGTTATTTTAACTTGAATTTCAATTATAACTATGAATTTGGCAATTAAATTATTTAATTTATTTATTAAAGCTTGGGTAAAAAAATTGAATCTGAAATTTTAAGCTGGTTAAAAATATTTTCAAGGCTTAGAAAATTTATATTAATGATACTGAAGATAATGGAAGCTTCAGAATTGAATTTTGAAATGCTTTGTTCAGTTTTGAGATTATATGATTTAAATCGATATTTAAAAATAGCCTTCCGAGGCACAGTCTCGGAATTCGATGAAACCAGTTCCATTGGATCTATAATATTGTATTATTATCGGATTTCAATTTTCGTAGCATTCGGAGTTGTCGTGTGGTCGTACGATAAGTAAACGCGCTGGAAATTAAGTCGAAATTTAATATAATAAATGGGTCCAAAAAGCTATCTTCTCCATACGATCGAATTAGGACTCGAAACCTTTTCCATTGCGTTCGGGATAGGGGTATAACATTATAAATGCCTAACAGCACGCCTTAATAGGAGGTCAAGATTTTAAGCCGTTTAAATCGGGATATTTGAAAATTAAATTTTTATATAATGTCAAATTAAAGCACTTCATTGCAGCCGAAATTCCATCAAATCGGTCTCTTTTTGTGATATGTACATGACCCTTGCCTTTCCTAACACGCTTCTCTCTTTTCAAAATATCTCGTTCCTTTCATTTCAAACAGCCGAGCATTTCACAAAAAAATGGAAACCCCTCTCTAACTCAATTCAAAGAAAACAAAATTAATGGCTTCTCCTCAAATTGATTTTCACCTCGTTCTAAAATTTTAGCTCGCGAGAATCGAATCAATTTCGATTTAATACCCTAGGGCCGAGCATCCTTATTCGTCGAATCGGAAATCATCAACATCTTCAGCTTGGGGTCGTACCTGATTTAGTCTCGTTCATTGAGCACACGAATTGCGACTAGCTGTATGCACGCTCGAGCGCTTGAAGACGCGACGCGGCCTGGACGACAAGGCGATAGGGTTTCAACTCGAGGAGGATTGATCGAAGTCGTGATTCAGTCGAATAGGATCTCGCGATGGCTAAGGAACGGATTCGTGTGGCCCGGATTCACGATGGGAAGTCGAGATTCGTTCGGTTGGTTATCGCTGTTGAGTGGAAGGGCAGTCATGTGGTGATTAGTGAGGTTCAAGCGGAGTAGTTCTAGTCATTAGAGGAGGCACGGTAGCTTCTGGCATTTGGTTGGACTGGGCATTCTAGTTTGGGATTTCAAGGCCTGGTAGTAGCGCGCGTGGGTTAGCATTCACGAAGTGCGACGGCCAAAGGCTTCGTTTGAGCAATTTAAGCAGTGAGTATTTGATTTCATCTTCCTCGAATTTAACTTGATTTAGTAAATTATATTTAGATTGAAAATATATAAGGTTTAAGAAACAAAAACCTTTAGTCTGTGATATATATACAGGTAGTAGTAGGAAACAGAATAATTTTGTAATAAGATTTATGAAATATATATACATATATATTAATTTAGATACATAATTTAATTTCAAATAGAAATGTACATATGTGACGCCCCACCTATATACCCACTCTAGCCAAGGAGACTACGGGGTAATGCCGTCAACTAGCGCAAAGAATAAGGCTATTGAGGAGCGACCATCCGTGTAATTGTTTTGTGCGAGCACCGAAATGTCAGATAGTACAACATGCATTTGGTTTCAGGAGGAAACCCAACATATCGATACAAACTCAAAGCTACTACACAGTGGCTATATATATTCTTTGGAAACAAATATAGAAATAAACATAACACAAATTAGTCACAAGACATCCATATCATAAAGGCGGAAATAGATATGAATATAACACTTAAAAGTGTGTATCAGAGTAGTGGTCAAACAAGATCCACAATATCACAAAAGAATAGTTACAAGTGCTAGACAAAAGATTACGTATACATCAAGGAGTCTATATCTCAAAGGTATACAACAAAATAAACTACTAATCTAAGTAGTTAGCCAAAAGTCAGAATAGTAACCCCCGAAGTGGAATCAAGTGGAAGCACCTGTAACATCTCGGTCTGACCCGAGTATAACTTAATAAGAAAATAATAAATGGATCAGTCTCACTATAAATATCAGATGAAATGATAAAGAATAAGAGATATGACAAAACGTATAATAATCACAATGCCATGCTGTGATAAATATGTAATTGAAAATCGACAAGAGATTAATCAATATCACAAGAATCTTCTCAATGATCAAAAAGAATGTCATACTCTTTATTTTTATTCAACAAACCATAAATATTGACAATTATATCAATGCCAATCACAAAAGTTAATGAAACACAAATTTACCAATGCACAAATATTGATAAAACTTATCAATGTAAATCACGAAAATTGGTGGAAACACAAATTCTAGAAATCATCAATGGAAATCCAGAAATCACAAAAAGGGGGAGGCCTATCACAAAACGAGAGCATGAAAACTCACCAACATGTGTATCACAAAATGAAACGCTATTCCATGGTTGCTAACCATTAATTTTGAGCCGAAGCTCCACAAAACGGCCCGAAGACCATGGGTCGCTACCCGACCAAATTGAGCCGAAGCTCCACAGAAACGGGGTTTAGTCTCCCTCGTAGACAAAGAGACATCGCACATTTGCTAGTCTAAATCGCAAAAATGATTATCAACGATCATCAAGAAGTGTCAATTACAGTAAAATAGTAAATATATAAGCTTAGCTTCATGTCCTATAACCACTAGCTTAACTTAAATATTTACGAACAAATTGTAGATCTCCACTCGAAAATTATCACAAGAGATTCAATCGAACAAGTACAAGAATTAACCGGCGAAGTAAACGCAAGCGTTTCATACCACTTGTTTTACTAAGCCGTTTAATTAGATTTCTCATATGAGTGAGATAAAGGTTTGTATATACTAGTAGATTGGAAAACGGTTTAAGAAACGAGCTTTGTAATAAAATAGGGTTGAAATTGTTTTGATGAAAAAGTTTTGATATTTACTACTAGTATTGAAACCTTTATATTTTTAAAGTGACAAATCACAAAAATGATAGTAGAAACAATAAATCACAAAAATTCACATTCGAAGACGTGAATAAAATCCAAAGAATTTGATTCCAAATCCATCAAAGTGGAAATACACTTGCGACTCAACAGCCACGACTTACGACTTAACACAATACAACACAAGAAATCAGCGGCCCAACTCATGCGACTCCACGGCATACGACATAAGGGATCAGCGACTTAAGAAATAGCATGCGGCCTAACTGTGCGACTTAAGAAGATAGCGGCATAACTGAACGACTTAAGGAGCTAGCGGCATAAGTGAACGACTTAAGGAGCTAGTGGCATAAGAAGCAAGCGACCTAAGGAATGGACGACATAAGCGACATAGGCGACCTAAGCCTCAGAACGACTTAAGGAGCTAGCAGCATAAGTGAACGACTTAAGGAGCTAGCGGCATAAGAAGCAAGTGACCTAAGGAATGGGCGACATAAGCGACATAGGCGACCTAAGCCTCAGAACGACTCAAGGAGCTAGCGGCATAAGTGAACGACTTAAGGAGTTAGCGGCATAAGAAGCAAGCGACCTAAGGAATGGGCGACATAAGCGACCTAAGCCTCAGAACGACTTAAGTTCGTGCGACTTAACATGGTGCGAGCGACTTAAGTTGATGCGACTTATAGCAGGCCGAGCGACTTAACATGGCCGAGCGACTTAATATGGCCGAGCGACTTAAGTTTGGTGCGACTTAAAGCAGGCCGAGCGACTTAACATGGCCAAGCAACTTAACATGGCCGAGCGACTAAACATGGCCGAGCGACTTAAGTTTGGTGCGACTTAAAGCAGACCGAGCGACTTAAGTTGGTGCAGGCCGAGCGACCTAAGTGGTTGCGACTTATAGCAGGCCGAGTGACTTAAATGGTTGCGACCCAACATGGCGCGACCTAACTGCAGGCCGAGCGACTTAAATTGTTGCGACCCAACATGGCGTGACCTAACTGCTGGCCGAGCGACCTAAGGAATAGAAGTGCAAAACTCTCTCAATTTGCAACCAGTCGAGCACGGACGCTAGGGGATTACGCCCATCGGCTACCCGGTCCTATTGGCTCCTCGATGCATCACCAAAACATGTTCAAACCTCAAAGTTAGGATTTCAAAGATTTGAACCCAACACACTAAAAATTGGGGTATTCACCAATTCAATCCAAACCAAAAGCAAGTGCACATGAATAAGTGTTAGGAATTCATACCCAACAATCAAAGATAGTTATAGACAAAGATGTGAGATAAAAATCTCACATTTTCACAAAATCAATGAAGGAGAAGCTTAAAAGCAAAGGAAGAATCAACCACACTTCAATCTCAACACAAGAAGCTTGAATCAATGGCTTCTCATAGAATTTGGAGCTAGAGTTTGGATTTTGCAAATGAACTAGGGCTTGGAGTTTTAATTTCCCATTCCTCTCTCCATTTTTGATGAATCTTAAGTGTTAGGAAATGAAAGTGAAGTAATGAAGAGAAGAGGGGGTTGAGCTAGAGTTAATAGTTTAGGCTAATGGGCTAAACCAAATCCAAAGCCCAAAGTGAAAACGTGGCAAAATTCCACTAACTCCAAACATGTCAAAGTTTATACTCAAAAAGATTGCAAACGGCGTTTTGGACTCAATGGAAGTGGTCCCGAGTCCTAATTTGACCGTATGCAAAAAGTAACTTTTCGGACTAAAATCCGACTGACGATAAAATATTTAAATAAAATATTTAAATATTCAATCGTAAAATATGCGGGTTGTTACAATATATAGATAGGATTGTGAAAAGAATATAATAGAAATTTTAAATGTTTTAGGGGTTTATATATAAAGTTAAACTTTGAATCTACATAAAAATAATCCTAAACATTCATGTACACATTTTAGTTTAATAGTTTGTTTTAAATAACGTATTAAAAGTAATTAACTTGTTTAATAAACTTATTTAATTGTTTTTAGTTACTAAAGGAATTAGTTTAAATTTAATTAAATAAAATGATTAAATAGAAATTAGATTGTTTGATTTGTTTCGAATATTGATAAATTATATAAATTTATACAAGGTTCAAAAATCAAGGATACAAGCCAGTTTGGAAAAGGGATTGCAAAATAAAAGCTAAGGTGAGATCTTCTCACTCAAATTATAATAATTGAAAATTTCAGTTATTGATTGATTGTTGAACTATGATAGTTAAATTTAAAATTGTTGATTTTGTGCTTGAATGGTGGTTGTTATTATTTGTTTTGAAATAGACCCTATGCACCGCATAATAGCGGATGCCATTATATTTAAACCCATATATCGCGATATTCCACCTCGAAGTGGAATTGGTATTATATATGTATTTGGAGTTGTTGATTTCTCGCATTATATAGCGGATGAGATCCCATACGTCGCATAATAGCGGATGATATTTTATACATCCCATATACCGCGATATTCCACCTCGAAGTGGAATTGATATTTAATTATTGTGCTAACGTCTGTGGATGCAGGAAAAACAGGTTGGAGGGATCTAACTGGATTCCTCAAATATTTGAATTTGTTCCAATATTGTGTTGATTTATTTAAAATCTGTGTGTGATTATATTGTGATTGAAATCATTGAAAGCTAAAATTTAGCTGAATATTTTTGGTATCGTAAGATACCAGAAATAAATAAAATTGGATTTTTAAATTTAAGTAGAAAATCTATAGTGAAATCCTATTGAATAAAATTCCAAAGTATGGTGAAAATGTTTAACAAATGGATTCCAAGTAATTATATTCAAAAGGTGAAGAATTTATTTTAAAAATACGGTTTTTAAATAATTTGGAAGAGATAAAGGAATTTATTTTAAACATAAATTTGGAAATTGATTTAGTGTTAAAAGAATAAATCTTTGGGAAATCAATATTAAAATTGATTTGGTGTTTAAGATAAAATTTGAAATCAAATAAAAATTTGATTTGGTGTTTGTAAACAATTTTTCTAAACCGATTTAAAAATCATATATCAGTGGATATTTGAGAATTTAAATTCACAATGGGAATGTTATAAAATAAAGGGAAATTTGTTTTAAAAATAAATATTTAGAAATGTATTCCGCATAAGGAAAAGTGATTTGAAATTTGTTTTCAAAGTATTGAAATGTGGAAAGTAATTTGAAATTTGTTTTTAAATGGTTGAAGGGTGAAATATATCTTGTGAATAAATTTTTAAAATAAATAATTGTGGAAAATTATTTAAATCTGGTAAATGTTGTGAATATTAATTGATAGTTAAATAGCCGACTATCAATATTTTCCTTTAAATGACATTTGAATTTTGATGCGACCGGGGGTCGGATTCCAAGTGGATACCCGAAACCCATATCGAACCTTTGTGATTGTGATGGATCTTTTGTTTAAAAGATCAAAGTGGAAATTTGTTGTGATTTGTTGAAATCTGAATGTAACATTTATTTTTATAATAAGCGCTCTTTATTCGGATTAGCCAAGAGAGGACCTTGTGTCATAAAACCCATTCCGAATAATGATACGACGAAATTGGATTGCATTTGAAGATGGTGTTGAAGACCGGGTACTTTCGAAAACGATAGGATAACCTATCGAATGTCTCTGCACTGAGTTGCTCCGGTATAGAGATCTCCACATGTGATGGGGAGTCCGATTGGAATTGTGGATACCCAGATTTGCAAGGGCTTCTTCCTTTATTGGACGAGGTGCCTTCGGTTCTGTTCGAACCCGAAACAGACTTGTATGGTTATATGTATGACATTACACTTTGAGATATAAAGCAGATTTCTTTCAAATACATATCTGCTGGTGGCGGAGAATTTATTCTCTTAGCTTATCACCCTTCTCTGAGACGTACGAGCACAGAGGTTATATAGTTGAAGGTTATCAACGATATACTCCCAATTTGGTAGTATGGCATGCTAAGTGCTACAGTGTATTGATGATCATTTGTTGATCATTTGTGATCAAAGCATGGCTTTCGTGTAAAGCGTAGCTTTATGGACGAGACCTCATCGGACCTCACACCCCGGAAATGGTCGAAACAGGAAAGATGTGGCAAGGTTTCAGGGGTAGCCCCCTAGGGTATGTCCATTCCTTCTGGAAAAGGGTGGTATCATGGTATGGAGCCCAGATTCTTACTCATATGGACACTGTAGTATATTTATTACTGTGTGATGTTGTTGTTGTAGAGGATCCTCGGATAAAGGTTGCAAACGACCGAGGGTAGCATATCTTAGGTTTTACTTCTCGGGAAGGGGGTAATCGGCCTTGTGTTAGTAGAGAGCCGGGTAGGTTGTCGGGGCGTCCCTCCAGAGGCATTCCCATGTGGCAGTATGAAGTTCCTCAGCCCGACCATTTGTTGGAAATCCAATCATCAATATTCACCTTGTACGGTTTTAGTTGTAGAACCTTCCATTTAACATGGTAGCTACAGTAGGCATAGTATGATGGTACCTATGCTGGCTAAGATTAATATTATACTTTCGAAATGGTTTTCTACACTATGCACTAATAATAATATCAAAAAGATTTTTCTTATTAAGCATGTTTCACTATCACAAGGAGAAATCTCCCCCAAGTCTGCGATTGCATTGTGTGTGTGTCGGGAGGCCTTATGGTAATTTCATTTTCCAAAAGCATAGCGGATTTCTTTTTATTTTCTTTGTGAAAATAATTGTTTTTAAGATCTCACACCAGTCCCACGACTGACCTTGCTTATCTTAGTGAAACGTGATGGGGGGTTCTCGCTTTTTGTTCGGTGGCGAGCAGGAGACTCTTACCCCCACACGTCCTCTTTAAGGGGTTGGTTAGCCGTAACGTGTGGCAGATGAAAGGCTGGCCGTAAAAGCATGGGCAGGGTACCAATGTGTGCCACGACGGGGCTGGGATGGTTGAAAAGCCTACCAGTCGAGATTGGCCGCTGTCGAAAGGTCGAAGACCCTAGACTGTCACATTTGGTATCTGAGCATTTGGTTAAGCGACAACCTTGGCTATGTCGAGTGTTACTCATTAGAGATAGAGTCAGTAGTACTGTAGAATGAGTTTGAGTGTTATAATAGATATGAGCGTGTATTTGTTAGTGAATATATAAAATTGTTTTATATTGTGATGATTGGTTTGTTAAGTGGTATATGGATTCTGGTCGGTATAGTCCGTACAACTCTATCGATAGGGGTCTTTAAACACTTGAACAGAACAATTCGGCACGATATTGTTTTAAAATCGGGTAAATGGAATAATTTTACCCACACTATTTTTGTATAGAAAAGAAATAATTTTTCGTAAATTATTATAGTATATGGTTGCTTGTTTGTTAGGAAGTGATAATATTAAACTATTATCATTGATTATTGAATAAGAAAATAAAATCCATATACAAATGAGAATTGTAAATTGTAAATGTGATTTATAATTTGAAATAGAATTCCAGAGAAATAATTGAAAATATTTTTGAAAGGATTGAAATTGGAAAATTTTGGAGATTTGGAAAAGTTTAAATTCTTTTGAATTTGAAAATATTTCAAAGGTTTGGAAAAATGTTTTGAAGGGATGAAAAGCACTAAACTCTTTTCGGTTGTTGGAAAATAACTTTGGTGTTGACTGGAGCATCATCGATGTTCATTTTCGAGTTTCCAAGAGAGGAATTGCTGCCAAATTATTCTAAATGGAGGTTGTTTGCAAAAATGAATTTGGTTTTGGAAATTTAAATTGAATTTTTATTGATTTCAAAAAAAATGATTTTGAAAATGTTGGAAATACTCTGGAATCTTATTAAAATGTTTATGGAATAATAAATGAGTTTGGATGACTTAGGAAAATTCAAATTGAAACTGAATTCCACGTTAATTTAAGTAAAGGTAAATTAGTCTAATAGGCTAAATGATTGGAATAAAATTATTAAGGTGGAAAATAAAATTGGGAATGAATAAATAAATTTGCGATTGCAAATAAATGAGTGGAAAATTAAATGTTGAAATTCATTTCGAATTTGTAAGTAAATAGAACTGGAATTGAAATTGAATTTGATTTGTGAAAAACAAAGTGAAGTATTAACTAAAATTAGTAAGTGAAACTAATTGAAGAATGACCAAATGGGTAAGGTTTAAGATGAATTGAATTCGATATTTTTAAATGAAAGTAAATTGAATTCATATAGAATGGGAAATCCAGTTTAATATAAGTAAATATAAACCAAAGTGATGAATTAAAAATAAATATAAGTAGTAAATAGAATATTTGCATTTAACTTAAGAAATGAAGTGTGAAATTCTTAAGTTAATTTTGTATTGGGAATATACCAGGTTAATAATTAAGTGAAGGTTAAATTGAAAATCGTGAAATGGTAATCGTGAATAAGAAAATGAACAAAAGAATAAACTGGAATTGAAACTGAATATTGAAAACCAATTTGAATTGTGTGAAATAAAATGAAGTTGTAAAATTAGTTCGAAGTGAACTAAAGTTAATAAAGGTGGAAATATAAAAAATGGTTTAAGATAACAATGAATTGGAATTTGTAATAAATTAGTAAATGAAACTAATTTAAAATAGTGGGATGAATTAGTTGTGAATGAAAAAGATAGTTGATAAAATTCAATATTCAGAAGGTAAATTGAATTCAAATAAAATTGAAAGAGTAAGATTGAATCAAAATGGATATATAACTTCAATAGTGAAGTAAAAATGGTATAATAAGTATATATTCAAACTTTTGTAATGAAATGTGCATGATGATTTTTGAATGTAGAAATTGGATATGGTTATTAAATAGCATACAGTGTAATAAAGGAAAAGGAAACTGGGATTTGATTTCGAAGATAAAATTGAATTGCTCAAAAAGGTATGTATTTAAATTTTAGTATGAAATTTGATGATTTTCTTGTCTAGTCGCTTGGCTTTTTCGTTTTCTTTTAGAATCTGGGGGCCCATTGCGGCATTTTGTAGTCATACCGAGTTAGCCGCGCAAAGGAGACGCTGGCGAAATTCTGCGAAAATTTCGAGTGTTCGAAAATTTTTGAGAAATTTTTGAAATTTAAAACTTGAATTTAAATTTAAATTGGTTAAGTAAACAAGGTTGTTTGGAAACTTATGATTGAATTTGGAGAGTTAGTTGAAGAAATGATGGGTCTTAAATAAAAAGATTTGTTTTGGAAAGTTGATAAAACTGTTTGGTTTGGAAAATATTAAACGGGTTGAGGATCATTCTTTTTAACTAGTAATTTCGGGACGAAATTCTTTTAAGGGGGGTAGGAAGTGACGACCCAAAATTTTTGAAAATTTGAAAATGAAATATTTAATTGATTTTAAATATTTGGAAGTTATTTTAACTTGAATTTCAATTATAACTATGAATTTGGCAATTAAATTATTTAATTTAATTATTAAAGCTTGGGTAAAAAATTTGAATCTGAAATTTTAAGCTGATTAACAATATTTTCAAGTCTTAGAAGATTTATATTGATGATACTGAAGATAATGGAAGCTTCAGAATCGAATTTGGAAATGCTTTGTTCAGTTTTGACATTATATGATTTAAATCGATATTTAAAAATAGCCTTCCGAGGCATAGTCTTGGAATTCGACGAAACCAATTCCATTGGATCTGTAATATTGTATTATTAGCGGATTTCAATTTCAGTAGCATTCGGAGTTGTCGTGTGGTCGTACGATAAGTGAACGCGCTGGAAATTAAGTCGAAATTTAATATAATAACTGGGTCCAAAAAGCTATCTTCTCCATACGATCGAATTAGGACTCGAAACCTTTTTCATTGCGTTCGGGATAGGGGTATAACATTATAAACGCCTAGCAACATGCCTCAATAGGAGGTCAAGATTTTAAGCCGTTTAAATCGAGATATTTGAAAATTAAATTAAATTTTTATATAATGTCAAATTCAAGCGCTTCATTACAGCCGAAATTCCATCAAATCGGTCTCTTTTTGTGATATGTACATGACCCTTGTGTTTCCTAACACGCTTCTCTCTTTTCAAAATATCTCGTTCCTTTCATTTCAAACAGCCGAGCATTTCACAAAAAAAATGAAAACCCCTCTCTAACTCAATTCAAAGAAAACAAAATTAATAGCTTCTCCTCAAATTGATTTTCACCTCGTTCTAAAATTTTAGTTCGCGAGAATCGAATCAATTTTGATTCAATACCCTAGGGCCGAGCATCCTTATTCGTCGAATCGGAAATCATCAACATCTTCAGCTCGGGGTCGTACCAGATTCACTCTCGTTCATTGAGCACACGAATTGCGACTGGCGGTACGCTCGCTTGAGCACTTTAAGGCGCGACGCGGCCTGGACGACAAGGCGATAGGGTTTCAACTCGAGGCAAGATTGATCGAAGTCACGATTCAGTCGAATAGGATCTCGCGATGGCTAATGGGCGGATTCGTGTGGCCCCGGTTTGCGATGGAAAGACGAGATTCATTCGGTTGGTTATCGTTGTTGAGTGGAAGGGCAGTCATGTGGTGATTGGCGAGGTTCAAGCGGAGCAGTTCTAGTCATTGGAGGAGGCACGGTGGCTTCTGGCATTTGGTTGGACTGGGTATTCCAGTTTGGGATATCGAGGCCTAGTAGCAGTGCGCGTGGGTTAGCATTCATGAAGTGCGATGGTCGAAGGCTTCGTTTGAGCAATTTAAGCAGTGAGTATTCGATTTCATCTTCCTCGAATTTAACTTGATTTAGTAAATTGTATTTAGATTGAAAATATATAAGGTTTAAGAAACAAAAACCTTTAGTCAGTGATATATATACATGTAGTAGTAGGAAATAGAATAATTCTGTATTAAGATTTATGAAATGTGTGTATATATATATTCATATATTAATTTAGATACATAATTTAATTTGAAATAGAAATGTATATATAGATAGGATTGTGAAAAGAATATAATTGTTTTAAGGGTTTATATATAAAGTTAAACTTTGAATTTACATAAAAATAATCCTAAACATTCATGTACACATTTTAGTTTAATAGTTTGTTTTAAATAATGTATTAAAAGTAATTAAATTGTTTAATAAACTTATTTAATTGTTTTTAGTTACTAAAGGAATTAGTTTAAATTTAATTAAATAAAATTATTAAATAGAAATTGGATTGTTTGATTTGTTTTGAATATTGATAAATTATATAAATTTATACAAGGTTAAAAAATCAAGGATACAAGCCAGTTTGGAAAAGGGATTGCAAAATAAAAGCCAATGTGAGATCTTCTCACTCAAATTATAATAATTGAAAATTTTAGTTATTGATTGATTGTTGAATTATGATAGTTAAATTTAAAATTGTTGATTTTGTGCTTGAATGATGGTTGTTATTATTTGTTTTAAAATAGACCTTATGCGCCGCATAATAGCGGATGATATTATATTTAATCCCTTATACCGCGATATTCCACCTCGAAGTGGAATTGGTATTATATATGTATTTGGAGTTGTTGATTTCCCACATTATATAGCGGATGAGACCCTATACGCCGCATATAGCGGATGATATTTTATACATCCCATATACCGCGATATTCCACCTCGAAGTGGAATTGATATTTAATTGTTGTGTTAACGTCTATGGATGCAGGGAAAACAGGTTGGAGGGATCCAACTGGATTCCTCAAATATTTGAATTTTTTCCAATATTGTGTTGATTTATTTAAAATCTGTGTGTGATTATATTGTGATTGAAATAGTTGAAGGCTAAAATTTAGCCGAATATATTTTTGGTATCGTAAGATACCAGAAATAAATAAAATTGGATTTTTAAATTTAAGTACAAAATCTATAGTGAAATCCTATTGAATAAAATTCCAAAGTATGGTGAATATGTTTAACAAATGGATTCCAAGTAATTATATTCAAAAGGTGAAGAATTTATTTTAAAAATACGTTTTTTAAATAATTTGGAAGAGATAAAGGAATTTATTTTAAACATAAATTCGGAAATTGATTTGGTGTTAAAAGAATATGTGACGCCCCACCTCTATACCCACGCTAGCCAAGAACACTACGGTGTAGTGCTGTCAACTAGCACGGAGAATAAGGCTGTTGAGGAGCGGCCATCAATAGTTGGCCTTACACTAGTATTGGTTATCTCGATAGGAGTGATATATATATATTCTTTCATTTTTCATCTCTGGTTTATTTTCTCCCATCGAAATACCCCAATTCCAGTATAAAACGAACTACGATGGTTCATAATAGTTTAGAACATTAAATATAAAATAATAACACAGATAAATATAAATGCGGAACACAGATGAAACAGAAATTCTCATATATACAATAACTGATGTCAGTTACAATACATTCACACGGTACATATGATACAACTACAACAGTCGACTCAGGAAGTTACATATACAAGTACATTAACGTATATAATATACATGAATACATATCTTCCTATACAATAATACAGGCTACTACAAATGACGACTACTCCAAAAGATATGAAAGAACTTCATAGCTCTAGCAGCAACCCAAAGCAGAATATCTACAACCTGAAATACTCGGTCTGACCCGAGTATTAGATTCAAAAGAAAATAATACTCGGGTCAGTCTAATTCAAACTCAGTTATTAGTGCACAGAAGCAATAATAATTAAATACTGAATAGACGACAGTAATTAAACCAAATCAGAATGCAATTCAGAATATTGAATTGAAATGAACAAACAGTTCAAACCACTGAAATATCAATTAAAATATTAAATCGAGTAGGGCTGCAGTACACGCACGCGTGCACTGCCTCGCCACTACAGCATATGGAATATGCAAAAGATCAATTAATCAAAACAAGATAGATATCATAAAACCACACCGTGTGGCTGCAGTTCACGCTTGCGTGCACTGCCTTGCCACTACAGTGATGATGTACCCATTGAATACCGTGTGGCTGCAGTTCACGCTTGCGTGCACTGCCGCGCCACTACAGTGACGATGTACCCAATGATCAACGAACCGAAATCAATGAAGATTCAAATATCAAATACCACGGCCTCAGTGGTCAAGAAGGCAGACATGGAGAATGTGCATGGAAACTAGCACACAAAGATATACAGTATGCACTAAAAGGAATAAGGACCCAATGCACTAATATGAAGAGCAATGTACAACAGACTGTACAAGATGGCAACAGTTAAAACTTCCACCAAATGAAAGAAAAATATGTACACATTTGAATGTACATAACGAACAGCGCCTTAACGAAATGGATATAGAAATGGCAACATGGAATGTGCACAGTAAGTGTACAACTAAATCAAGTGCACATAGTAGTAAGAAGCAAGAAGATGGATTTGAAAAGAAACTCAAATGCAATTCAAGTGTGATGAATTGCTACAGCAAACCACAAGAACACTAGTTCAACAACTTCAACAAGATTACATGTAACCTGGAAATGGGGTTGATACAAGCAACTGAGCAGTGTCAGTCACCAATGAAATCAACAGAGGTGAACCAGGCAAACAGAGATTTAATATAGCCTGACAACAGCACAAATATGTGCTCGGCATTAGGTGCAGTGATACCTATAGATAACAGCAGGTATATTTATGTTCATAAATGGAATTTCAACCAAAAATCCAAATTGTGTTCGCAAAGCAAAAGGGCAGAGACCAAAAAGTTAACACAAAATCACACACATATATATTAAATCAAGTATCCGAAGTCACTACGAAGCAAACCGTGGTGACCACAAGATACAACAGTGCAGTGATACCCAGAAAACACGAAATCATCAACCTCAAAACACAAAATCAACCAAAAAATCCAAATTCCCCATAAACTCCATTTTCTTCCAAAATATACATTTTATATCAAAGAAGAACATTCCTATCAAAACACAGATACCCAGATTCAAGATAAAAACTCAGATATTCAAATTAACTTGATTTCAGAAAAAACCATAACATAGAAATATACGAAAAACCCATTTTTGCTTTTCATACTCAAGACATTCAACTTGCCAGAAAACAGGTAAACACATGTATGTACTCAGATATGAGAATTTCGTACAAAAATCAGAACTCCAGTTCTATATATGCTTGTGCATATATATAGATAATTCATCAAAATAAGTTTATAAAAACTTTCCCAAAAACTTCTGAAAAGAATACTCGAACAAATCAGTATAAAAACCCTTCAACACATCAAATTCTGCAGATCCATGTGTCTGCACATATACACAAGTGTAAACACTTGTGTATACTGCCTCGACACAAGATAATTTTCCAAACACAGAATCCCAAAAAAATGTATATATCTAAACAATTCAAATGTTACAGTTACAAACTTGCAACAACTTACAAGGCAGTACAGTGTTTTCCAGTTTTATATACATAGCAAGCTACACATGATAGTTCACTGATTATAACAAAATATGAATGAACACCGCAACACAAGAGTGTGCACAGCAAAATCGAATAATCTCATGTGGATAATGCAGCCAAGTTCAAGCATGCTACAGCAAGTATAAGTGGCTATGCAAATAGTGTAAGCCGATATCAAAGTAATAAAGTTCGAATCAAACCAAAAACGATGTGCAACATCAAATAAGTCAAATGTAGCCCAAGCAGAAATAAGAACAGGTCATTGCAAAGTATCATTTTATATGATTTTAATTAAATCAAAGAAAACAACACATCTAAGCAACAGCGAAGAACTCGAGTAGGAATTAGAAACGTGAGTGAACAGGATCACTCACATATACGAATTTACACAGTCAATAACCCAATATCGAAACAAAGATGACCACGAAAACAAAAAAACGAACGAAATCTCATATTTTGAGTGAATTAGATGTGAGAAAGTCTCACCTAGTCGACGAATTGAGGCCAAGCACACCGCAGCAGCCACGCGAGACGAGCAATCATCGGAATCGAAACCCTAATCCCAGAAAGAAGCCGAAGCCCTAATTCGACAACGAGAGGCCGCCATTTATCACAAGCAGAAGAAAAGGGGACGGGCCGAAAGAATGAAAAAAATGGAATAAAAAGGGGGGAAAGGGGATTGTTTATTGCTTTTGCAATTTATCACGGCCTAATTAAAAAAACAAGGGCTACTTTTATTTTTTATTTTTATTTTTTTGCAAATTATTTTCCCCGGCTTCAAACATTTAAATGTGGGCCGAGAATTTATTTTAAAGCCCGATAAAATTTTACTTAAAATTTGTAAAAGAATTTTAAATCCAAATTTAAAAAACTTCAATTGGAAATTTGCAATAATATTAATCATTTAAGTCGATTATAAATCGATGCGAAATACCGGGTTGTTACAGACTCCCCTCCTTAAAGAAATTGCGTCCTCGCAATCATAAGGAACAAACGGGTAAAAGGTAACAACCAAAAGAGCATATCATCACAAGATGAAGAAATTCGGAATATGAAGTTCACCATAAAGAGCATGAAGGAGCAAGCCAGAACGTGTTTGCTCAAAGTCAAATCTAGTGAAACTTCAATTTCTTCAATAATACCGGGCTCAAGAATAAAGATCGGAAATCCCAAAGGCATTTCCGTAATTGGAAGACGTGGAAAACGTCATGAATAGCAGAAAATTGAGCCGGTACACTGGCGTAGTACAATATAAACGCCAAAGAAATCTTTTAATTTCATAAAGGAAATTCACAAATTATCAACAAAATCTAATTATCAATAGATAATTCAGAGATCTCAAATCACAAATATTCGATTATCAAAAACGATAATCAAATCAACAAGTATTCGATTATCAAAATCGAAAATCAATCTTAAATCACAAATATTTAATTATCACAAACGACAATTAAATCTCAAATATCTAATTATCAATAGATAATTAGAAACAATAAATATCTGATTATCAAAACGATCATCAGAAATTACCACAACGGTAATCAAATTTCAAATTACAAATTTTTCAATTAACGAGTCCGAAATTAACCGAAATAGCAAACGCACATGACTCATAACCACGAGTTTTACTAAATCGTTTAATTCACTTCATCGTTTCCTTGAAAGTGTTAAATTGTGTATTTTAAATAAATAACATTTTACGTTCTCAAACGGACAAGTCCGGAATTAAGCGAATCAGTAAAAGAAAGGGGTCATAGTCCTCGATTTTACTGAAACGTTTAATTCGCTTCCTCATTCTTTTGAAAGCGCAAATCGTAAAAATTTTGAAAACAATTTTGATTTATATTTTGAAACAATTTTTTTTTTTTTTTTTAAATATGTGATTAAAACAACGACATTAGAAGCAACTTCGATAAGTGGATTTTCATTCATCCAAAGAGTCACAAGAATCTTCTCAAAGATAGAAAGGGGTATCATACCCTAAACTTGTATTCATAACAAGTCAATAACACACGAATTCACCAATGCACAAGAATTGATAAAACTTATCAATAGAAATCACGGAAATTGGTGAAGCACAAATTCTAGAAATCCTCACAAGAAATCCAGAAAACACAAGCTAAGAGTATGAGAACTCGAACGCGAGTATGAAAACTCGAACCGGAGTATGAAAACTCGAACGCGAGTATGAAAACTCGAACCGGAGTATGAAAACTCAAACGGAATATGAAAACTCGAACAGAGTATGAAAACTCAAACGGAGTATGAAAACTCGAACGGAGTATGAAAACTCGAACGGAGTATGAAAACTCGAACGGAGTATGAAAACTCGAACGGAGTATGAAAACTCAAACGGAGTATGAAGACTCGAACAGAGTATGAAAACTCAAACGGAGTATGAAAACTCAAAGGAGAGTATGGAAACTCACCAACACGCGAGCATGAAAATTCATCAACACATGTAACGCAAAGCGAGAACGGGAGCACAGAATCTCACCTACACGTGAGCATGAAAATCACCAACACGGGCAACGCAAAGCGAGAACGGGAGCACGGAATCTCACCTACACGCGAGCATGAAAAATCATCAACACGTGCAACGCAAAGCGAGAACGGGAGCACGGAATCTCACCTACCCGCGAGCATGAAAAATCATCAACACGTGCAACGCAAAGCGAGAACGGGAGCACGGAATCTCACCTACACATGAGCATGAAAATCACCAACACGGGCAACGCAAAGCGAGAACGGGAGCACGGAATCTCACCTACACGCGAGCATGAAAAATCATCAACACGTGCAAAGCAAAGCGAGAACGGGAGCACGGAATCTCACCTACCCGCGAGCATGAAAAATCATCAACACGTGCAACGCATAACGAGACGCTATCTCATGGTTGCAAGCCATTAATTTTGACACACGAATGGCCCGAAGACCGTGGGGCGCTGCCCCACATGTGTGAGTCGAAATCACACAGATTGAGGTCCAGACTAACCAAAAAAATCAAAAGAGGTATGTGTGAGTGGAATCACACAAGTGGTGTCTAGTCTAACCTCACAATCAAAAGAAAAGTATGTGTGAATGAAATCACAGAAGTGGTGTCTAGACAATCCTCAAAGCCCAAGAGATATGTGTGAGACGAAATCACACCGATGAGGCCTAGTCTAACCGTAAAAATGATCGTCATGATCAACGAGAAGTGTCAATTACACTAAGTCAGTAAATGTAAAAGTTTAGCATCATGTCCCATAACCACTTACTTAACTTAAATATTTACGAACAAACTGTAAATCTTCACTAATAAAATTTGTCACTAGAGGTTCAATCGAACAAGTCCAACAATTAACCGACGAAGTAAACGCAAGCGTTTCATACCACTTGTTTTACTAAGCCGTTTAATTAGATTTCTCATACGAGTGAAATAAAGATTTGTATATACTAATAGATTGGAAAACAGTTTCAAAAACGAGTTTGGTATTGAAAATAGAGTTGAAAACATTTTGATAAAAGAGTTTTTGATATTTATTACCAGTATTGAAACCTTTATATTTTTAAAGTGACAAATCACAAAAATGATTGTAGAAACAATCAATCTCAAGAATTCACATACGAAGACGTGAATAGAATCCAAAGAAATCGATTCCGAATTCATCGAAAGGTATGTTCACAAAAATCCCGAAGAAAAGGTCATCAAAGTTGCTAATAAATGATAGCAACAAATCGGGAAATAATCAAGAATCGATTAAATTCGAAAACCAAATCAATTCACTAAGATTCACATTCGAAGACGTGAATAAAATACAAAGAATTCGATTCTAAATCCATCAAAGTAGGAATACCCAAAATTCCTGAAATAGAAGTTATCAAAGTCGACAAAGGTGATAACAACTAACCGGAAAAGAAGAACCGATCAACAATTGGAAAAACAAAGCAGAACGAGTATAAATGCTTGAATGACTTTAGCAAAAGTAAAAGTCAAGTCAACGTCGATATCGACAAGGCAAAGACCAAGACAATTTCTTTTATACCAAAGAAATTTTAAAACTATCAGAGAGAGGCACATGAAAACCAACAAACCATGGATAAACAGACAGAGTCGACAATTGGAATGCAATTTGTCTCAAAGATTGATACCCAAAACCCAATTGTATGGAAACTGCATTAAGTACACGAATCAGAGATAAGAATGCATATATATAGCAGTTCGAATAAACAATGCGAGTTCAAATCGAAGTGGGTACTAGTTGCAGCAATATGCAACTTGGTAGAGCATATATACACTGATACTTAGAAGTGTAAACTCAAGTGAGCAAGTGCGATAGAGAATAGCAGCAATGCTCACGAATAAGCGTTAGGAATTCATTCCTAAAAATCAAAGATGGTCTTAAGACAAAGATGTGAAATAAAACATCGACAAATAGTTGTAACACATGTACTATGTAAGTTATGTTTTATATTTGTTCTAAACCCCAGGCTCTGATACCAAGCTGTGACGCCCCACCTCTATACCCACGCTAGCCAAGAACACTACGGTGTAGTGCTGTCAACTAGCACGGAGAATAAGGCTGTTGAGGAGCGGCCATCAATAGTTGGCCTTACACTAGTATTGGTTATCTCGATAGGAGTGATATATATATATTCTTTCATTTTTCATCTCTGGTTTATTTTCTCCCATCGAAATACCCCAATTCCAGTATAAAACGAACTACGATGGTTCATAATAGTTTAGAACATTAAATATAAAATAATAACACAGATAAATATAAATGTGGAACACAGATGAAACAGAAATTCTCATATATACAATAACTGATGTCAGTTACAATACATTCACACGGTACATATGATACAACTACAACAGTCGACTCAGGAAGTTACATATACAAGTACATTAACGTATATAATATACATGAATACATATCTTCCTATACAATAATACAGGCTACTACAAATGACGACTACTCCAAAAGATATGAAAGAACTTCATAGCTCTAGCAGCAACCCAAAGCAGAATATCTACAACCTGAAATACTCGGTCTGACCCGAGTATTAGATTCAAAAGAAAATAATACTCGGGTCAGTCTAATTCAAACTCAGTTATTAGTGCACAGAAGCAATAATAATTAAATACTGAATAGACGACAGTAATTAAACCAAATCAGAATGCAATTCAGAATATTGAATTGAAATGAACAAACAGTTCAAACCACTGAAATATCAATTAAAATATTAAATCGAGTAGGGCTGCAGTACACGCACGCGTGCACTGCCTCGCCACTACAGCATATGGAATATGCAAAAGATCAATTAATCAAAACAAGATAGATATCATAAAACCACACCGTGTGGCTGCAGTTCACGCTTGCGTGCACTGCCTTGCCACTACAGTGATGATGTACCCATTGAATACCGTGTGGCTGCAGTTCACGCTTGCGTGCACTGCCGCGCCACTACAGTGACGATGTACCCAATGATCAACGAACCGAAATCAATGAAGATTCAAATATCAAATACCACGGCCTCAGTGGTCAAGAAGGCAGACATGGAGAATGTGCATGGAAACTAGCACACAAAGATATACAGTATGCACTAAAAGGAATAAGGACCCAATGCACTAATATGAAGAGCAATGTACAACAGACTGTACAAGATGGCAACAGTTAAAACTTCCACCAAATGAAAGAAAAATATGTACACATTTGAATGTACATAACGAACAGCGCCTTAACGAAATGGATATAGAAATGGCAACATGGAATGTGCACAGTAAGTGTACAACTAAATCAAGTGCACATAGTAGTAAGAAGCAAGAAGATGGATTTGAAAAGAAACTCAAATGCAATTCAAGTGTGATGAATTGCTACAGCTAACCACAAGAACACTAGTTCAACAACTTCAACAAGATTACATGTAACCTGGAAATGGGGTTGATACAAGCAACTGAGCAGTGTCAGTCACCAATGAAATCAACAGAGGTGAACCAGGCAAACAGAGATTTAATATAGCCTGACAACAGCACAAATATGTGCTCGGCATTAGGTGCAGTGATACCTATAGATAACAGCAGGTATATTTATGTTCATAAATGGAATTTCAACCAAAAATCCAAATTGTGTTCGCAAAGCAAAAGGGCAGAGACCAAAAAGTTAACACAAAATCACACACATATATATTAAATCAAGTATCCAAAGTCACTACGAAGCAAACCGTGGTGACCACAAGATACAACAGTGCAGTGATACCCAGAAAACACGAAATCATCAACCTCAAAACACAAAATCAACCAAAAAATCCAAATTCCCCATAAACTCCATTTTCTTCCAAAATATACATTTTATATCAAAGAAGAACATTTCTATCAAAATACAGATACCCAGATTCAAGATAAAAACTCAGATATTCAAATTAACTTGATTTCAGAAAAAACCATAACATAGAAATATACGAAAAACCCATTTTTGCTTTTCATACTCAAGACATTCAACTTGCCAGAAAACAGGTAAACACATGTATGTACTCAGATATGAGAATTTCATACAAAAATCAGAACTCCAGTTCTATATATGCTTGTGCATATATATAGATAATTCATCAAAATAAGTTTATAAAAACTTTCCCAAAAACTTCTGAAAAGAATACTCGAACAAATCAGTATAAAAACCCTTCAACACATCAAATTCTGCAG
Source organism: Allium cepa (assembly GCA_030765085.1). NCBI lineage: Eukaryota > Viridiplantae > Streptophyta > Magnoliopsida > Asparagales > Amaryllidaceae > Allium > Allium cepa. The sequence continues at coordinate 110,227,785 of CM060934.1, forward strand.
ATCCATGTGTCTGCACATTTACACAAGTGTAAACACTTGTGTATACTGCCTCGACACAAGATAATTTTCCAAACACAGAATCCCATAAAAATGTATAAATCTAAACAATTCAAATGTTATAGTTACAAACTTGCAACAACTTACAAGGCAGTACAGTGTTTTCCAGTTTTATATACATAGCAAGCTACACATGATAGTTCACTGATTATAATAAAATATGAATGAACACCGCAACACAAGAGTGTGCACAGCAAAATCGAATAATCTCATGTGGATAATGCAGCCAAGTTCAAGCATGCTACAGCAAGTATAAGTGGCTATGCAAATAGTGTAAGCCGATATCAAAGTAATAAAGTTCGAATCAAACCAAAAACGATGTGCAACATCAAATAAGTCAAATGTAGCCCAAGCAGAAATAAGAAAAGGTCATTGCAAAGTATCATTTTATATGATTTTAATTAAATCAAAGAAAACAACACATCTAAGCAACAGCGAAGAACTCGAGTAGGAATTAGAAACGTGAGTGAACAGGATCACTCACATATACGAATTTACACAGTCAATAACCCAATATCGAAACAAAGATGACCACGAAAACAAAAAAACGAACGAAATCTCATATTTTGAGTGAATTAGATGTGAGAAAGTCTCACCTAGTCGACGAATTGAGGCCAAGCACACCGCAGCAGCCACGCGAGACGAGCAACCATCGGAATCAAAACCCTAATCCCAGAAAGAAGCCGAAGCCCTAATTCGACAACGAGAGGCCGCCATTTATCACAAGCAGAAGAAAAGGGGACGGGCCGAAAGAATGAAAAAAATGGAATAAAAAGGGGGGAAAGGGGATTGTTTATTGCTTTTGCAATTTATCACGGCCCAATTAAAAAAACAAGGGCTACTTTTATTTTTATTTTTTTATTTTTTGCAAATTATTTTCCCCGGCTTCAAACATTTAAATGTGGGCCGAGAATTTATTTTAAAGCCCGATAAAATTTTACTTAAAATTTGTAAAAGAATTTTAAATCCAAATTTAAAAAAACTTCAATTGGAAATTTGCAATAATATTAATCATTTAAGTCGATTATAAATCGATGCGAAATACCGGGTTGTTACAGAATAAATCTTTCGGAAATCAATATTAAAATTGATTTGGTGTTTAAGATAAAATTTGAAATCAAATAAAAATTTGATTTGGTGTTTGTAAATGATTTTTTTTAATCAATTTAAAAATCATATATCAGTGGATATTTGAGAACTTAAATTCACAATGGGAATGTTATAAAAGAAAAGGAAATTTGTTTTAAAAATAAATATTTAGAAATGTATTCCGCATAAGGAAAAGTGATTTGAAATTTGTTTTCAAAGTATTGAAATGTGGAAAGTAATTTGAAATTTGTTTTCAATGGTTGAAGGGTGAAATATATCTTGTGAAGATATTTTTAAAATAAATAATTAGGGGAAATTATTTAAATCTGGTAATTGTTGTGAATATTGATTGACAGTTAAATAACCGACTATCAATATTTGCCTTTAAACGACATTTGAATTTCGATGCGACCGGGGGACAGATTCCAAGTGGATACCCGAAACCCACATCGAACCTTTGTGATTGTGATGGATCTTTTGTTTAAAAGATCGAAGTGGAAATTTGTTGTGATTTGTTGAAATCTTAATTTAACACTTATTTTTAAAATAAGAGCTCGTTATTCGGATTAGCCGAGAGAGGACCTTGTGTCAGAAAACTCAGTCCGAATAATGATACGACGAAATGGGATTGCATTTGAAGATGTGTTGATGACCGAGTATTTTCGAAAACGATAGGATAACCTATCGAATGTCTCTGCACTGAGTTGCTCCAGTATAGAGATCTCCATATGTGATGGGGAGTCCGATCGGAATTGTGAATACCAGGATTTGCAAGGGCTTCTTCCTTTATTGGACGAGGTGCCTTTGGTTCTTTTCGAACCCGGAACAGACTTGTGTGGTTGTATGTCTAACATTACACTTTGAAATATAAAGCAGATTTCTTTCAAATACATATCTGTTGGTGGCGGAGAATTTATTCTCTTAGCTTAACACCCTACTCTGAGACGTACGAGCTCAGAGGTTATGTAGTTGAAGGTTATCAGCAATATACTCCCAAATTGATAGTGTGGCATGCTAAGTGCTTCTGTGTGTTGATGATCATTTGTTGATCATTTGTGATCAAAGCATGGCTTTCGTGTAAAGCGTAGCTTTGTGGACGAGACCTCATCGGACCTCACACCCCAGAAATGGTCGAAACAGGAAAGATGCGGCAAGGTTTCAGCGGTAGCCCCCCTAGGGTATGTCCATTCCTTCTGGAAAAGGGTGTTATCTTGGTAATGGGCCCAGATACTTACTCATGTGGACACTGTAGTATATTTATTACTGTGTGATGTTGTTGGTGTAGAGGATCCTCAGATAAAGGTCGCAAACGACCGGGGGTGGCATATCTTAACTTTTACTTCCCGGGAAGGGGGTGACCGGCCTTATGTTGGTAGAGAGCCGGGTAGGTTCTTGGGGCGTCCCTCCCCAGAGGCGTTCCCATGTGGCAGTAGGAAGTTCCTTAGCCTGACAATTTGTTGGAAATCCAATCATCAATACGCGCCTTGTACGGTTTTAGTTGTAGGTCCTGCCATTTAACATGGCAGCTATAGTAGGCATAGTATAATGGTGCCTATGTTGGATAAGACTAATATTATACTTTCGAAATGGTTTTCTACACTATGCACTAATAATAATATCAAAAAGATTTTGCGTATTAAGCATGTTTGACTATCATAAGAAGAAATCTCCTCCAAGTCTGTGATTGCATTGTGTGTGTGCCAGCAGGCCTTATGGTAGTTTCATTTTCCAAAAGCATAGAGGATTTCTTTTTATTTTCTTTGTGAAAATAACTGTTTTTAAGATCTCACACCAGTCCCACGACTGACCTAGAGTTTATTGTTCCCTTTCTAAACTCTGGGTGCCCACTAATTTCCACATGGGCAGCCTAGAGTCAGGTTATCAGGTCATTCTGGAATTCAGGAGTTGCCATGGAGCGCAAGAGGCAAGCTGGATGGCCAGACATATTGTCTATACTATGTAGTATCTGCTGCGTTCGGGTTTGTGTGAGACAAATTTCTATGTAGGCAAGTCATTATAACTGCTAGTGTTGTGTGTTGTTGCTGTACTTTGATATTGTATTGTAATAACAGATATAGTTCTTTGTTTTAAAGATTATTCATTTATCTATTATATGTTGTCCGCTGCGAAATGTGAGATTCTGTTTTGTTGTTTTCTGTTTTCTTCTTCTATTTTCTTCTTCTTTAAGCCTAACGGTTAGGTTTTACGGCATTCGATTGTGCGGCATTTGATACAGTGGATGTATTGATGCCGACTTTCGGGCGTCGAAAAATCGGATCGTTACACTGACTTTCTGTCAGTCTGTGCTTTTGGGATCAGACATGTGTGGTTTATTGTTGATTCAAAGGGTACGGATTTGTGGACTGTCACAAATGGTATAAGATATATTTTTATTTAAAATTATACTTTGTTGTATACAGTAATGTACATTATTTTAGAAGATGAAAAATATTGATTTTTTAGATTTAAATATTTTTAAACAATGTATGCAGCCATTGGATGTTAACGTGAAGTTGAAATCATTGGCAAGGCAGTGTTGATATAAAATCCCAGGTGGTCAACACTGCAGCCAATTAATAAAGCGAATCACAAAAATTATGTGGCGTGGCAACGTTGTATACTCTAATATAAATTATTTTATGGATGGCCTTATTATATATCACAAAAATATAAACTTGGTTAATTCTTTAAATAGGAAGAATAATTTGATGCCTTAAATTGGTATAGAGAACAAATATATTTCATATGAGAGCAACAATGTTTGTATTTTTTTGTTAAAACTTTGGAAGTACTCTGAATTGAACTATAAAGTCCTCAAGATAAGATTATATTAGCAAAGAATGTGCACATCAAGATTCAACACAAATGTATGTATTTACTCAGATATAGTTGTCTGCAAAATGCCTGGAAATGCATCAAAATATTTAAATGTTTAGTTTGAAATTTGAAGATATCCATTAGCTTGTATTATGCTAGCCAATTTTAATGCTATCTGTTCCAAATGATTTAGATTGGGCAACTAATTCCTGTTTCTCTACATAGTAATTAACAGAGTAGATATACTTTCTAATCAACCAATGTAATGTTGTTTTCTTGTCAAATGATGAATAAAGACCATCAACTAACTTAAATATGCTTATAGATGTATATATGAATGCATGCTGCCACAAAGGCATGTAAGCCATGCAGCAAAATAACAAGGCTCTTTACTAGATGAGGTGGGAAGACGCACATGCAGATGTTCACATTCATAAACAATGTCATATAACCTCAAACTCCAGTAAGCTAAATTCTTGAAAAAAGGTGTATGTATATATATATATAATATATATATATATATATATATATATATATTATCATGTATATGTATTATATCGTGTACATATATTTGTTGAACCAATTTATAACCATGCTGCAAGTTAATGTTATATAAATGGGTTTGTTATGTTTTATAAAATCAATCAATGAAAACTAAATCTGGTGCTTTGATTGTTGTTTGTTTCGTCTATTTAAGCTTTGAAGTGTCTAGTTATCCGCACATGAACTGAAAGTAATCTATTACATATCCATAATGCTAAATTATTACACACTTGTTTTCCAAGTTGCACAAACGTCTCTAGTTAGATTATTTTAGTCTTAGAACTACTAATATAAAACCACATGCTATTATAATTTGAAAATAATAATACTAATAAAATATATAAATAAATTAAAGAGAGGCAAAGTCTAATTTGATTTGAAAAGGAAAAGAAAAATTGGGAAAGAATTTTGAAATATTAATTTCGAAATGATGTAGTAAAACAACCACACACTAGTATAACCGTACAACGGTGGAGAAACCGACCGTTCGATTGTATAGCTTTGATAAGAAATATACATTTAAATTTTTTGTTAATATTACTTAAACAGTAAGTGATAATATGTTGGAAAAGAATAAATTGAGATTTGAATCTGAAAATATGAGTTTCAAATTTAAATATTAATCAAAGCATTCAAAATTGTCGATTTGAAATTGAAATTTTAGAATTTGAAGATCATAATAGATTTGAATTTGGAATCTTCGATGCACGAAGTAAAAGGAGAAAGTTTAGGGAAACCGCGATAAGACAAGATCCACATTTTTAGGGAAACCGCGATGAGACAAGATCCACGTTTTTTTGGCTTCAGAAAAACAGATTTTGGTCAGTGACAGTAAGCAAACCTTCCTAACGGTCGGTTTGATAAATATAAGACTAAACACACATATTCCAATCTTTCGACTTTTCCTCACTGTTATTGAAGTAGCACAAAAGAAAATATTCATGAAATATGTTGTTCCTAAATCGCACCCTCAAACATTTTTCTTTTACTTCAAATAAAAGATCTCTTTAAATGTGACTAGGGTTCTTTTCTACAATTTTATATGCTTAGTATTAATTATCTTGATGTGATGATCGCACACATTATTTTTCATTTTAGTTCTAAATTTGTAGACTGTTATGAAAAAAATTAAATTTTTCCATATTAAAGAATTTAAGGTCTTTGTGGAATAATTTTATGAAAAAACGTCTTGCGATAAACATTGAATGAATTTTAATTTTTGAGATCTTAGAAACTAAATTTGAAATTTTGTTAAAGGACTTTTGGCAATGTATAGAAAATTGCAAAGTCGATGTAGTGAACCATTTCAATCATAAACCCCAAATATTTGTAACGACCCGCAAATCCGTACTCCTTGAGTCAACATTATTCTACAACAATCAACTCAAGTTGCACAGAATTACGAACCATTTGGGTTAAAGAAGAAGAGATAGAAGAAGCAAATAGAAAACAATAACAGAATCTAACCATCGCAGCGGAATAAAATATAATAGATAATAAATACTCTTTACTCAAACATCAAATATTTCTGTCTATATATTACATAATCAGAGTACATCAATCACAGCTCAACATCAATATCATACAAATGGATACACAACAACTCAACACAGCTGAATATATATATATATATAAACAAGTACGTGAGTACGTGTCGTCATCCAGCTCGTCTCCTGAGCTCCATAGCATCATATCCTGTATCCTATAATACTCGGTCTGACCCGAGCATTATAGTTAAATAGCACCCGAGTCAGTCTGGAATACCAGCATGAGAAAATCACACCCAATTGATTATTAAAGTTTCAAAAATCCTTTGAAAACAAAAGCATCTCCTAAGACCACGCCACAAATAAACATGTCGGGTTTTTACCTTACGATAGCTAAAACATTTTTATAGAAATCCTCTGATATTATAATAGGGTCTATATACAAATACTTATAAAATAGCCGAAATTGTTACATCTATTAAATTCCAGCTACTAGCCACAGAGTGGGTAATACAAACAAAACTCGTACAAGGCTCGAAGGGAGAATGGATTTCCAACCAATGACTAGGCACTGGGGTACCACCTGTCACAGTATGGGGCCTAGATCACCGTACCGAGGATTACTCCCTTCATCCCCTGCAACACAAGGCCGGAACCATTCCTTACTGAACAGTCCCGAACAAGATAAACCCCGTGGTTGGCGCGACCGACCACCCACTAAGCCGAATATAAAAGGGACATCTAGACAGGGGAAATATCTTGTCCTGCTTGGGCATGTCCCACCTAACCTTGCTGCATATCCCCTGATTTTCAGTCATTCTCATTTGATGAGGCTTGAGGCTAAGCGTTACCTTTAGAATGTTTTCACTTAGAATGCCCATCGCCCACCTGACGATGTTGCGCAAGCATTCGTCCATACAAGTCCGTCCCGGGTTCGAACGGAACCGAAGGCACTACTCCTACTACATCCATTTTGGAAATATCCTCAGGATTAGTAGCGACTATCCCTTTCATTTCACTGCTCCATCTTCGACTCCGAACACGTTTCACGAAACGTACAAACCGGATCGAAGTGGTTTTCGAGAAATTAATCTCGATCCCGGTCTCTTCGAAACGATCAACGCATTTGGCCAATACTGATAGTCGGTTATTTAACTATTAATCAATATTCACAAACAACCATCCAACAATAAATAATTTTCCAATTTATTTATTAACCTCAAAAATATCTTCACAAGACATATTTCTATTTTCAACCTTTTGAGAACAGTTTCAAAACCATCTTACTAAATTAAGTTAATTAGAGGAGAGCTTTGAGGAAATGAATCAAAGTAGGCTTGGTAAAATGGTCATTGAAATAAAATTTATGAAGTTGGGATTAAATTTGTGAATGAATAAATTAATTAAATTTGTAACAATGGAAGTGAAATTTAATATTTGTATTAAATTTAAATTGTGCCAAATAAAGGAAATGGAAAATGAGTCTAGTTGGACTAAAGAAAGCAAAATATTGAAATTAAAATTAAATTGATTGATTTAAATGGTAAGCGAATGAATTAAAATTGAATATTAGGATATTATTTAATTTGAATTGTGCATAGTAAAGTGAAGTTGAAAAATTAGTTCTAAGTGGACTAAAAATAGTAAAAGTTTGGGAATATAAGTGTTTGAGATATGAATAATTTGGTAAGTGGGATTAGTTAAGGAATGGACTAAATAAATATGGGTTGAGATAAGATGAATAGAATTCAGTATTTAAATGGAAGGATAAACTGAATTCAAATGGAATTGAAAGTGCAAAGTTGAATAAAAATGGATATATAACTTCAGTAATGAAGTGGAAATAAATATTTAAGTGTAAAATATTTATGTTGAACTTAAGAAATGGATGGTAAATTCTTAAGTAAATTTGGAATTGAGAAATATACCAAGTAAAAAAAAAATTGGAATTGGAAAATTTTCTAAATTAATAAATGAAGGTTTAATAAGGGTATGTAAAAGGTAATTGTAAATAAGTGAATTGAAATCAAAATGAATGTGAATAAAAGAAAATTGATATAGCTGATAATCAATTGAGATAAATACGTAGGATGTACGTATATTATTTTATTCGCATAGAGATTTGATCCTGAATTCGAGCACAGAATTTCGAGATAGTTATATCGATCTAGTTGGGATTTTTCACTCGATTTTCGACGGTGAACTCTAGATATAGATTTTTTATTGAGCTGGAAATTCACTATCATAGTTTGTGGTTATGCAAGGAGAATGACGGTTTCTGATCAAGAAGCCAGATCTGAGTCCGCACTAGAAAGTCGGGTGGACGATACTAGTTCGGAAGTGAAATTATGTGATCGAGTAAGCGATCGAATTTGGTATTGCGTACAGATGATATATGTGCATCATACGGGCTTGAATGAAATAAATATTGAAATTTTGTAAAGAAATGTACGAAATAATTTCAAATGTTGTAATTGGACATTATTGCTAAGTAGGTTATACAGGTGTTTAAAGGCAAAAGGGAATAGGGATTTTTGATTTCAGAAGATAAATAGAATTGCTCAACAAAGGAATGTGTTTAAATTTCTGTATGAAATTTGATGATTTTCTAGTCTAGCCACTTGGCTTTCTGTTTTCTTTTGAAATCTGGGGGGCCGTAGAGACATTTTGTAGTTGTACTGAGCTAGCCGCGCAAAGGAGACGCTGGCAAAAAGTTTCGAAAATTTAAGGAGTTAGAAAATTTTTGAGAAAATTTTGATAATTTAAAATTTGGTTTTAAATTTGAATTTAAATTTAAATTTGAATTGTTGAGTAAGTAATGTTGTTTGAAAATATAGAAGTGTTTGGGAAGTTAATAAGAGGATAGTGTGTCTTTAATAAAAAGATTGTTTAGAGAAGTTGTTGAAACCATTTGGTTTTGGGAGGTTGTTAAAACTATTTGGTGCGCGAAAATAGTTAACGGGTTGTGGGACATTCCTCTTAACTAGTAATTTCAGGGATGAAATTCTTTTAAGGGGGAAGGAATGTGACGACCCGAAATTTCTGGATATTTGAAATTGAAATATTTAATTGATTTTAAATATTTGAAAATTAGTTTAACTTGAATTTCAAATGTCACTGTTTATTTGGCAATTAAATTATTGAATTTAATAATTTGAAATTGGGTAAAATTGTTGAATCTGGACGTTCTAGGCTTTTTAAAAATATTTAAAGGCTTAGAAAATTCATATTGATATTACTGGAGATAATAAGAGTTTTAAGATTTAATTTGTAAGTGATTTGTGAAGTTATAAAAATATATCGTTTAAATCGATATTTAAAAATTGCCTTCCGAGGCACAATCTCGAAATTCGACGAAACTAGTTCCATTGGATCCTTAATAGTGTATTATTATCGGATTTCAATTTTCGTAGTGTTTGGAGTGATTATTTGGCCGTACGGTAAGTAAACTCGCTGATAACAGTATAATAATAAGATCCAAAAAGCTATCTTCCCCATACGATTGAATTAGGACTCGAAACCTTTTCTGGTGCATCCGAAATAGGGGTATAACAATAGAAACGCCTAGCGACACGCCTGGATAGGAGATCGAGATTGTGAGTTGCGATAATCGAGACGATTTGAATTTGGATTTAAATTAAATGTATATTCTCATACAAGCAACAAATTTAAACACGTTTCATTCCTTAAGAATACGTGTCTACTGCCTTCTTTAATTACATTCCAAATGTCCTTTTTCCCTCAAACTAAAATCTAGATGGCCAAATAAAAAGTTTTCGTTCATAAAAAAAAGATATAAACCGTTGCTAAAAATTTTCATGGTCGAGCTTCTTCTCATCAAAATTTAATTAGAAATAGAAATCAAAGTTCGAAATTTATGGCTGAGCTTCCCCTTCTCGTTTAAAATGGCCGAGACCCAAAATCATGCCCACGAACACTAGCTTCATCTTTTTTATCAATGGTGATCGATTCCTCTATAAAGGTATGCATGCCTCACGATCGAGTAGCATTTACCTCGATTCAACTCTGTTGGAGGTTATTGTGCGAGAGGAGATTCCATCCGAGACGGGTCCTTATGAATATTGGTGAAAGGAGGAGCGCGGCGATCGACTAAGGTTTGGGAATTGCGCTCGCGTAAGGGCTCGGTTGTTCGAAAATTTATCGACATTTTCGTCAAAGCTTGTGGGGCGTCTGACGGTCGCGGCCAGAGGTAGCACGAGGCACGTCAACGAGGGAAAGTCATGGCGAACTTCAAGGAGGTAGGCGCTCGCGCGCGTTTTGGGATTTTGATAGTCTTTGGTTCGGGAAGGGGTCGCTAGATTATTTTTGGGTAAGAACAGTTGACTTGATTTCTGTAATATTGGTTTGTAAATTTTATAAACTGTTGGGTCAAGCTTTATATATAAAAAAAGAGGGTATATATATATATATATTTTAAAAGAATATATATAGGTAACGATTCACCTTTTGTTAAATTTAAATTAAATAAATAAATGTTCATATACATGCAGGGGAGAATTACTTCCTTATTACACAAAGACAAATATATATATATATATATATATATTTACAATATATACTTTTTGTGACGCCCCACTCCGAGAGCCTCGTTAACAAAGAGTATTACATAGATAATACTGTCGGCTAACGCGGACAATAGAGTATAATGGAAGCGATCATGTGTAATCTTACCTTAACTATTCACTAAATACGTCGAAAAGTAGAATCACATTAAAATTCGACCTATTCAATAAATATTTAAAGCAAAACTAAAATGGCTATAGGATCTATCAGAAGAAAATATAACAACTCAAATGTAATTCACATCACAGAACAGTCGATCATAATATACACATAAACAGATACACAGCAGAGTATACAGAATAATACATGTCAAGCGGTACAGGAGACCACAATATACAGACGAGACGAAAAAAATAAATATCAGAGTTACATCAGATAAGGACCACAAAAGACGCTATAACAAAATGAAGCTAGCGAATAGTCCATGCGGAAGCAAAATAGGCTAAGTCCAAAAGCACCTAACCTGAAACATCTCGGTCTGACCCGAGTATAAAATACACGGGTCAGTCTAGATAACAAATCAGTTAGATAAACTGAACAATAATAAACCTGCAAGGTCATACAGTATAACAAATATCTCTAGAGGAGATAACACAATCATCAACAAGAGATGAATCAGATAGAACAAGCCTCATATCATCGGCAACATATAGAAACAAAGGATACAAATATCCCAAAACAAGCCAAAAGGCAAATAACAAATACCAATAAGGTATGCAAGTTCCACAAGGTAATCGTTATACATCATGCTGCTCAAACAGACCAACACGATGGGCGATACCAAGGGAATATAATATCAATGAAACATATGATTGCTCGAGCTCAGTACTGTACAACAAGGATCCATAAGCCCGAAGGCTCCAAACCCAAGCATCACCCATGCGGCACATAAGGCCAACATCAGAGCGAAACTATATAGGGCAACAAACCCGAAGGCACACACTCGAAGGCAACATACCCGAAGGCAACAAACCCAATATCACTCATGCGGCACATAAGGCCAACATCGGAGCGATACTTTATAGGGCAACAAACCGTAGTGGTGAAGGTCGAAGACCCAGTACTGGACACCACTAACTGGCGGAATGTGTCACAACTCTCGAAAAGGAATCCGAAAAGTGTTAACGTATGTCCCATAACCACTCGTTCGCACTAAACGGTTTACTATCCGTCAGCCACTTTCACACTCAAAGCAGTACAAATTTACCTCATATCATCAGTAAACTAAACCCGAAGGTCAAAACGATCAATCGAATAGGTCGGGGACTAATCGGAAAGATAAACGCACAGATTCATGGTCCGTGTTTTGCCTAACCATTTAATCTTCCTTCCACTTCACTCGAAGTGCGAAATCGTGTGTGTGCATTATAAATAGAATTTATGAATTTGAGACGGAAGCTTTTAATACGATTTAGAGGGATTATTTATAAAACCCGTGAATGAAGTCACAAATAAGTTATCAAAATCAAAGATGCAATAACAAACACTAAAAACCAACTTGAATCGATAAAATCCGTAAAATCAATCAAATATGCAAAATAGGCAAAACAGGCAGAACAGAGCAGGTCGGTCGACCGGAATACAGGGTCGGTCGGCTGGCCAGATGCAGAAAACAAAACATGGCTCGGGGTAGCAGGTCGGTCGACCGGCTGCAGGGCTCGGTCGGCCGAACCTGATGAATTGCACTTCCTGCCCTATTTTCAATAAATGTCAATCCTTTTCAAATCCAAAGCAATGGCACATGTATACTTGTTAGGAATTCATACCCAACATCAATGATAGAAAGAGAGGTAGATGTGAGTTAAAAACTAACCTTTTTACACACTACAAAGAAGATGAAGAAGCACAAATGCAAGGAATTAACCAACTACACTCCACTTCAACACTACAAGCTTTAATCTAGAATCAAAGCAAGTATTTCCTAAGTTAGGGTTAGGAAATTACTGAAATTGAAGAGGAGAAGAGAATGGAGAAGATGGAGATGAACTTACCAATGGCTTCTACTAGATTTTGGAGCAAGAAATCAAGCTTTGCAAAGGAAACTAGGGCTTGCTAATTTCTATTTCCACTTCCTTTCCACCATTATCAGTTTTAGCTTGAGAAAAGAAATGAAATGGAGATGAATGAAGAGAAGGGGTTGAGTTAGAGGGTTGATTAAGCTAGTGGGCAGAACCCAAACCCAAAACCCAATAGAAAAAGGTCAAAATTTCACAAACTCCAAACATATCAAAGATTATACTCAAAAAGATCGCAAACGCCATTTTGGAACCAATGGAGGTAATTTCGAGTTCCAATTCGGCCATTTGCAGAAAGTAGCATTTCGGACCTAAATCCGACTAACGACGCTATATTTAAATATACAATCGTTAAATATGCGGGTTGTTACAGATCTCCCCACCTTACAAAATTGCGTCCCCGCAATTCCTTGAGACGATATTTGTAACAACTACATACAAAAAACATTCAAAAGAAAAGGAATTAAGCTTGAGATACAGAAATAGACTTACCATTACGAAGCAAGGATAGAAAACCCGGATAAGATCGCTCAATAAACTCTCTAGTTTCCCAAGTACAGTCATTGGGATTAACGGACCATTGAACTTTAACGAGCGGCACGTCCTTGTTCCGAAGGTGTCGCACCTCCGTGTCAAGCATGCGAATTGGTTGCTGTACAATAGATAAGTCCGATGAGATCTCAAGCTCTTGCAAATCAGGAGAATCAATTACAGAATCCGATTCTCGAAGACACTTCCGAAGTTGCGAGACGTGAAACACGTCATGAATGCCAGATAGATGAGCTGGAAGTGAAACTCTATAAGCCACAGGGCCAATACGTTCAGTAATAGAAAACGGTCCTATATAACGAGGAGCCAATTTCCCAGTCGCACTGAAACGCATAACCCCTTTCAAAGGAGAAACACGAATAAAAACAAGATCGCCGATCGAGAACTCGAGAGGCTTCCTACGGTTGTCCGCGTAGGATTTCTGGCGACTCTGTGCCTCTTTCATTCTAAACCGGATAAGATCAATCTTCTCGGAAGAATCACGAATAGAATCGAGACCAAGAATAAGCTTCTCCCCAGATTCCAACCAACAAGAAGGTGATCGACATGGCCTTCCATATAAGGCTTCGAAAGGAGCCATACCAATACTAGACTGAAAACTATTGTTGTAGGAGAATTCTACAAGAGGTAGGTGATCCTCCCAACTACCACCGAAATCAAAGATACAAATACGGAGAAGATCTTCTAAGATACGATTTACCCGTTCAGTCTGTCCATCAGACTGCGGATGATAAGCTGTAGAAAAATTAAGCTTTGTTCCCAAAGCTTGCTGAAGACTCTTCCAAAAATGACTCGTGAATAAAGGATCACGATCACTCACAATAGAACTAGGAACACCGTGAAGTCTCACGATTTCCTTGACATATAACTTAGCCAAATGCGAAGCAGTTCTTTTAGACTTAATAGGGACAAAATGAGCAGACTTAGAAAGGCGATCAACAATAACCCAAATGCTAGAATGGCCAGATCTTGAACGAGGTAGGCCGTCAATGAAATCCATAGAAATCTGATCCCATTTCCACAATGGAATCTCAAGAGGCTGAAGAAGACCCAAAGGACGCTGATGCTCGGCTTTGAAACGCTGACAAGTTATGCAATTGCTCACATAACTCGCCACATCGCTCTTCATGCCTTCCCAATAATAAAGACGACGCATGTCGGCATACATCTTGCTACTACCGGGACGAATAGTATACTTAGAACGGTGACAATCATCAAGAATGTCATGCCTAAGTGCAAAGTCAGAAGGCACAAAAAGACGGTTCTTCTTACGAAGACACCCATGAGAATCAATGCTAAAATCCCACAACGCCTCATCACGGGATTCAGTCTCACAAAGCTGAATAAGATGCAACAAATTAGGATCACACCATTGAGCATCGGCAATACGATCCAATAAAATAGGTCGAGCTCCCAAACTAAATAATAGAATAGGAGAATCAGAAGATGAATCTCGATCACGAAATTCACAAAAAGATAGAGTCTCAAGAATATTCCATTCGGCAAGCATCATAGAAATAACAGCCGAATGTTTGCGACTAAGCGCATCTGCAACACGATTACCCTTACCAGGGGTATATTGGATATCAAAGTCATAAGAGGCAAGAAACTCGAGCCAACGTTGTTGTCTCATATTGAGTGCCTTCTGAGTGAACAAATACTTCAAAGATTTATGATCGGTATAGATAATGAAGCGCTCGCCCAATAAATAATGTCGCCAAATCTTCAAGGCAAAGACAATGGCGGCTAACTCAAGATCATGAGTGGCATATCGAACTTCATTCGGACGTAGTTGCCTAGAAGCATAAGCAACTACCCGATCTCTCTGCATAAGCACAGCACCGAGACGACTACCACAAGCATCGGTGTAGACAACAAGATCATGATTCCCTTCGGGAACCACAAGAATAGGAGCATTAATGAGAAGTTCTTTCAATGCCTGAAAGGAAGCTTCACGCTTGTCGGACCAAATAAAATGAATGCCTTTCCGGGTAAGGCTTGTGAGAGGAAGCACAACACGGGAAAAATCCTTGATGAACCGACGGTAATAACCCGCCAATCCAAGAAAACTGCGGATCTCATGAACATTCTCAGGCCTTTCCCAATTTTGAATAGCTTCTATCTTCGATGGATCGACAGAAACGCCATCGGAAGATACCACATGGCCTAAGAACTTAACCTTATTCTCCCAAAAATGGCACTTGGAGAATTTTGCTTTAAGCTGATGACGACGGAGAGTACTCAAGACAATCCTTAAGTGATTAGCATGCTCAGCTTCAGACTTAGAATAAATAAGGATATCATCAATGAACACAAGGACAAACTTATTGAGATATTCCCGGAATACCCGATTCATGAGATCAACAAAGAAAGAAGGAGCGTTCGTCAAACCAAAAGGCAAAACGAGCCACTCAAAAGAACCATAACGAGTGCGGAAAGCAGTAAGAGGTATGCTATCCTCCGCGACTCGTAATTGATGAAAACCTGTGGCAAGGTCAAGCTGAGAAAAGACCTTAGCACCACTCAATAGATCGAACATGTCATCGATCCTAGGCAATGGATACCTATTGCTGATGGTTAACTCGTTAAGCTTTCGATAATCAATGCAAATCCTAAGAGTTCCATCAGATTTCTTCACAAAGATGACCGCGGATCCCCACGGAGAAAAACTAGACTGAATCAATTGCTTGGATTCAAGCTCTAAAAGCTGCTTCTTGAGTTCCTCATTTTCCTTTGTAGACATCCTCGTGGGAGGACGACTAACTGGCTGCGCGCCTAGAATGAGATCAATGCGGAACTCAATTGCCCGCTTGGGTGGCAAACCCGATATAGGCTTAAAAACATCAGAAAAGTCACAAGCAATAGGAATACGAGATATATCCTCATCATCTCGCGAATCAAGAGAATATAATGCCATCTCGAAATTATTCACATCCCGAAGAACAAGAGATAGTTGAGTAGGCGAATCCGGATGACAAAGATATAAAATTCTCTCGGAACAAATAATCCTGGCATCGTACCTCACTAGCCAGTCCATACCAAAAATCATATCAAAACCCAAATGAGAAACAACGTGCATATTCGCACGGAAAGAAAAGCCACATAAAACAATCTCAATATCATCACAAAACAAGCTAAGGGTCGCGGATCCCCCAATAGGATTCGCAATCCTTAAAGAAGTAACCATACAAGAAACATCCAAAGATAAATCATCTACAAGCTTCTTCGATACGAAAGAATGTGAAGCACCCGTATCGAAAAGAACTCGTATACTATGATCATGAAATAGAATTGAACCCTCCAAAATAGATGGAGACATACCTTTGGATTGAGATGAACCTCCAGAAGCATTAGCCACATTGAGCTTGCCAGATTTTGCATTAGCAGGAGCAGTAGGACAAGCTGAAACATGATGACCTTCCTTCTTGCAATAGCGACAGAAGAGAGGCTTTGGACAAGCTCGAATTATGTGGTCGGGAGAACCACAATTGAAACACTTCCGGATGAAAGGTGTTCCAGCAGACTGAGATTGAGGATTAGCACCAACAGTCTTCTTCTTCTTAGAAGGAAAAGACCTCTTTTGAAACGGAAACTGCTTCTTGTTGGGGTTCTTGGAAACCTCAACATCCTCACCACTATCACACTCCTTCTCGACAGCTTCGAGATGAAGTGCCGAATCAACCAATTCCTCGAAAGAAAGCTTAAGCTGGAGCAACAAGGACTTCTTAAGATATTTCTTAAGACCAGAGTCAAACTTCAAATTCTTCTTGTAAGAAGTGCTAATGAATTCAAGACCATACTGAGACAAAGCCTCGAACGATGCAACATACTCAGAAACAGAAGATTTCCCTGGCGTTAACTCAAGGAAGCGACGGGTCAATAAAACTTTTTCAGATTCAGGAACGAACTTGAGTTCAAACCGTCCCCGAAACTGAGTCCAAGAAAGCGTAGGCTCATCAATCTCGGCTACAAGAAGCTCATACCAATCAAGAGCACGCTCTTGTAATAAACTAGAAGTTACAAGAACTCTATCATGGTCAGAAAGATCCATGCGAGAGAAGATACGCTCGCACGTGCGAAGCCAAGCTTGGACTTCAAGAACGGATTCGGAGCCTTTAAACGACTTTCCTCCAAGATGAGCAAAATCACTGCACTGACGTGCAAAGGCAGACTTGCGAGGTGGAGACAATCGAGGAGGAACTGGAGGCTGAGTGCTCCTAAACAACTCCAAAAACTGATCGGCAGACATATAAACGCCATCCAGATGTGAGCCACTAGATTGCCCAGCATCCGAACGTCGACCTCTGCCTCTTCCAGACATAAGCTGAAAGTCAAGATAAGGAAAAGATTATTCACAAGGTAGATAATTCAATATGTGATACTACGGAATAATCCTAGACGTATTCCTAAATACTATCTAGCCTTGATGGGATAAAGAGACATGATGATTCAAAAATTTGTATCACTTGTACACTTTGATGTATCGTAATATGTGCTCTATTCTGTGTTTATCATATTTTGTTTTGAACACAGGCTCTGATGCCACGCTGTGACGCCCCACCCCGAGAGCCTCGTTAACAAAGAGTATTACATAGATAATACTGTCGGCTAACGCAGACAATAGAGTATAATGGAAGCGATCATGTGTAATCTTACCTTAACTATTCACTAAATACGTCGAAAAGTAGAATCACATTAAAATTCGACCTATTCAATAAATATTTAAAGCAAAACTACAATGGCTATAGGATCTATCAGAAGAAAATATAACAACTCAAATGTAATTCACATCACAGAACAGTCGATCATAATATACACATAAACAGATACACAGCAGAGTATACAGAATAATACATGTCAAGCGGTACAGGAGACCACAATATACAGACGAGACGAAAAAAATAAATATCAGAGTTACATCAGATAAGGACCACAAAAGACGCTATAACAAAATGAAGCTAGCGAATAGTCCATGCGGAAGCAAAATAGGCTAAGTTCAAAAGCACCTAACCTGAAACATCTCGGTCTGACCCGAGTATAAAATACACGGGTCAGTCTAGATAACAAATCAGTTAGATAAACTGAACAATAATAAACCTGCAAGGTCATACAGTATAACAAATATCTCTAGAGGAGATAACACAATCATCAACAAGAGATGAATCAGATAGAACAAGCCTCATATCATCGGCAACATATAGAAACAAAGGATACAAATATCCCAAAACAAGCCAAAAGGCAAATAACAAATACCAATAAGGTATGCAAGTTCCACAAGGTAATCGTTATACATCATGCTGCTCAAACAGACCAACACGATGGGCGATACCAAGGGAATATAATATCAATGAAACATATGATTGCTCGAGCTCAGTACTGTACAACAAGGATCCATAAGCCCGAAGGCTCCAAACCCAAGCATCACCCATGCGGCACATAAGGCCAACATCAGAGTGAAACTATATAGGGCAACAAACCCGAAGGCACACACCCGAAGGCAACATACCCGAAGGCAACAAACCCAATATCACTCATGTGGCACATAAGGCCAACATCGGAGCGATACTTTATAGGGCAACAAACCGTAGTGGTGAAGGTCGAAGACCCAGTACTGGACACCACTAACTGGCGGAATGTGTCACAACTCTCGAAAAGGAATCCGAAAAGTGTTAACGTATGTCCCATAACCACTCGTTCGCACTAAACGGTTTACTATCCGTCAGCCACTTTCACACTCAAAGCAGTACAAATTTACCTCATATCATCGGTAAACTAAACCCGAAGGTCAAAACGATCAATCGAATAGGTCGGGACTAATCGGAAAGATAAACGCATAGATTCATGGTCCGTGTTTTGCCTAACCATTTAATCTTCCTTCCACTTCGCTCGAAGTGCGAAATCGTGTGTGTGCATTATAAATAGAATTTATGAATTTGAGACGGAAGCTTTTAATACGATTTAGAGGGATTATTTATAAAACCCGTGAATGAAGTCACAAATAAGTTATCAAAATCAAAGATGCAATAACAAACACTAAAAACCAACTTGAATCGATAAAATCCGAAAAATCAATCAAATATGCAAAATAGGCAAAACAGGCAGAACAGAGCAGGTCGGTCGACCGGAATACAGGGTCGGTCGGCTGGCCAGATGCAGAAAACAAAACATGGCTCGGGGTAGCAGGTCGGTCGACCGGCTGCAGGGCTCGGTCGGCCGAACCTGATGAATTGCACTTCCTGCCCTATTTTCAATAAATGTCAATCCTTTTCAAATCCAAAGCAATGGCACATGTATACTTGTTAGGAATTCATACCCAACATCAATGTTAGCAAGAGAGGTAGATGTGAGTTAAAAACTCACCTTTTTACACAATACAAAGAAGATGAAGAAGCACAAATGCAAGGAATTAACCAACTACACTCCACTTCAACATTACAAGCTTCAATCTAGAATCAAAGCAAGTATTTCCTAAGTTAGGGTTAGGAAATTACTGAAATTGAAGAGGAGAAGAGAATGGAGAAGATGGAGATGAACTTACCAATGGCTTCTACTAGATTTTGGAGCAAGAAATCAAGCTTTGCAAAGGAAACTAGGGCTTGCTAATTTCTATTTCCACTTCCTTTCCACCATTATCAGTTTTAGCTTGAGAAAATAAATGAAATGGAGATGTATGAAGAGAAGGGGTTGAGTTAGAGGGTTAGTTAAGCTAGTGGGCTGAACCCAAACCCAAAACCCAATAGAAAAAGGTCAAAATTTCACAAACTCCAAACATATCAAAGATTATACTCAAAAAGATCGCAAACGCCATTTTGGAACCAATGGAGGTAGTTTCGAGTTCCAATTCGGCCATTTGCAGAAAGTAGCATTTCGGACCTAAATCCGACTAACGACGCTATATTTAAATATATAATCGTTAAATATGCGGGTTGTTATAGTTTTCAAGTAAGGATTAAAAAGGAGATTTTTTTTAATTTATATATATGTATGTATGTAGGTAGATCTGAAGAGAAATAAATATATAAAGTCTGAGGCAGAAAGCTTTTATTTAGTTCGAAAATTTAAGCTAGTTTTTTTTAAAAAAGCATTTTATGATAATCTTGTGTACCACTAAAAATAGAAATTTATTAGGCTAGTTATTAATTTAAAATTAGAAATTTAAACGAAAAGTTAGCTAAGTAAACCTGTAACAACCTGCATATTTGTCGATTTTATATTTAAATATTTTATCGATACTCAGAATTTAGTCTGAAAAGCTACTTTTTGCATAAGGTCGAATTGGGACTCGAGACCCCTTCCATTGAGTTCAAAACGCCGTTTGCGAACTTTTTGAGTGTAAACTTCGATATGTTTGGAGTTAGTAAAGTTTTGCTACTTTTTCACTTAGGGCTTTGGTTTGGGCTGAGCCCGTTAACCCCACTTAACTCAGTTCCAACCCTCTCCTCTTCATTACTTCATTTCATATTCCTAACACTTTAAGCTTTAAGCAAAAATGGTGGAAGAGAGTGGAAATTAGAAATTCCAAGCCCTAGTTTCATTGCAAATCCAAGATCTAGCTCCAAATTCTAAGAGAACCCATTGGTAAGTATCTCCTTCTTCTTTCCCAACTCATTCTCTCTTTGATTTCAGAAAATTCCTAAACCTAATTTGGAAAATATTTCTCTTTTAAGCTTAGAATCAAGCTTCTTTAGTTGGGATTGAAGTGTGGTTGATCTTCCTTAACTTTCAAGCTTCTTCTTTATTGATTTGGGTTCAAAGGTGAGATTTTTATCTCACATCTAAGTCTATTATTATCTTTGATTGTTAGGTATGAATTCCTAACACTTATTCATGTGCATTTGATTTTGATTTGGATTGGTTTTGTGAATATTCCAAATTTTAGTGTTTTGAGTTCAAGTCTTCAAAAATCATAGCTTTATTGTTTGAACATGTTTTTGGTGATGCATTGTGAAGCTTATAGGGCCGGGTAGTCGATTGACATAAATCCCTAGTGTCCGTTGCTCGCCCGTTTGCATTTTGGAGAAGATTGCATCTTCATTTCATTGGCCAAGAAAAAAGCCTTGGTGCCAGTCAGTCGACTGGTTTTTAAATTCAGTCGACTGGCTGTAGCACATAGGCATTCCGAAGGCAAATTACAGAGGCTCGGGTCCTCTGTTTCCCTACAATCAGTCGGCTGGATTTTTAGGTCAGTCGACTAACTGTAGGAGATGAAATTTTCATGTTTCTGCTTCAGTCGACTGACTGCAGAGGGCCAGTCAACTGATCTGCTCCTATTTGCCAATTGTGCCTATTTGTGCATGTTTTTGCTCGGTTTTCAAATTTAATCGATTCGTGATTATCCGATTTGTTGATTTTCATTTATTATCGACTTTGATGTCTTTTATATCGGGATTTTTGAGAATATCCATTTCGATAGATTCGGTATCGATTTCTTTGGACTTTATTCACGTCTTCGAATGTGAATTTTTATGATTGATTGTTTCTACAATCACTTCTGTGATTTGTCACTTTAAAATACAAAGGTTTCTATACTAGTAGTAAATATTCAAACTTTTATCAAAGATTATTTAAACTCTATTTTCAATATCAAACTCGTTTATAAAACCGTTTTCCAACCTATTAGTATATACAAGCCTTTACCTCACTCGTATGAGAAATCTAATTAAACGGCTTAGTAAAACGAGTGGTATGAAACGCTTGCGTTTACTTCGTCGGTTAATTCTTGGACTTGTTCGATTGAATCTCTTGTGACAATTTTCTGGTGGAGATCTACAATTTGTTCGTAAATATTTAAGTTAAGCTAGTGGTTATGGGACATGAAGCTAAGCTCATATATTTACTAGCTTACTGTAATTGACACTTCTCTTAGATCATGACGATCATTTTATGATTTAGACTAGCAATTGTGCGATGTCTCTTTGACTGCAAGGTTAGGCTAGACACCATTTGTGTGATTTCGACTCACGCATATCTTTTTTGTCTGCGAGGTTAGACTACACACCATTTGTGTGATTTCGACTCACACATACATTTTTGCTTTTTGGTTAGTCTAGACCTCATTTGTGTGATTTCGACTCACACATATGGGGTAGCTCCCCGTGGTCTTCGGACCGTCATGTGATAGGCCTCTTTCCCTTTTTATTATTTCTGGATTTCGTGTGTGGATTTCTGGAAATTTTATCCTTCACCTATTTTTTTGATTTCTACTGATATGCTTTATCAATTTTTGTGCCTTGGTGAATTCGTGTGTCATTGACTTGTTATGAATACAAGTTTTGGGTATGATACCCTTTTTGGATCTTTGAGAAGGTTCCTGTGATATTGATTAATCTCTTGTTGATTTTCAATTATTTATATATATAACAGCTTGGCATTGTGATTATTATGTGTTTAGTCATATCTCTTATTCTATATCGCTTCATCTGATATTTATAGCTAGACTGATCCGTTTATTATTTTCTTATTAAATAATACTCGGGTCAGACCGAGATGTTACAGGTGCTTCTGCTTGACTTATCTTCTGGGGTTATCATCCTGACTTTTGGTTAACTACTTAGATTAGTAGTTTTTGTTGTAAACATTTGAGATATAGACTCCTTGATGTATACATATTCTTTTGTCTAGCACTTGTATCTATTCTTTTGTGATTTCGTGGATCTTCTTGACTCCTACTCTGATGAACACTTTTATGTGTTATATATATTCATATCTATTTCCGCCTTTGTGATATGAATTATCTGTGACTGATTTGTGTTATGTTTATTTCTATATTTGTTTCCGAAGATTATTATAGCCACTGTGTAGTAGCTTTGTGTTTGTATCGGTATGTCGGTTTTCCTCTTGAAATAAAATGCATGATATACTATCTGACATATCGGTACTCGTGCAAAGCAATTACACGGATGGTCGCTCCTCAACAGCCTTATTCTCCAGGCTAGTCGACAACATTACTCCGTAATGTTCTTGGCTAGCGTGGGTATAGAGGTGGGGCGTCACAGCTTGGTATCAGAGCCAAACTTCGGAACAATGTAGAATAATCTAGCAAGGATCATGTCCTAAGTCTTTCTTAGGATTCGTGCTTTAGGATTTTATTCGGGTGTTCGTACCGTTCAATCATATTTTCTTTAATGATTCCTTATTTTATCATCATGATTGTTGATATTCATTCTAAGAATAACTATTTCTTCTTCTTTTCTCTTTTTTTCTTAAAGAAAAGAAATGGTTGGTTCTGGCAATCCTAGCGCTGGTCAATCCAGTGGTCCTTCTCTGGATGGCGCATTCATGTCTGCCCAACAACTTTTGGATATTATAAAGAATCAAGAGTTTATCTATGCTTTGAGTAAGAACCTCGAGATGATTTTACCTTTGAAACTTGAAGTTCCTTTCAATCAGCTTGTGGATATCACTCTTCGATATGAAGAGGTTTGGGATTTCCAAGAAGAGACATATTATGTTCAAAAGCCCTAATCCCAATAAGAAAGTGAAATAAACTATTTTGGTAGTAAAGACTCCAGTCCCTAATCGTGGAGGATGCTACAACTGTAATTCTATGGACCACTATGCAAAGGAGTGTTCGGAACCACTCTTTTGTCGTTATTGCAAAAATACATGTCATCATATTTCTTCCTGCCCCATACTTCAAAGCAAGAAGAGGGTGGAACAAGAAACTTCGGTAGACAAGACTCCTACCCTAAGTCGTAAACAATGCTACAATTGTGGTTCCACAGACCATTATGTAATTAAGTGCCCGAAACCCCTTTATTGTCACTATTGCAAAGACTCAGGGCATCTTTTATCTACTTGTCCCAAACTTTTGAACAAAGACATGAGAAAGCTAAATATTGTGCAAACCCCTAGCGACACTTCTCTTGGTCAAGGTATTTTTCACTCAATCCTTGATGGCATTGTTTTATTTCGTGATCTTCTTATTCGAGTTCTTGTTGATATGGGTTTCATCTCATTATTTTTATATCAAAAGAACTTAATGATTCTTTTTCTTTGAAAATATTTTAGGCTTGATGACGTCTTTGAGAGTTGCGAATCCAGATGGTAGGTCCACAACACTCAATTTGCTTTCTATTGATGTCGAAACTATTTTATGTGATTTTTCTTTCCGAGCCGATATTTTTACTTAGGCTTTGGAATTGATTTTTGTAAGGATTGGCTTAATCGTTGTGAAGCCCATATCCTATTTTCCGTGTGGACTATTCATCTTCGACATTTTCTATCTGTTAAGCAGATTTCTATTTTTTCTCGAGATTCCGATTTCAAATTTTTGAAGGCATCATTTTATTCTTTAAGCCCTCAAGATGAGAAAGGTGTTACTTCTCTTATCTAAATAATTTGTGAAACTTTTCTAGGTTTGTGTAACAACCAGGTATTTTAAACCATTCGCATTCATTATAAGTGTATAGGTAGACACTCATGCTGGAATTGAATTGCTCAAAATACCGCGTTGTAATTAAAAATTTGGTAAATCTCAGAATATACAGTAAATAAAAATCACTGATCATAGACACAGAGTAATAATAATGCAGCGGAAGTAAAAGAGATAGTAGTTCATGAAGCTACTATGTAAATATATCAGAGTTAAATAAAATACAACAGAAGAATAACAGGATACATCAGGTACAAATCAGATACATCACTGAACCACTGGATACTGAAACAAAATAGATGGCCGGATCTTCAAGGAAAGCTCCAACGCCGAAGGTGAATCTTGAATGCTAACTCAATCAATCTGACCCGAGCGTAAAGCAAAACACAAAACCCTCGAGTCAGGACATAAATACTTTTAAACTGTAAATCAACTCAAGTGAACAGTAACAAAATGCATCAGTAACTTAAAGGATTCTTGGGACCGCCCATCCTCTAAGCATCCGTTAAGCTATTTACTATGTAGTAATATACGCTATATATGGTAGTGTCTAATCAGTAAAGTATAATCATATAGAAAATAACGTTAAGGGGATGGTGAACCTTAACGCGGTCGTATCTTTAAAACCAAAATCGTAGTGGGCTCGATATAAGGATATGACACGGCACGCGAGGCAATGCCAGGGTGGATACACCGTTTGCACTCCCGAACCGGTGGTGACGGCAAGCCAGCGGCTTCCGCCCACCTCGAACAATACCCTCGAATCAAAGTGGCGCCACCGAATCGAATCACAAAAGTAATAGGATGGTTTCCGATGGAGCATGCTTGATGAAAGGGTGCGACCCTTTGTGTAGCCCAGTATAGCTCCTGTTTTAGTCATATATGCCAACTCACGGGAGTTGGGTCCACGTAATATACCTCGAGAACGTCGCCATCATCCTACTTCATTCTGGAATCTCCACCGCGTACACAGTTGTTAAAGTGGTTTTCGGTATTGGCCGGCTATAAGACAATATCCGATCCCGGTCTCTTTAACAACCAATCGTTATTATAACCCGTAGTTATAACTTTAAAACAATATTTTATACTTCAAAATAAAATATCCTTTTCAATCCAAATCTTTATCAAAATAAAGATTAAATCATTTCCGAAACCATTTCAATATATCATCGTAAAATATCTTTCAATTCAAATATTTATCAAAATAAATATCAAGTCATTTCTAACCATTTCAATATATTAAATTTTCATACCCTTTCAACACTACCTTTCAAATCATTTTAATATATCAAAATATCATAACCTTTCAAAGCTTCAGTTCCAAAATATCATATCTTTCAGAACTTCTTTTTAAATCATGTTAATATCAAAATGTCCTATCTTTCAAACTCCGTTTTTCAAATCATTTAATATCAAAAATATCATATCTTTCAAAACTTCGTTTCAAATCATTTTAATATATCAAAATATCATATCCTTTCAAAACTTCATTTCAAATCATTTTAATATATCAAAATATCGTATCTTTTCAAACTTCATTCATTTCAAATCATTATTCATTTTATTCAATCTAAAATACCATTTCAATTCATATTTCAAAACAGTTTATATTCCAAAAATTCTTTTTTATCGTTTCAATGAAGTTATTAAGTTTAATAATTAAATTATTAAATTTCCAAAAATTTCAACTTCCAAAGTTTATTTATTCACTTAAGTTTATCAAAACCGTGAAAATTCACTTTTCGCATCATTTAGAAAACTTATACGGAAAGTTACATTCAAAACAGTTCAATTTAACAAAGGACAGCATTTTAAAATGTAATAATAGGTTTACTTAAATTCGAATAACTTAGTTAAATTAAAAAATTATAGCACTTACGAAGATTGCTATAATAGCTTTTAATTCAACTTAGCTTTTTAGTTCATTATCATCAACTACAGCGTTTACAAATGCTGTAATATCATTTACATTATAATTAATAGCATTTCAAAAATGCAGTCAATTAACTTCAAATATTCAATAAAATTTCTCAACCAATTATATTTTTATTAAAAACATTTTTAACTTATAAAATCATACATTTTCACATTTATAACATCATTTAATTTTCCTCAAGTTCATGATTTTATAAAGTTAAATTTCCATTTAAAAATCAAGATTTAATAATAATTCACTTATTAAAATGCAATGTTGAATTTTTAAAATCCATTACATTAAATTTCAACTTAACACTTAAGTTCAAATTCTCAAATATAACTTAGTTTTATTTTTATTTACTTAACTAAAAGTTCACCTTTACGTCAATTTCATAAATTTCCAGTTTTAATTATATTTCAAAATTTCAACTTACAATATTCATTCATTTCACATTTCACCTTTATTAAAATCATTAATATGATATAAAAATCAATTTAAATTCATTTAAATTCAAATTATCATAAATTTATCATAATTTCATATTCAATTTAATTTCCAATTATAATTAAATCAAAATTTCCAAAATAACTCACGTTCAAAATTTCTAACTTTTTCATTAATTCATTTCACTTACAATTATTCAGAAAATCAATAATAATTTACAAAAATCCTTTTTTTTAAATTTAAAATCAAAATATTGTAATAATTAAATTTCCAAAATATTTAAAATTTTAGAAAAACATATTTTAACTACGGGCCTGTATATAATTTTCTACGCTAGGTAAAGTGATATGGGTAATATATCATTTCACCCCGTAATTTACAAAGAAAATCCGGGTTTTATCATTTCAAACCTGCAATCCCAAGTTAAAATAAATTAAATAAAATAAATCAGGCCTATCATTTCAGCCCATAACATTTTTTCTAACAGGGAACTTGCAGTGTAATCATATACAGGAATAATATAAACAAGGTCAATATCACAATATACAGTCATATATCAGATGTCAGGTGAAAATTAACAGTTTAAACATGGTAATAAAATGGTAATAACATGGCATAGCATATCATATGATCATCATTAATTTGCATAAACATTTTATATTACTAAACACTTGTCATCAATTCACTTTCATAAGTATAAATGTCAGGGTGAGAAAGACTCACTTTTTCAAGCTGAAGACCAAAACAACAAACACAAGTGCGATTCCAAAGGTACGACAAGCACGATACAGCACGACTTTTGATTTGAATGAATGGAGAGCAAATTAAATCTACAACCATGGTGTACAACCCAAAAAAAATTCAAAACAACAAAATTCAATACAACTTTAAAATGCAATAACATTGAAATAAAGGAGATACGACTACGCAGTCTTTTGCTTTGCCTTCTCTAATGTTTGGTATGGCTTTGGGGTCTGATGTGGTTCAGATGTGGTCAAGTTTTGGGTCAGGTTTGGGCTAACATAGCTCGGGTTCAAGGCAAGACAAGGTGGAGTTTGTACATGAGGAGGTGATGTGGTTTTGAAGTCAATTAGGTGGTTTTTGGTCAAAACAAGGGCTCGGCCATGGGGATTGGGCTCGGCCTGTGATGTGTAATGACTGGACAGAGGTGGGGAGGGGTGTGTTGTGGTCAGTTCTGGGGAGTGGTGGCGGCTATGGTCGTGGTTTGGGTGGTGGTTGAAGTGGATGAGCATGTAGAGGTCAAATAAGCATGGATCTAGGCATCTAGGTTGTAATTTGAGGGGTTTGACCATCACAAGGGGTTCGACCATGGTCAGATCTGATGGAGTAGATGGTGGTGATGGTTGGGAAGAGATGCAAGGAGGTGGTGGCCGTGGAATAGGGGAAGAGGCCGATCTTAATCAAGGGAGAAGGCAAGGCAAAATATAAGAAAACAATGGAAAAAGAAGAGCAAAAAAAGAAGAGGAAAAGAGGAGCCATTACCAAACCTTTCTAGCCATGAAAAATGAAGTGGAGAGGAATGTTTTCACGTGAAAATGAGGTAAGAATTGCACAGCTACAATAAAGAAAGGAACGGTCAAAGGAAATTAAATCTATTAATTGGAAAAGAAACGGAAGAAGAAACGTTAAAACGGTTTTACGTTTCTTTGCTTTCAAACCTTTTAAACTTCCTATATATATTCATATACATCTTAAATAACTTAAAACACTTATAAATTTCAGTTAGAATTCGAAAATATAACAGATAAACAAAATATTAATAATTAAATATTAATTAGATATGATTTAAAATAAGAAAAATAGCACAGAAAATGAAAACTTGACTTAAGAATTAGAAATAACTTCAATGTACTTTGGAAAAATTTACTTTAATTTAAATACATGTAAAATAAATAAAATAAAGTAAAACACAGCAAATAAAATTGAGTGCATAAAATAATTAAATAAATTTTAATTATATATAATTAAATTAAGAAAATGACTTAAAATTGTAGACTAGGCTTTAAAATTAGAAATAAATTCAAATGAACTTTAGAAAAATTATATCATCATTTTAAAAATACTTAAAAGTCAAAATATACATAATATAACATATTATCACATATTAAAGTAAAATATAACAAAGAAGAAGTAACTGATACAATTTAAAATAGTCATTGTTAAATAACCCCATATACGCACAATATTGTAAAGGGTATAACATTCACAATTTACATCCGATTTCAACGAAACGAAAAGTGGTGTTCTTAGAATCTTATGTTCTTTCATAATAAAAGAAAAAAAATTAAATTTTTAAACTTTTAAAATTTTAAGTTGAAAGTCACAGTTTGACTATTTTGACCAAAATCAGCATTTCAGGCAAATATTCAACTTACACAAGTTTGGAATTATAACTCATATAAAAATCAAGATTATATTTAAATAATAAATTTAATCATTTCAAATAAGTAAAATAAGTTTTTAAATCAAAATCTTACATTAAAATAATTAAAATATACAATAAAATAATTACAAAATACAGGGTTCTTACACTCTCCCCCACTCAAAACTTTTCGTCCCCGAAAAGGAATGAGGTATGGAAGGGCACAGAAAAGATAGAGTGAAATAGGATTAAGATAAGATGACAAGAAGATTGAAGTTATACCTGATAACTGTTATTACAGGTAAGTTTTACAAGGTGGAGGTGATCTTTCCAAGATCCTCCAGAATCAAGAACACAAGCACGAAAAAGGTGGATTCAAAATGATTACCAAAGGTCTATCAAAGATTATAGAAAGATTTCTAAACAGAAATATTATAGAAAGATGCCTATACCAGTCTATAGCAAGATAAGGATGATAAGGACAACCAAAAGATAGTTTGAAAAACAAAATAAGGAAATGAATTTGAAAGCATGGAGATTTCAACTTAAACAGAGAATAAATCTTTACACAAGTTAAATAAATCTTAACTATCTCAAATTTCATTATCTTATTATCCAATCATCTAAAATTAACCATTTTTAAAACCATGGGTTTGAAAAATAATCATTTATTACACTCACAATGTACTTAATAAATTTTATTCTTCTTTATTCCTAATCAAAATTAAATTTATTCCTCTCAATATATTTATCACTCATGTTAAATATATTTACACTTTTTTTTTATAACTACTCAAATTTTATTTATAAAATCTTTTTATAGCGTATATTATCCAATTACATTTTTAACTTCTGAAATTTTGGTAAGTTATATTTGAATGCAATTGTATATCATTTATTCAAAAAAAAAATTATTTTCTTTTTATAATTGAAATTATGCTTTAAAAATAGAATTTAAGAATTAAATTTCCGATTTCTTCAGACCATTTAGAGATAAAAAATAATATATATACATATATAATATGTCAAATCAAATTTCAATCATATATCTATATATATATATATATATATATATATATATATATATATATTATAAATCAAGTCATATTTTAGAAATTTGAATCAATTTAATTTCCCAAAACAAAGCTGTAGCAAGACTACAGAATAGTCTCCTAACTTCGAAACTCGAAAATGAACGTCGATGATGTCGCGATCATCACCGAAGTTATTTTCCAGCGACAAAGAGAAAAGCACTAATTTTAAACCTTTAAAAATTCTTTGAAAACAAATTCTATTCAAAATACTTTAAATAATATAACCTTTTAAAACTTTAAACCAAAGTTCGAAATAATCGGAATTTAAATCCTCAAATTCTTGTTTTAAATTCATTTCAGTTCCCAAATAAATTTATAAACAAATATTTATAGATCTATTTGTAGAACAATAAATGAAAAATCAAGTATTATCATTTCAAATTATCAATTTAAATCATTTCATTAAGTTCCATAAATTTACTTATATATCAAAATTTATTTCATTAACCAAATTTTTTTTAAAAAAATATATTGTGTATGTTTGTTCTGTCAAAGTGTTTTGGAAATCTTATCGATAGTGCTGATCAGACGTATCGATCAGAAACCTAACTCAACATCAACAACTCAAACAACACAATATATAAAACATTTTAAATTTTAAATACTAGTTTACAAATACACTATACATGAATAGATTTTCGAAGAAGGATAGAGATTCAAATTTTTTTGATTAACACAAATCAAAGGAGATTATGATTTAAAAATAAGTTGGAAACAAGGATGACATGATTAAATAACAGAATAGGAAGATGTATAAGCTTATATAAATCATGGGCAACCTTAACCGGGTCAACCGTGACTTAAAGAATAAGATCGATGTGGATTTTCTAGGGTAAATCTACATTCGACCTCAAGAGTTAGAGTTTGGAATAACAAAAGATATTAGCATCTAAACCAAGGACAGATAAGAATCTCTGGTGAATCGATGCTAATTGTAAAGGAGTTTTCCCCTTTTTCAATTCAATTTGAAATTGGCGTAACCACCGACTCACTAGAAAGATCATTCGAAGCGGAGTTATGGAATGCTCCAGAGTCAAAAGAAGATGAATAGTGAGGGATACGAATGGATTTTGGAACTGTAGGGAACGTTCCAAAATTCAAAGGAATCGAGTCAAAAGAAAAAGATTCAACTCGAATGAAAGTGATTCTGTAATTACATCTACTCCATATGCTGAGTTTTGCCTAGAGCTACCAAAGCTCTGATACCAACTGTAACAACCAGGTATTTTCAACCATTCGCATCCATTATAAGTGTATAGGTAGACACTCCTGCCGGAATTGAATTGCTCAAAATACCGCGTTGTAATTAAAAATTTGGCAAATCTCAGAATATACAGTAAATAATAATCACTGATCACAGACACAGAGTAATAATAATGCAGCGGAAGTAAAAGAGATAGTAGTTCATGAAGCTACTATGTAAATATATCAGAATTAAATAAAATACAACAGAAGAATAACAAGATACATCAGGTACAAATCAGATACATCACCGAACCACTGGATACTGAAACAAAATAGATGGCTGGATCTTCAAGGAAAGCTCCAACGCCGAAGGTGAATCTTGAATGCTAACTCAATCAATCTGACCCGAGCGTAAAGCAAAACACAAAACCCTCGAGTCAGGACATAAATACTTATAAACTGTAAATCAACTCAAGTGAACAGTAACAAAATGCATCAGTAACTTAAAGGATGCTTGGGACCGCCCATCCTCTAAGGATCCGTTAAGCTATTTACTATGTAGTAATATACGCTATATACGGTAGTGTCTAATCAGTAAAGTATAATCATATAGAAAATAGCGTTAAGGGGATGGTGAACCTTAACGCGGTCGGATCTTTAAAACCAAAATCGTAGTGGGCTCGATATAAGGATATGACACGGCACGCGAGGCAATGCCAGGGTGGATACACCGTTTTCACTCCCGGACCGGTGGTGACGGCAAGCCAGCAGCTTCCGCCCACCTCGAACAATACCCTCGAATCAAAGTGGTGCCACCGAATCGAATCACAAAAGTAATAGGATGGTTTCCGATGGAGCATGCTTGATGAAAGGGTGCGACCCTTTGTGTAGCCCGGTATAGCTCCTGCTTTAGTCATATATGCCAACTCACGGGGGTTGGGTCCACGTAATATACCTCGAGTACGTCGCCACCATCCTACTTCATTCTGGAATCTCCACCGCATACACAGTTGTTAAAGTGGTTTTCGGTATTGGCCGGCTATAAGACAATATCCGATCCCGGTCTCTTTAACAACCAATCGTTATTATAACCCGTAGTTATAACTTTAAGACAATATTTTATACTTCAAAATAAAATATCCTTTTCAATCCAAATCTTTATCAAAATAAAGATTAAATCATTTCCGAAACCATTTCAATATATCATCGTAAAATATCTTTCAATTCAAATATTTATCAAAATAAATATCAAGTCATTTCTAACCATTTCAATATATTAAATTTTCATACCCTTTCAACACTACCTTTCAAATCATTTTAATATATCAAAATATCATAACCTTTCAAAGCTTCAGTTCCAAAATATCATATCTTTCAGAACTTCTCTTTAAATCATGTTAATATCAAAATGTCCTATCTTTCAAACTCCGTTTTTCAAATCATTTAATATCAAAAATATCATATCTTTCAAAACTTCGTTTCATATCATTTTAATATATCAAAATATCATATCCTTTCAAAACTTCATTTCAAATCATTTTAATATATCAAAATATCGTATCTTTTCAAACTTCATTCATTTCAAATCATTATTCATTTTATTCAATCTAAAATACCATTTCAATTCATATTTCAAAACAGTTTGTATTCCAAAAATTTTTTTTATCGTTTCAATGAAGTTATTACGTTTAATAATTAAATTATTAAATTTCCAAAAATTTCAACTTCCAGAGTTTATTTAT
Source organism: Allium cepa (assembly GCA_030765085.1). Classification (NCBI taxonomy): domain Eukaryota; kingdom Viridiplantae; phylum Streptophyta; class Magnoliopsida; order Asparagales; family Amaryllidaceae; genus Allium; species Allium cepa. The sequence goes on from CM060934.1 coordinate 110,261,066, forward strand.
TCACCTAAGTTTATCAAAATCGTGAAAATTCACTTTTCGCATCATTTAGAAAACTTATACGGAAAGTTATATTCAAAACAGTTCAATTTAACAAAGGACAGCATTTTAAAATGTTATAATAGGTTTACTTAAATTCGAATAACTTAGTTAAATTCAAAAATTATAGCACTTATAAAGATTGCTATAATAGCTTTTAATTCAACTTAGCTTTTTAGTTCATTATCATCAACTACAGTGTTTACAAATGCTGTAATATCATTTACATTGTAATTAATAGCATTTCAAAAATGCAGTCAATTAACTTCAAATATTCAATAAAATTTCTCAACCAATTATATTTTTATTAAAAACATTTTTAACTTATAAAATCATACATTTTCACATTTATAACATCATTTAATTTTCCTCAAGTTCATGATTTTATAAAGTTAAATTTCCATTTAAAAATCAAGATTTAATAATAATTCACTTATTAAAATGCAATGTTGAATTTTTAAAATCCATTACATTAAATTTCAACTTAACACTTAAGTTCAAATTCTCAAATATAACTTAGTTTTATTTTTATTTACTTAACTAAAAGTTCACCTTTACGTCAATTTCATAAATTTCCAGTTTTAGTTATATTTCAAAATTTCAACTTACAATATTCATTCATTTCACATTTCACCGTTATTAAAATCATTAATATGATATTAAAATCACTTTAAATTCATTTAAATTCAAATTATCATAAATTTATCATAATTTCATATTCAATTTAATTTCACATTATAATTAAATCAAAATTTCCAAAATAACTCACGTTCAAAATTTCTAACTTTTTCATTAATTCATTTCACTTACAATTATTCAGAAAATCAATAATAAATTACAAAAATCCTTTTTTTTAATTTAAAATCAAAATATTATAATAATTAAATTTCTAAAATATTTAAAATTTTAGAAAAACATATTTTAACTACGGGCCTGTATATAATTTTCTACGCTAGGTAAAGTGATACGGGTAATATATCATTTCACCCCGTAATTTACAAAGAAAATCCGGGTTTTATCATTTCAAACCCGCAATCCCAAGTTAAAATAAATTAAATTAAATAAATCAGGCCTATCATTTCAGCCCATAACATTTTTTCTAACAGGGAACTTGCAGTGTAATCATATACAGGAATAATATAAACAAGGTCAATATCACAATATACAGTCATATGTCAGATGTCAGGTGAAAATTAACAGTTTAAACATGGTAATAACATGGTAATAACATGGCATAGCATATCATATGATCATCATTAATTTTCATAAACATTTATATTACTAAACACTTGTCATCAATTCACTTTCATAAGTATAAATGTCAGGGTAAGAAAGACTCACTTTTTCAAGCTGAAGACCAAAACAAAAAACACAAGTGCGATTCCAAAAGTATGACAAGCACGATACAGCACGACTTTTGATTTGAATGAATGGAGAGCGAATCAAATCTACAACCATTGTGTACAACCCAAAAAAAAAAAAATCAAAACAACAAAATTCAATGCGACTTTAAAATGCAATAACATTGAAATAAAGGAGATACGACTACGCAGTCTTTTGCTTTGCCTTCTCTAATTTTTGGTATGGCCTTGGGGTCTGATGTGGTTCAGATGTGGTCAACTTTTGGGTCAGGTTTGGGCTAACATAGCTCGGGTTCAAGGCAAGACAAGGTGGAGTTTGTACATGAGGAGGTGATGTAGTTTTGAAGTCAATTAGGTGGTTTTTGGTCAAAACAAGGGCTCGGCCATGGGGATTGGGCTCGGCCTGTGATGTGTCATGACTGGACAGAGGTGGGGAGGGGTGTATTGTGGTCAGTTCTGGGTAGTGGCGGCGGCTATGGTGGTGGTTTGGGTGGTGGTTGAAGTGGATGAGCATGTAGAGGTCAAATAAGCATGGATCTAGGCATCTAGGTTGTAATTTGAGGGGTTTGACCATCACAAGGGGTTCGACCATGGTCAGATCTGATGGGGTAGATGGTGGTGATGGTTGGGAAGAGATGGAAGGAGGTGGTGGCCGTGGAATAGGGGAAGAGGCCGATCTTAATCAAGGGAGAAGGCAAGGCAAAATATAAGAAAACAATGGAAAACGAAGAGCAAAAAAGAAGAGGAAAAGAGGAGCCATTACCAAACCTTTCTAGCCATGAAAAATGAAGTGGAGAGGAATGTTTTCACTTGAAAATGAGGTAAGAAATGCACAGCTACAATAAAGAAAGGAACGGTCAAAGGAAATTAAATATATTAATTGGAAAAGAAACGGAAGAAGAAACGTTAAAACGGTTTTACGTTTCTTTGCTTTCAAACCTTTTAAACTTCCTATATATATTCATATACATCTTAAATAACTGAAAACACTTATAAATTTCAGTTAGAATTTGAAAATATAAAAGATAAACAAAATATTAATAATTAAATATTAATTAGATATGATTTAAAATAAGAAAAATAGCACAGAAAATGAAAACTTGACTTAAGAATTAGAAATAACTTCAATGTACTTTGGAAAAATTTACTTTAATTTAAATACATGTAAAATGAATAAAATAAAGTAAAACACAGCAAATAAAATTGAGTGCATAAAATAAATAAATAAATTTTAATTATATATAATTAAAATAAGAAAATGGCTTAAAATTGTAGACTAGGCTTTAAAATTAGAAATAAATTCAAATGAACTTTAGAAAAATTATATTATCATTTTAAAAATACTTAAAAGTCAAAATATACATAATATAACATATTATCACATATTAAAATAAAATATCACAAAGAAGAAGTAACTTATACAATTTAAAATAGTCATTGTTAAATAACCCTATATACGCACAATATTGTAAAGGGTATAACTTTCACAATTTACATCCGATTTCAACGAAACGAAAAGTGGTGTTCTTAGAATCTTATGTACTTTCATAATAAAATAAAAAATTTAAAATTTTAAACTTTTAAAATTTTAAGTTGAAAGTCACAGTTTGACTATTTTGACCAAAATCAACATTTCAGGCAAATATTCAACTTACACAAGTTTGGAATTATAACTCATATAAAAATCAAGATTATATTTAAATAATAAATTTAATCATTTCAAATAAGTAAAATAAGTTTTTAAATCAAAATCTTACATTAAAATAATTAAAATATACAATAAAATAATTACAAAATACAGGGTTGTTACAGTTTGTCTTTGGATTATCACCTAAGCAATCTTTTGAGTGGTGTTAAGGTCTTTTCAGCTCGACCTTGCCACCGATTTTCATTAGTTACGAGTTGCGGAAGTTTACCCCATTCTGCGCTCGTTATGATTCTTATGAACGACTTTTTATGTCGTTCAGTTTGCCCATCTTGTTTCATCCATTTTACAAATCGAGTATTCTATGAATATCTCGATAATTCCATTCTTGTATTTATTGATTTTGAATGAAAACAGAAATTTAAAATTTTTCAGATCTTTTTCATAAGATTTAGTTATAATTATAAATAGGATTTCTGTTTTTAGAACGAACAAAGAGAATTTTCAAAAGTTTTTAGAAACATGTTTATCCTATAAAAGATGATTTTGTGATTGTATTGCCCGTTGAGTGCTTTAAGAATTCTGGTCGATGCACTTGATAAACATTATCGATAGGAATTTCCTAAACGCTTTGATGAGACAATCAGACACGATATATTGACTTGTAAAAGTGTAAATTTTTCTAGAAAGATTATTACATAAAGATAAATGTAATTTTGAAAGTTTTAGCTTTTCGAGAAAGAAGATTATTTGAAAGAATTCTTTTTCGATACTCTTATTCTTGTGTTTCCCGAAGGGAACCAAGATTTTATATTTTGTACCAATGCTAGTCATATTGGTTTGGATACCGTTCTCTTGCAAAATATAACGTGCTATCGTTTGTGCTTCTAAATCATTAAAAGCCGATTGAGACTAGGTATGCCACTCATGATCTAGTGCTCGCGGCTATTGTTTTTGCTTTTAGAGTTTGGCATCATCATTTTTGGGGGAGAAATTTGTTCTCCACCTCGATCATAAATCTATGGAATATTTATTTTCTTAAAAGGAACTTAATTTGCGTCAACAACGTTGGCTCGAGTTCCTTACTTCTTATGATCTTGATATTCTTTATACACCCGGTAAGGGTAATCGTGTCGCCGATGCTCTTAGCCGTAAGCAACAAGCAGTTGTTTCCATGATGATATCCGAATGGAACGATCTCTAGATCTTATCCACTTGTGAGATTCGAGACCGCGCATCCGATTTATGCTCATCATTTGTTTTATGTAGCCTTGAGGCTCATCCTTCTCTTTTAGACCGCATTCTTGAAGCTCAAAGGTTAGATCCCAACTTGGCTCTTCTTGGCCAAAATATTAAGGATAAAATTGATATTGAAGGTTTGAAGGACTTTGATATTGATTCTCGTGGCGGCATTCGGTGATTTGGTAGACTTATCGTGCCAAATATTAGTGATCTTCGAAAAGACATCTTAGAAGATTCCCATCATTCTAAATTTACCATTCATCCCGATAGTAGTAAAATGTACGCGGATATGAAGCGACTTTATTATTGGGAGGGAATGAAATCTGATATTGCTAACTCTGTTAAGCGTTGCATGACTTGCCAACCCGTTAAGGCCGAACATCAAAGGCCGGGCGGGTTATTGCAACCTTTAGAAATTCCAATTTGGAAGTGGGACCAAATTTCCATGGATTTTATTGACGGCCTTCCCCGTTCTCGTTCGGGTCATGATAGCTTATGGGTTGTAGTTGATAGACTTACTAAATCCGCCCATTTTATTCCCGTTTGGTCTAACCGAACCGTTCCTCTTTTGGCCAATCTCTTTGTTAAAGAGATTGTTAAATTACATGGAGTTTCTACTTCTATTATTAGTGATCGCGATCCATTGTTTACTAGTGGATTCTGGAAGAGTCTCCAGAATAAAGCTTTAGGAACGAAGCTTAATTTTAGCACCGCTTATCACCCCCAGTCCGATGGACAAACTGAGCATGTGAATCAAACTCTTGAAGATCTTCTTCATGCTTGTGTGCTTGATTTCGGTGGAAGATGGGAAGATCATATTCCTCTTGTCGAATTTTCCTATAATAATAGCTTCTAATCTAGTATTGGTATGGCACCTTTCGGGGCACTCTATGGAAGGCTATGCCGATCTCCTTCTGGTTGGCTTGAGGCCGGTGAGAAGCTGGTTTTAGGTCCAGACTTTATTCGGGATTCCACAGAAATTTTTACCTTATTCGACATAAGATGAAGGAGGCCCAGAGTAGAAAAAAATCCTATGCCGATAACCGGAGAAGGAAATTAGAATTTTCTGTTGGAGATCTTGTTTTTATTCGTGTTTCACCTATGATAGGTGTTGTACGTTTCAGTCGGTCGGGAAAGTTAGCACCCCGATATATTGGGCCATTTCCTATCACTGAACGTATTGGTTCCATGGCTTATCGCCTTTTATTACTGGCTCAAATTTCTGCTATTCATGATGTGTTTCACATTTCTCAATTACGGAAATGCCTTCGAGATTCCGATTCCATTCTTGAGCCCGGTATTGTGGAAGAAATTGAAGTTTCACCTAATTTGACTTATAAGCAACATCTTATTTGTATTATTGCTTCGGAGGTCAAGCGCCTTTGAAATAAAGATGTTCCGCTTGTTAAAGTTCAATGGTCTTCGAATCCTAAGGATTGTTCTTTGGAATCTAGAGAGTTCATCGGGCGAACACATCCGGACTTACTTTCTCGTGCTCTTTGAGGTGAACTTCTTATTTCAAACTTCTTTTGTGTTGAATATGCTTTTATGGTTATTACTATATATCTTCTTCTTAAATATTGCGAGGACGCAATTTCTTTAAGGAGGGGAGTCTGTAACAACCTGCATATTTGTCGATTTTATATTTAAATATTTTATCTATACTCGGAATTTAGTCCGAAAAGCTAGTTTTTGCATACGGTCGAATTGGGACTCGAGACCCCTTCCATAGAGTTCAAAACGCCGTTTGCGACCTTTTTGAGTGTAAACTTCGATATGTTTGGAGTTAGTAAAGTTTTGCTACTTTTTCACTTAGGGCTTTGGTTTGGGCTGAGCCCATTAACCCCACTTAACTCAGTTCCAACCCTCTCCTCTTCATTACTTCATTTCATATTCCTAACACTTTAAGCTTTAAGCAAAAATGGTGGAAGAGAGTGGAAATTAGAAATTCCAAGCCCTAGTTTCATTGCAAATCCAAGATCTAGCTCCAAATTCTAAGAGAACTCATTGGTAAGTATCTCCTTCTTCTTCCCCAACTCATTCTCTCTTTGATTTTAGAAAATTCCTAAACCTAATTTGGGAAATATTTCTCTTTTAAGCTTAGAATCAAGCTTCTTGAGTTGGGATTGAAGTGTGGTTGATCTTCCTTTGCTTTCAAGCTTCTTCTTTATTGATTTGGCTTCAAAGGTGAGATTTTTATCTCACATCTAAGTCTATATTATCTTTGATTGTTAGGTATGAATTCCTAACACTTATTCATGTGCATTTGATTTTGATTTGGATTGGTTTTGTGAATATTCCAAATTTTAGTGTTTTGAGTTCAAATCTTCAAAAATCATAGCTTTATTGTTTGAAAATGTTTTTGGTGATGCATCGTGAAGCTTATAGGGCCGGGTAGTCGATTGACATAAATCCCTAGTGTCCGTTGCTCGCCCGTTTGCATTTTTGTAACGCCCCGAAAATTTTCGACTTTCGAAAATTCAACATCGATACTCACTTTATCGACTGCCGAGAAATCGAAGGCCGGAAACACGGAATGTTATGGTTTTTAAGAAAAAGAAAGAAGTAGAAGAAGAGAAAAGAAGATAGGAAATAGATAAGAAGAAAATAGAAAATTTGAAAATAGAACGGACAGAAAGGAAACAACAGAACAACATCAGAATCTTACAATTCGCAGCGGAAAAACATATAATAATAAATGAATAATCTTTAAATAAAGAACTATATCAGTTATTACATTTCATCATATTACGTTACATCATATCATCAGAGTGTACAACAACAACAGTGGAAAAGAAATACTATATACTAGTAATACGTCATGTCATCCAGCTTGCCTCCAGCAACTCCTGAATATCCAGAATATCCTGATAAACCTAACTCTTGACTGCCCGTGTAGAAAATTGGTGGGCACCCAGAGTTTAGGAAGGAAAACAATAAACTCCGAGTCAGTCATGTGACTGGTGTGAGAACTCAAAACAGTTTATTTACTTTTAAAATCAAAAATAGAGGAATATTTTTAAATTCAATTCGCAATGCTTTTAAAAATGAGACTACCATAAGACCTCCCACCATACACACAATGCAAACGCAGACTTGGAGGAGAATTCTTCTTATGTTAGTCAAAGATGCTTGATACGCATTAAAAAGAAAACATTTGATATTATTACTAGTGCATAGTGTAGAACAAATCATTTCGAAAGTAGAATATAAATCTTAGCCAGCATAGGTACCATTATAGTATGCTTACTATAGCTACCATATTAAATGGCAGGTTCTACAACTAAAACCGTACAAGTCTCGTATTGTTTCTTTGGATTTCCAACAAATGGTCAGGCCAAGGAACTTCCCATTGCCACATGGAAACGCCTCTGGAAGGACGCCCCGAGAACCAAACTGTTCTCTGCTAAACAAAGCCGGGAATCCCTTTTCCCAAGGAATATTACAAACCCTCAGATATGCCACCCCCGGTCCTTTGGGACCTTTAAACGAGAGCGCTCTCTAACCAACATCACACCATAATAATAAGTGTTTCAACATGAGTAAGTATCTGGGCTCCATACCATGATACTACCCTTTTCCAGAAGGAATGGTCATACCCTAGGGAAGTTATCCCTGAAAACTTTGCCGCACAGTTCCTGTTTCGACCATTACCGGGTTGTGAGGCTCGACGAATTCACGTCCACAAAAACATACTTTATACAAAAGCCATGCTTTGGGTCAACAAATGATCAACACAATGATCACTAAGATAGACGATCAAACAAATGATCCTATCACAAATAATCAACACAATGATCATTTCAGCATCACTCAGCATGTCACATTACCAAATTGGGAATATATCGCTGATAACTTCAACTATATAACCTCTGAGCTCGTATGTCTCAGAGAAGGGTGTTAAGCTAAAAGAATAAATTCTCCGCCACCAACAGAAATATATTTGAAAGAAATCGGCTTTATATCTCAACTTGTAATGTCAGGCATACAATCCATACAAGTCTGTTCCGGGCTCGAACAAAACCGAAGGCACTTACAAAGAAGTCCTTGCAATCCGGATATACACAATCCTGATCGGATTTCCCATCACTTATGGAATCTCTATACCAGGAGCTACCCAGTGCAGAGACAATCGACAGGTCATCCTATCGCTCTCGCAAATACCGGTCTTCAACACCGATCTTCAAATGCAATTCACAACGACGTATCACATATTCGGAATGGGTTATACGACCCCATGGTCCTTTCCCGGTTAACCCGAATAGTGAGCGCTTATTCAAAAATAAGTGTGACATTCAAATTCAATCAAATCACATCAAATACCCATTCAAAGGGAAATATTGATAGTCGGTTATTGAACTATCAATGAATATGCACACATCACCAGATTCCAAATAATTTTCCAAATTATTTACTTTCCAAAATATCTTTACAAGATATATAATTTTCACATTTCAAAATAAATCAATATTTATTTTCACACAAATTCCCTTTCACATATAAATTCCATAATGAATTTATATTCCAAAATATCCATGCATATACAATTTCAATTATCCATTTCAATTTATCTTTAAAAAGATAAATTCTAATTATTCACTTCATATTGGAAAACATTTCCATACTTATTTATTCATAAGTAATTCACAAATCTTTTTATTTTCAACCTTGGAAAATATTTAATATACTTCAATCGAATTAAGTATATATTTCATTATTTAAGGAGATCATCCTCTTAAACATATTTATTTGGGCCAAAACGAATGTTACGTAGAACATCGTTACGACAACCCAAAATCACTAGTATAGGGATTCGAAATTAAATAGATATATAAATCCCAATACTATACAAATATTTCCTTTCGGAAATCATTTACTATAACAACAGTGTTATAGTCCACCATTCCCTTTTATTTCTCGAAAACGTCTATTTCAACAATGAATGTTGAAATCTATGGTTTCGAATCTCAACACCTTTTAAAACATCGTTAGATCGTTTTAATTCTATTTAAAACATCACATTCTAAACATTTTCTTTAACGTGTTATTCACTATTCAAAAATGTGAATAAACTTCGTTAACAAATTTCATTCTTTTATTCATTTTAATTCAAAGGATTATTCACTATTTAAGAATGTGAATATAACTCCATTAATAGGTTTCAACAATTTTCTTATCAAAATAAGTCATTTGCGAATTTATAAAACAACGTTTATAAATTCCATTTCTATTTATTTATAAAAACTCCTTTTATAAATTCCTTTATTAACCTATTCCAGTTTATAACTCAATTATAAACTAAAAGTTCATATTATAAGTCAAATGCTTATAAAACGATTATTTTACAAAATCGTTCTTTTAAAGACTTTCCAATTTATGAATCTTATAACTTATAAGATCCATTTATTTTACCTATCTATTCTTCAAATAATTTCACCAAATTTATAAATCTTACTATTTATAAATTTCATTTATAACTTCACAGTTTATAATTCTATAAATTTCATTCATTTATGAAATTCATTTTCACTTCATTCAAACACTTATAAAAACTCGTTTTATAATGTCAATATTTCAATTTATAAATATCCATTTATAAATCTCTTAATATAAATCAATTTATATTATTATTTTAAAACGTCTTTAATTTCCTTTATAATTTCACCATTTTGATTTATAAAATAATCAAATTTTATAAATCCTATATTTAAACTTTTAATAATAAACTCAAAAATCCAGTTTAAACTATTTTATAAAATCATTGGTTCATATTTCTCAAAAATCAGCTTTTAACTATATTTCACAAAAACCATAATTTTATAACTTTAAAAATTATAACGTTTATTTATTTATAATGGATCAATTCCAAAAATAAAGTATATTTCCAAAAATCACTTTAAAAATCATTTTAAAATCCCAAAATTTGGGTCCAATGATGCTACACACCAAATAGTCAATCACGACTACAACGATATCATATATCGTATATGATAATCCATCAAATATCAAAATATCTGAAATCAAATAAAAACTGTTGAGGAATCCAGTTGGATCCCTCCAACCTGTTTTCCTGCATCCAAAAACATTAGCACAATACCAATTTCGCTCCAGTACGAAATTATCGCGGTATATGTTTTTAATAAATATTATCCGCTTAATAACGACGCAATAGGGTCTCATCCGCTAAAAAATACGGGAAATCAACAACTGCAATATATACATATGCCAATATATATATTGATATTATATATAATACCAATTTCACTGTTTATGAAATATTCGCGGTATATGTTTTTATTAAATAACATCCGCTTACTAACGGCGTATAATGTCTATTTTAACAATCAATAGATATCAATCATCATTCAAACATGCATTCAAATATTTTAAATCTAACTATTTAAAATAAAATCGAAACCGATTCGATTGAGTGAGAAGTTCTCACCTTGGTTTTAATTTCCGTTTTAGCGATTTATTTCGAATAAAATTAAACGGACGTTTAATTTTACCCAAAATTCTCACAAACTCCAAATGACTCCAATCCAATTTCATCGCGTATTGCTCGTCGATACGATTCCAACGCAACTGGTTTCGCGCGTTTTCGACCTCGTATGAAAAAGTTATGATTTTATGAAGATTGTACACGATTTATATAAACAAATTTCAACATAACTTAATTAATTTTAAACCTAAAGCTAATCAAGACCCTTGGATCTGCATTGCTCATCATCAGGCCGTCCCTTCCCTCCATCTCCCTCACGTTCACTCCCTTCAGGAAATACACGCACAACATAACCCAACTCCATAGATTAGGGTTTGAAAATTCGACCACATCGATGAACTTGAACGCGATCAGGAAGTTGCAACTCCTAGCTCACCCCCTCCTCCACCTTCGGCCCCAGGCACATGAAGCTCGGCCTCCTAGGTTGCTTGGAAATGCATGCAAAGGCTGTAGAGAACGCGGCCCCATATCTCCCCCATCGTCGCTCCAAACACGATCTCCACCGTTGAATCTCTTCGTCTCGTTGCCCTCTACATCTTTCATGTTGAAAGTTTTAGCCAAAACTTGATGGATTGAGAGATCAAAGGGGAAAAAGATTGACAAATTTCGGCCATAGAATTGTAACTGGTGGCTAGGGTTTCATATGTATATATATATTTTTTTAATAAATGAAGGGGGTGTGGGTCTATTTATAGAAGAACGAACGAACACTATTTATCCGGAAATTCCGAACTCCGATTTACGCGCCGAAACTGACGTATCTAGGGTTTATCCCGCGTTCCGGACACAATGGAATAGGTTTTGGAAGCTAATTCGGACATCTGTGCGAGTTATGGCTACAAACGCTCAATTTAAATTAAACCGATTTAAATCGATTTCTAGGCGTTTTAATTTGTACCGGACAAACGGTAAATCCAATTGACTTGAAATTTGAAACCTTACAATAATATCAAATTACGGATCCGATGAAACTGGTTTCGTCGAAATCCGAGACAGTTTGAAAAATGGCTATTTTAACTCGCCAAATTTAAATTAAAAACAATTCGATGCGTTTCGAGCTGCCACGATCAAACGATAACTCCGATTGACACGAAAATTGAAATCCGGTAATAACTAACTATTACGGATCCAATGAAACTGGTTTCGTTCAATTCTGAGACTGTTCAAAAATTGGCTATTTTACAGTCGATTATTAAATATTAAAATATTCAATTTTCACAAATTAACTTTTAATTCGATTTTAAAAGTTCTAAAATATCATTCTAACTCCAATATGATAAAATAAAATTTTACAAATCATTTTCAATCATATTTAACTCTATTTTCAATTATTTCCATAATTTAACATATTAAATTATTGATTTAATAATCCAATTAAATCCAATAATTCAAAATAAAATTTATTCGACTTATAAATTTCACTTATTAATATTTAAAATTAATTAAATATTCAAATTTTAATTAATAAAAATTCTGGGTCGTTACAATCTTCCCCCCTTAAAAGAATTTCGTCCTCGAAATTACAAGTAAGAAAAGTTACAGAATCTATTAATTTTCCAAAATTCATAATTAAACTTCTTACGATAACTTTACTAAGTTTTCGAATCATACTTAGTTATCTTTTCAAAAGCAACTACTATAGTTTAACTTTCAACTTCAACTCAAAGTTTAAGTTTTCAAAATTTTCCCAATTTTTTTCTCAAATTTTTCTAACGCCTTAAATTCTCGGAAAAATTCGCCATAGTCTCCTTTGCGCGGCTCGATCCGAAAAAAAAATGACAGTATATATATCACAAATATACATCTCATCAAGTAATGAGGCATCCCGAAGGGAAAAAAGTGTAAAAGTACGATATTTAATCCGAGATATGTACCTTATACTTTATTAGTAAGCATATACGGCTAATATAGCGCGAAAGCGAGCTCCAAATGCGAAGCAAACGCGATCCGCACCTACTAAACACTCAACAAACAACATGAGAATCATGCATATATGAAAATAATCTCAATATACAACATATAGCAACATAACAACTACATAATATAGCAAATGCAACTAAAGCAACAAATGCAACCATCAACCAACTCAATATTCATTCATATTCTCATTTATATACAATGAAATGGTTTTCAATTTAAATCATATTTGATTCATTAACAGTGGATGATTTTACTAACATTCATTTTCAATTAGTTTATATTCACTAATTAAATCCAATTCACATTAAATTCTATTCAAATTTACTTACTTCTAATTGAATTTCAATTACTTTAGCTTTCAATTTCATTAACTCATTTTCATTAACACTTAATGAATTATATACAATCAACTACAATCATATAACAACCAATGTATATTTATTACAACCAAATTCCTTTGCTTATATTCATTCAATTTGGTTTACACCTTTTACTTTCAATTGGATCATATTAAATTGACTTTCATTCAATTATACAACTTCCAATAGCATTAGATTTCAATGAATTAACATTTATATTCATTATTCCATATCAACTTACATTATATTCAATTGATTCATTCAATTCAATTTCAACAGTTGAATTTCATTTCATAACTCAAGTTTATATTCATTTAATCCACTTGATTATTTACAACTCATATTCATATAATTTTACTTCTTACATATATAAGTTTATTTCACAATTGTAAATCACATTAATTATAATTCAATTCTTATAATTCTTTTTACTTATACAATTATTCTTTTATTTAGATTATTCAAATAACTAAACAATCAACTTACATACAATTTAATAATTCTGAAAATTATTCCTTTATATATAAAATATAATCAAGGTAAAATTATTTCATTTACCCAATTTAAAAACAACATTGTGCCGAATTGTTCTATTCAAGTGTTTAGAAACCCCTTCGGCATAGTTTTGCAGACCGTGCTGACGAAGGTTCATATACCACTCAACAAACCAATCATCACAATATAAAACAACTTTATATTCACTAACAAATACGCTCTCATAGCTATTATTATACTCAAACTCATTCTAGAGTACTGCTGACTCTATCTCTAATGAGTAATACCCAACAGAACCATGGTTGTCGCTTAACCATATGCTCTGATACCAAATGTAACGCCCCGAAAATTTTCGACTTTCGAAAATTCAACATCGATACTCACTTTATCGACTGCCTAGAAATCGAAGGCCGGAAACACGGAATGTTATGGTTTTTAAGAAAAAGAAAGAAGTAGAAGAAGAGAAAAGAAGATAGGAAATAGATAAGAAGAAAATAGAAAATTTGAAAATAGAACGGACAGAAAGGAAACAACAGAACAACATCAGAATCTTACAATTCGCAGCGGAACAACATATAATAATAAATGAATAATCTTTAAACAAAGAACTATATCAGTTATTACATTTCATCATATTACGTTACATCATATCATCAGAGTGTACAACAACAACAGTGGAAAAGAAATACTATATACTAGTAATACGCCATGCCATCCAGCTTGCCTCCAGCAACTCCTGAATATCCAGAATATCCTGATAAACCTAACTCTTGACTGCCCGTGTAGAAAATTGGTGGGCACCCAGAGTTTAGGAAGGAAAACAATAAACTCCGAGTCAGTCATGTGACTGGTGTGAGAACTCAAAACAGTTTATTTACTTTTAAAATCAAAAATAGAGGAATATTTTTAAATTCAATTCGCAATGCTTTTAAAAATGAGACTACCATAAGACCTCCCACCATACACACAATGCAAACGCAGACTTGGAGGAGATTTCTGCTTATGTTAGTCAAAGATGCTTGATACGCATTAAAAAGAAAACATTTGATATTATTACTAGTGCATAGTGTAGAACAAATCATTTTGAAAGTAGAATATAAATCTTAGCCAGCATAGGTACCATTATAGTATGCTTACTATAGCTACCATATTAAATGGCAGGTTCTACAACTAAAACCGTACAAGTCTCGTATTGTTTCTTTGGATTTCCAACAAATGGTTAGGCCAAGGAACTTCCCATTGCCACATGGAAACGCCTCTGGAAGGACGCCCCGAGAACCAAACTGTTCTCTGCTAAACAAAGCCGGGAATCCCTTTTCCCAAGGAATATTACAAACCCTCAGATATGCCACCCCCGGTCCTTTGGGACCTTTAAACGAGAGCGCTCTCTAACCAACATCACACCATAATAATAAGTGTTTCAACATGAGTAAGTATCTGGGCTCCATACCATGATACTACCCTTTTCCAGAAGGAATGGTCATACCCTAGGGAAGTTATCCCTGAAAACTTTGCCGCACAGTTCCTGTTTCGACCATTACCGGGTTGTGAGGCTCGACGAATTCACGTCCACAAAAACATACTTTATACAAAAGCCATGCTCTGGGTCAACAAATGATCAACACAATGATCACTAAGATAGACGATCAAACAAATGATCCTATCACAAATAATCAACACAATGATCATTTCAGCATCACTCAGCATGTCACATTACCAAATTGGGAATATATCGCTGATAACTTCAACTATATAACCTCTGAGCTCGTATGTCTCAGAGAAGGGTGTTAAGCTAAAAGAATAAATTCTCCGCCACCAACAGAAATATATTTGAAAGAAATCGGCTTTATATCTCAACTTGTAATGTCAGGCATACAATCCATACAAGTCTGTTCCGGGCTCGAACAAAACCGAAGGCACTTACAAAGAAGTCCTTGCAATCCGGATATCCACAATCCTGATCGGATTTCCCATCACTTATGGAATCTCTATACCAAGAGCTACCCAGTGCAGAGACAATCGACAGGTCATCCTATCGCTCTCGCAAATACCGGTCTTCAACACCGATCTTCAAATGCAATTCACAACGACGTATCACATATTCGGAATGGGTTATACGACCCCATGGTCCTTTCCCGGTTAACCCGAATAGTGAGCGCTTATTCAAAAATAAGTGTGACATTCAAATTCAATCAAATCACATCAAATACCCATTCAAAGGGAAATATTGATAGTCGGTTATTGAACTATCAATGAATATGCACACATCACCAGATTCCAAATAATTTTCCAAATTATTTACTTTCCAAAATATCTTTACAAGATATATAATTTTCACATTTCAAAATAAATCAATATTTATTTTCACACAAATTCCCTTTCACATATAAATTCCATAATGAATTTATATTCCAAAATATCCATGCATATACAATTTCAATTATCCATTTCAATTTATCTTTAAAAAGATAAATTCTAATTATTCACTTCATATTGGAAAACATTTCCATACTTATTTATTCATAAGTAATTCACAAATCTTTTTATTTTCAACCTTGGAAAATATTTAATATACTTCAATCGTATTAAGTATATATTTCATTATTTAAGGAGATCATCCTCTTAAACATATTTATTTGGGCCAAAACGAATGTTACGTAGAACATCGTTACGACAACCCAAAATCACTAGTATAGGGATTCGAAATTAAATAGATATATAAATCCCAATACTATACAAATATTTCCTTTCGGAAATCATTTACTATAACAACAGTGTTATAGTCCACCATTCCCTTTTATTTCTCGAAAACGTCTATTTCAACAATGAATGTTGAAATCTATGGTTTCGAATCTCAACACCTTTTAAAACATCGTTAGATCGTTTTAATTCTATTTAAAACATCACATTCTAAACATTTTCTTTAACGTGTTATTCACTATTCAAAAATGTGAATAAACTTCGTTAACAAATTTCATTCTTTTATTCATTTTAATTCAAAGGATTATTCACTATTCAAGAATGTGAATATAACTCCATTAATAGGTTTCAACAATTTTCTTATCAAAATAAGTCATTTGCGAATTTATAAAACAACGTTTATAAATTCCATTTCTATTTATTTATAAAAACTCCTTTTATAAATTCCTTTATTAACCTATTCCAGTTTATAACTCAATTATAAACTAAAAGTTCATATTATAAGTCAAATGCTTATAAAACGATTATTTTACAAAATCGTTCTTTTAAAGACTTTCCAATTTATGAATCTTATAACTTATAAGATCCATTTATTTTACCTATCTATTCTTCAAATAATTTCACCAAATTTATAAATCTTACTATTTATAAATTTCATTTATAACTTCACAGTTTATAATTCTATAAATTTCATTCATTTATGAAATTCATTTTCACTTCATTCAAACACTTATAAAAACTCGTTTTATAATGTCAATATTTCAATTTATAAATATCCATTTATAAATCTCTTAATATAAATCAATTTATATTATTATTTTAAAACGTCTTTAATTTCCTTTATAATTTCACCATTTTGATTTATAAAATAATCAAATTTTATAAATCCTATATTTAAACTTTTAATAATAAACTCAAAAATCCAGTTTAAACTATTTTATAAAATCATTGGTTCATATTTCTCAAAAATCAGCTTTTAACTATATTTCACAAAAAACATAATTTTATAACTTTAAAAATTATAACGTTTATTTATTTATAATGGATCAATTCCAAAAATAAAGTATATTTCCAAAAATCACTTTAAAAATCATTTTAAAATCCCAAAATTTGGGTCCAATGATGCTACACACCAAATAGTCAATCACGACTACAACGATATCATATATCGTATATGATAATCCATCAAATATCAAAATATCTGAAATCAAATAAAAACTGTTGAGGAATCCAGTTGGATCCCTCCAACCTGTTTTCCTGCATCCAAAAACATTAGCACAATACCAATTTCGCTCCAGTACGAAATTATCGCGGTATATGTTTTTAATAAATATTATCCGCTTAATAACGGCGTAATAGGGTCTCATCCGCTAAAAATACGGGAAATCAATCAACTGCAATATATACATATGCCAATATATATATATTGATATTATATATAATACCAATTTCACTGTTTATGAAATATTCGCGGTATATGTTTTTATTAAATAACATCCGCTTACTAACGGCGTATAATGTCTACTTTAACAATCAATAGATATCAATCATCATTCAAACATGCATTCAAATATTTTAAATCTAACTATTTAAAATAAAATCGAAACCGATTCGATTGAGTGAGAAGTTCTCACCTTGGTTTTAATTTCCGTTTTAGCGATTTATTTCGAATAAAATTAAACGGACGTTTAATTTTACCCAAAATTCTCACTAACTCCAAATGACTCCAATCCAATTTCATCGCGTATTGCTCGTCGATACGATTCCAACGCAACTGGTTTCGCGCGTTTTCGACCTCGTATGAAAAAGTTATGATTTTATGAAGATTGTACACGATTGATATAAACAAATTTCAACATAACTTAATTAATTTTAAACCTAAAGCTAATCAAGACCCTTGGATCTGCATTGCTCATCATCAGGCCGTCCCTTCCCTCCATCTCCCTCACGTTCACTCCCTTCAGGAAATACACGCACAACATAACCCAACTCCATAGATTAGGGTTTGAAAATTCGACCACATCGATGAACTTGAACGCGATCAGGAAGTTGCAACTCCTAGCTCACCCCCTCCTCCACCTTCGGCCCCAGGCACATGAAGCTCGGCCTCCTAGGTTGCTTGGAAATGCGTGCAAAGGCTGTAGAGAACGCGGCCCCATATCTCCCCCATCGTCGCTCCAAACACGATCTCCACCGTTGAATCTCTTCGTCTCGTTGCCCTCTACATCTTTCATGTTGAAAGTTTTAGCCAAAACTTGATGGATTGAGAGATCAAAGGGGAAAAAGATTGACAAATTTCAGCCATAGAATTGTAACTGGCGGCTAGGGTTTCATATGTATTTTTTTTTTTTAATAAATGAAGGGGGTGTGGGTCTATTTATAGAAGAACGAACGAACACTATTCATCCGGAAATTCCGAACTCCGATTTACGCGCCGAAACTGACGTACCTAGGGTTTATCCCGCGTTCCGGACACAATGGAACAGGTTTCGAAAGCTAATTTGGACATCTGTGCGAGTTATGGCTACAAACGCTCAATTTAAATTAAACCGATTTAAATCGATTTCTAGGCGTTTTAATTTGTACCGGACCAACGGTAAATCCAATTGACTTGAAATTTGAAACCTTACAATAATATCACATTACGGATCCGATGAAACTGGTTTCGTCGAAATCCGAGACAGTTTGAAAAATGGCTATTTTAACTCGCCAAATTTAAATTAAAAACAATTCGATGCGTTTCGAGCTGCCACGATCAAATGATAACTCCGATTGACACGAAAATTGAAATCCGGTAATAACTAACTATTACGGATCCAATGAAACTGGTTTCGTTCAATTCTGAGACTGTTCAAAAATTGGCTATTTTACAGTCGATTATTAAATATTAAAATATTCAATTTTCACAAATTAACTTTTAATTCGATTTTAAAAGTTCTAAAATATCATTCTAACTCCAATATGATAAAATAAAATTTTACAAATCATTTTCAATCATATTTAACTCTATTTTCAATTATTTCCATAATTTAACATATTAAATTATCGATTTAATAATCCAATTAAATCCAATAATTCAAAATAAAATTTATTCGACTTATAAATTTCACTTATTAATATTTAAAATTAATTAAATATTCAAATTTTAATTAATAAAAATTCTGGGTCGTTACAATTTTGGAGAAGATTGCAACTTCATTTAATAGGATAAGAAAACAGCCTTGGTGCCAGTCAGTCGACTGGTTTTTAAATTCAGTCGACTGGCTGTAGCACATAGGCATTCCGAAGGCAAATTACAGAGGCTCGGGTCCTCTGTTTCCCTGCAATCAGTCGACTAGATTTTTAGGTCAGTCGACTGACTGCAGGAAATGAAATTTTCATGTTTCTGCTTCAGTCGACTGACTGCAGAGGGCCAGTCGACTGATCTGCTCCTATTTGCCAATTGTGCCTATTTGTGCATGTTTTTGCTCGGTTTCCAAATTTAATCGATTCGTGATTATACGATTTGTTGATTTTCATTTATTATCGACTTTGATGTCTTTTATATCGGGATTTTTGAGAATATCCATTTCGATTGATTCGGTATCGATTTCTTTGGACTTTATTCACGTCTTCGAATGTGAATTTTTATGATTGATTGTTTCTACAATCACTTCTGTGATTTGTCACTTTAAAATACAAAGGTTTCTATACTAGTAGTAAATATTCAAACTTTTATCAAAGATTATTTAAACTCTATTTTCAATATCAAACTCGTTTATAAAACCGTTTTCCAACCTATTAGTATATACAAGCCTTTACCTCACTCGTATGAGAAATCTAATTAAACGGCTTAGTAAAATGAGTGGTATGAAACGCTTGCGTTTACTTCATCGGTTAATTCTTGGACTTGTTCGATTGAATCTCTTGTGACAATTTTGTAGTGGAGATCTACAATTTGTTCGTAAATATTTAAGTTAAGCTAGTGGTTATGGGACATGAAGCTAAGCTCACATATTTACTAGCTTACTGTAATTGACACTTCTCTTAGATCACGACGATCATTTTATGATTTAGACTAGCAATTGTGCGATGTCTCTTTGATTGCAAAGTTAGGCTAGACACCATTTGTGTGATTTCGACTCACACATACCTTTTTGCTTTTTGGTTAGCCTAGACACCATTTGTGTGATTTCGACTCACGCATATCTTTTCTGTCTGCGAGGTTAGACTAGACACCATTTGTGTGATTTCGACTCACACATACATTTTTGCTTTTTGGTTAGTCTAGACCTCGTTTGTGTGATTTCGACTCACACATATGGGGTAGCTCCCCATGGTCTTCGGACCGTCATGTGATAGGCCTCTTTCCCTTTTTATTATTTCTGGATTTCGTGTGTGAATTTCTGGAAATTTTATCCTTCACCTATTTTTGTGATTTCTACTAATATGCTTTATCAATTTTTGTGCCTTGGTGAATTCGTGTGTCATTGACTTGTTATGAATACAAGTTTTGGGTATGATACCCTTTTTGGATCTTTGAGAGGATTCCTGTGATATTGATTAATCTCTTGTTGATTTTCAATTATTTATATATATCACAGCTTGGCATTGTGATTATTATGTGTTTAGTCATATCTCTTATTCTATATCGCTTCATCTGATATTTATAGCTAGACTGATCCGTTTATTATTTTCTTATTAAATAATACTCGGGTCAGACCGAGATGTTACAGGTGCTTCTGCTTGACTTCTCTTCTGGGGTTATCATCCTGACTTTTGGTTAACTACTTAGATTAGTAGTTTTTGTTGTATACATTTGAGATATAGACTCCTTGATGTATACATATTCTTTTGTCTAGCACTTGTATCTATTCTTTTGTGATTTCGTGGATCTTCTTGACTCCTACTCTGATGAACACTTTTATGTGTTATATATTCATATCTATTTCCGCCTTTGTGATATGAATTATCTGTGACTGATTTGTGTTATGTTTATTTCTATATTTGTTTCCGAAGATTATTATAGCCACTGTGTAGTAGCTTTGTGTTTGCATCGGTATGTCGGTTTTCCTCTTGAAATAAAATGCATGATATACTATCTGACATATCGGTGCTCGCGCAAAGCAATTACACGGATGGTCGCTCCTCAACAGCCTTATTCTCCGGGCTAGTCGACAGCATTACTCCGTAATGTTCTTGGCTAGCGTGGATATAGAGGTGGGGCGTCACAAAACCTATTAAATGGTAATTGATTTTTTGATTTGTTCATTCAAATGTTAATAAACCATAAAATGTTATGCAATGTCAAGAATCGTGGAACAGAGTCGAGATTGGATAATGATTACAACAATAAAGTCAAAGGTGAGTTAATCTCACTCATTTGGATTATTATTTAAATTTAAATAGTTAAATCTAAATTTTGGTTGAATGATTGAATTTATTGGATGTGGTATATTATATATAATAGTATATATATATTGGAGTGATTGGTTTCCCGCATTATATAGCGGATGAGACCCTACGCGCCCTGCATAATAGCGGATGACCCTACATACCGTGATATTCCACCTCGACGTGAAATTGGTATTTTATATTGTGCTAACATCTGTGGATGTAGAGAAAACAGGTTGGAGGGATCCAACTGGATTTCTCAAAATATTTAGATTGTTTTAATATTCTATGATAGAATTATTTGATAATCTGTGATAGATTATATTGGAAATTGAAAATATTGGATGCTATGGTTTGGTTGAATATCTTTTGGGTATTCTGAGTTATCAAAGATATATAGTTGAGATTTTTGAAGGAAAATAAAAGAGTGAATTTTTAAGTAAAAGAAATTATAGAGAATTTGGATAAACTAAAGAATGAATTAGGAAAAGGATAGAAGTTGATTTTAAAATCTTAATAAATAAATGTCCAAGTATGGTAAAGGAGAATTTTGAATAAATGGCAATAAATGAATATTTAAACTTAAGTGATATTATTTAAAGGAATAAAAGATTTATTTTTAAATTCAGAATTTTAAATGGTTTAGAAAGGAAATAAAGTAGAATTTTGGAATAAATATGAAATTGGTATTTTCAATTTTTTTAATCATAATAAAGAAGTTAAATCTGAAATTAATGGGTTTTGAAATAAAGTTGAGTGAGTAAAGGAATTTATTTTAAAATGGAGTAAAATTTGAAAATCGATTTGGAAATTGATTTGGAGTTTGAAACTGTGTTTTAAAGGAAGATGAGACTATGAAATTTATAAACTGGGTTTATAAAGTGAAATGGATATCAGTGGATATTTGGAAGTATAAATTCACGGTAGGAATTTATAAAGAAATAGGTAATTTGTTTTTAAAAATAAATGGTGATTTATTTTTAAAAAGGGTGTGAAGAAAAAGTGTATTTCCCTTAAAGCCAAGCACGTTTTCAAAGCAGATTTTTAAGTATAAGTTAAGAAGTTTTAAAGTTGTTTGAAGGAATGTTTTTTAAGAAATTATTATTTAAATTATTAAAATTTTAAAGGTTAATATTTATTAAATTAGCTATAGTAGTAATTATTTTAAAAGGTTAATTGGTATTATGTTCTAAAAAGATAATTATTAATATTTATATTTTATAAAATAGTTTTATTTTAAAATAATTTGGTTAAAGTTTTATTTTAAAAACTTGTATGGAATTCGTAACTCTTATTTTAAAAATTAGTTTGGTTTAACTTTTGCTTTAAAAATTAGTTTAATATTTTATAAAGTAGTTTTATTTTAAATATTTTTAAAGTATATATTTTTGAATAAGTGATTAAGTAATTTTAATTTTAATTTTTAAAGTATGTTTTAGAATAAATTAATTTAAATTATTTTAAAATCTAAAGTATTTGGACTTGGTGATTTCAGTGGAAATAAACAATATTTTGGAAATGTACTCTGTGAGAGAAAGGTGGTTTGAAAACTGTTTTTAAAGGGTTGAAGTATGGAAAATAGATTGCAAAGTTATTTTGGAATAATTAATTTGGAAAATTATTTAAAGTCTGATGGTTTTTTGTGAATGTTTTTTGATGGTTAAATAACCGACTATCAATATTGACCAATGCGTTGATCGTTTCGAAGAGACTGGGATCGGGATTAATTTCTTGAAAACTACTTCGATCTGTTTTGGATGTTTTCGTGAAGAAGACAAGAGTTGGAGTCGAAGATGGAGCAGTGAAGTGCAAGGGCTAATCGCTACTAATCCTGAGGGTGATTCCAAAATGGATGTAGTAAGAGTAGTGCATTCGGTTTCGTTCGAACCCGGAACGGACTTGTATGGACGAATGCTTTCAGAACATCGTCAGGAGGACGATGAGCATTCTAAGTGAATGTGTGCTAAAAAGGTAACGCATAGACTCAAGCCTCATCAACCTGGAATGGCTAAAATAGGGGAGGTGCACACAAGGCTAAGTGGCTAGCAACCAATTAGGGTAAGGTCACGCCTGTCTAGATGTCCCTTTATTTCGACTGTGTGGGCGGTTCCCAACCACGGGGCGAACTTATTCGGACTATCCATTAAGGGGTAGCTCCGGTCTTGTGATGTAGGGGATCAAGGTGGATCCTTGGTACTGTGATCTAGACCACGTACTGTGATGGGTGGTACCCCAGTAGCCCTGCCATTGATGGAAATCCATTCTCCCTACGTGCCTTTACGGTTTTGTTTGTATACCTACTAGCTGGAATTTGATAATATAACAATTTCGGCTATTTGAATAAGTATTTGTATATAGACAGTACTATAATATCAGAGGATTTTATAAAAAATGTTTTGGTTATCGTATGGTAAAAACCGGCATGTTTATTTGTGGCGTGGTCTTACGAGATACCTTTGATTTCAAAGGATTTTGAAACTTTAATAATCTGATTGGTTGTATTTTCTCATGCTGGTTTTCCAGACTGACTCGGGTGTTATTTAACTATAATGCTTGGGTCAGACCGAGTATTATAAAGTACAGATTTTGGATGGACTGCTGCGGAGCTCAGGAGACGAGCTGGATGACGAGGCGTATTTCCGTAGATTCATATTTCTGTTGTGCAATGTAAGCTGTATATTCAGCTCTTGGAAGGATGAGATATTATAACCGTCCTGAGTTGTGTTGAATTGATTGTATTATACTCTGATGATGTAATGTATTAAACAGATATAGTTTCCTTTGAGTAAAGGTCGGTTATTATCAATTATATTTTATTCCGCTGCGATGGTAAGATTCTGTTGTGTTGTTTTCTCTTCTTCTACCTCCTTTTTTTAACCCTAATGGTTCGATTTTTCGGGTGTCGAAAAATCGAGTCGTTACAACCATGTAAAGTAGTTTTTACTCACTGTTTAAAAGAGTGATGAACTGCTTCCTTTTGTTTTTGTGCTTCAGGCCTTTTTGAGTTTTCTCTATTTTTTTTTCTTTGGATGTTTGAGTGATATAAACCAGGCAGTGATATATATGTGTATATATAAGGAGTAGAAGTGTGTAGTAGAAGCTAGGACTGAGGTATTTGTGTGTGTACAGTCATTTTTATAATTTTGTTTATTTACTTCTCTTACTTTAAAATCTGATTTGATGTTCATCTTGACTTAATTTGATTTCTTTTTTCATAGGGATTTGATCATTTGAGAGATTTGATCTTTTATGTGCTTGAAAAGAGGTTTTTATCATAATGATGTCTCCTAGCATGTTTACATGAATATATATATATATATATATATATATATATATATATATCTCTCTCTCTTTAAATATACACATACTACATACAAATGATTACCTATGTATAGATATTTACTTTTCCTTATATACTTTCATATTCATGTATACACAAACTTGTACTTAAACACCTCTTTTAATTTCCATACACACTGGTTCATATATATATATGTATGTATGTATGTATGTATGTATATGTATGTATGTATGTATGTATGTATGTATGTATGTATATTTTCACCTATTACATATATCTTAACTTATGTATATTTATTTTACTTTCCACATGTTTTGTTTTTATAACATATGTACGTGGTAATAAGTTTTGAAATCTTACCATTTTGAAATTATACATTCATGTATATATATATATTTGCTTATCTAATACAGTATTTTTTCATAACATACATACACATGTATACATTATATAAATGGATATTTATATATACAAATATATGGATATTTATCTTAAGTTTAAATGGTGGAGTTTATATATACATATAATTTATTTTTCTATAAGATTTGTCATATCCAAAGACTTTTATAATTCAATATTTAATATAGTTTTTAAATCAATTTAGATATTTTAATTATCAGAAATTTATTGGTTTGACTTAATAAATCAATATTCCAATGATTTAAATCAGTTAATCGCCCAATTAACAGAAGTCGGAATAATCCGGGTCGTTACATTCCTCCCCGCATAGAACTTTTCATCCTCGAAAAGGAACGAAGCAAAACTTTTAATTTTTGACATTTATTATTTATTAAATCATTCTTTAAAAACGTTTTAACTCCTTACTCTTTTATTTTAAAATTTTAAAACACTTTTAAAACTACATAATATTACCAAACTAGCTTTATATAAAAATACTTTTCATAACTCAATGCCCAAACAAGTCCATCCTTATTCTCACAGAAATTCAGTCATATGTTGATTTGGCATAGGACTGAAAATCTACAAGTACTTAGTAGACCTGCTTCAACACCCAGTGAAAATACTTGAAAATTTTTTGCAAGAATGTTATGGAAATCATCACCCCCTTTCATGGATCGCAGTTAGCATGATGATTGTGTTGCCATCCCAGCGAAATCCATAGAAAACTGTAAGCATCCGCACCACTCGATTTCGCTATGGGAGCTACCACATATCGCAGCTACACCCAAGGTTGTGTTGCCATCGCAGGAAAAACAATGTAACTGTAGGCATCAACGCCACTCGAATTACGCTGCCAAATGAAACTTCACCACATAGATCGTAGACTACACCAGTCGAGTCTGTAGCCTGTAGGCACTCATTGCCACACGACTTTCGCTATGGACAACATAGGTCGCAATCTACCGATGTTACATCGCTCTTCCAGCGAAATCAAACATAGATTTTAGGCAATCACTGCCCCTCGACTTACGCTCTGGAAACGCAGTAGATCGCAGTTACACCAGAGTTACGTTGTCGTCACAGCATAACCTCAATGTATCTGTAGGCATCAACGCACCTCGATTTACGCTACCCCAAACACAATCCTTAGGAACTACAATTTTGTCCAGACGTCCTATGGGATCAAAATTTAGAACCCCCTTAAGGCTCAAGGCAGAACCACCCAGTGGATCTCCTACTAGAAGTTTCAACTCTAAATGAGAGCGCCTTTTTTTCATACCATTCTCAAAACATTTCATACTATACATATATAGTACCTTTCAAATCATACTCTTTATATGTATCACATATAAACTTCAAAATCGATATCTCAAAATCGATAGTTCTCAAACTTGGCTTTTCAAATTCTTAAAATTTGCTTTTTGCCAAAACTAGAAGCCTTTCAAAATCAATGGGTTCCAAAAACCTTTTCAGTTCCATTCTAATAAAATCACTTCATACTTATACAAATTCCACTTTATATTTCAAATATCCTTCAAAGATCTTTTCTTCTTGTTATAAATCCAACAAGGGAGTTTGAATGTACGACTAATATTTATAATCTCATTAATATCAAATAAAAATTTTCAAGTTCGATCCCTTTTCCAAAGTCATTTGTAACATTACTTACTTCTTATAAAGTGAGTTTCGGTTATAATGTTATCCAATCTTTTATTTTAAAATCATCATATTTACTCAAAAATATACACTTTCACATAAAAGTCACTTTTTCCTTGATATTTCGATTTCGGTTGCAATCCAAATTTTTGCTTCGAGTTCCATTTGGGTTATAGTTTCAATTTTATCTCAGTTGGTATTTAAATATAGGAAATTTCCACTCTGACCAGTTTGAATTTAGAAAATAGCTTAAATAGTTTTGAAAATAGTTAAATAGTTAATATAAGATAGTTTGAGTATTAAAAGAATGGTTTGTATAGTAAATAGCTTGGAAAATCAAAATAATTTGAATATTTAAGAAAATAGATTTAAGGCAGTTTATTTGAAAATAGTTTTAGAGTCAAACCGGTTCGATTCGCAATCTCCAATTTTTCCACTTCCAGTTAAATTGATTCAATCCGGATCCCGATTCGAATTAGCTTCGATTCTTATTCTAATTCAAATCAATTACCATTTTAAATTTTAAACTTATTCACCTTCGATTACAATTCCAATTAATCCAATTCAATTCCAGTTTGAATTAATTTCAATCCCATTCTTAGTCTTTGACCATCTCGATTTATACCAATTCGAGTTCGATTTCCAAAAAATTAATTTAATCCTTAAATCAAATTAACCTTTAGTGTTTAATTTAACAACCCAAGTCTTCAAAATAACTCAATTCTAAGCCCAAATTTCAAATATTCATTCAAATCACCTTTATTTAAACTTATTTCAAGGTTCGAGTAAGAGTCCAAATCTTTTTGGAACAAATCAACTTTAGGAATTCAATTTATTTTCCAATTATAACTTCAAACTTTGAAACTTAATTCTTAAACAATTTTTGTTGCCAAGTTCATTTTTAACCTTTCAAATTTAAGTTCAGAATGATTCCCTTTCCATAAGTCCAGAAAAAAATCAAAATTATTTAAATAAATTTTAGGATAAAGTTTTACTTCTATTTAGTTTCAGGAATGGATATATATCATTTCAATCTACTTCTCAATTTAATCGAAATAATCTAATTTACAGTTTTATATACTGTAAAATACATGATAGCAGGATATGTCAAAGTACACAAACATCCAAATTATCTAAAACACCCATCAATAGCATTCATCACAAACTTACAGAATTCGAAACCAACTTTTATTTAAAAAATCGTTTTGAAATCATTCATATTTACATTTTTCCTTTTGCAACTCTCGTCAAATCCATACCTTTTATTTTATAGTTTAATTCATTTAACTCTCATAAGTTAAATCTTAATTTCACCTCGAAATTTCCAATGCAGGCTATAAGTTCAAAACTTAATCAACTTGTCCTGAGTAAATTCCCAATCCATTTAACCTTACTCAATTTAAATTTTCCATTCCAAATTTAAATTTCTTATCTATATCCCTTCCCACTTCTAAGATCAAAAACCTACTTCTCTTTGGGTTATACATCTCATTCTAAGGGGGTTCCAGAATTCAACTCCCAATATCTATTTCAAATCAACTTTGAACCCATAGATATCAACATATATATACATATTTATCGTATTTACATATCAACTCACACTTTACATTGTAAACCATTCTTGATTTTTAATTCAAAACAAATTCATCTTCAACAACTCTTGTTTTAAAAAAAATATTTCTATATTCAAAAAATACTCTAAATAATATCCTTTATTATTTCCTCAACACTTTGAAACAATTCCAAAATTCATCTGGGTTTAGATTTAAAACTTCACAAATTTAAATCCATTTCAATTTATAAGTCATATTTATATAAATTTTAACTTCCTTAAAACATTTCACTCTGCTTCATCATTGTTTTTTCTTAAAATAAACATCCCTTATTAAGACACATCAACCAATTTTAATGATAATAACCAATATTATCATATCTAGAAACCAACATACTATATATTACATAATAATTTTCTAAAAATATAATCAAGGTAAACTTGTTTCGTTTCAAAACACTTTGAAAAACACTTCTATAAATTTTCAGAATTTTAAATTTAGGTTTGACTCCATTTCTAGCTTGACTTACTTGTACATTTAATCGTTACCCAAATTTCTTTTTAGTTACATATGTTTTACCACTTATGTCTCATAATCTTACTTAATTTCAATAACAACAACTAATCAACTTAATATACTATAATTAGAAAAATTATTCCTTTATATATCAAAATGTAATCTTACATAAAAATAAATTTAAATCATTTTTAAAATCATTATATAAGAAAATAACAAGTACGCCCTTATATAAAACACGCAACTCATTCTAGGGTACCACTGACCCTATCTCTAATGACTAATCCCCATCAGAGCCAAGGTTCTCACTTAACCTTCACTCTGATGCCAAATGTAATGGCTCGAAGATTTTCGACCCCGAAAATCGACACTACTAATACATTCACTGTATGGAGTGCTGAGCAATCGAGTGCCGGAAATACCAGGCTGTTAGGGTACAAAAGAAAAGGAGAAAGAATAAGAAACCGAAATAACAGCACAAAATCTCATAATCGCAGTGGAATAAAATATAATATACAATAGCATCATTCTATACAAAGAAAATCTGTAATTGTCAATATACATACAAGATATCATAGTATAACAAATCTGGACAGTTATAATAACTTTTCCAAAATTGCTGTCTATAAAGCCTATAGTACACGGCGGAATATAGTCCATACTTGCAATACGTCTCTGTCATCCAGCTCATTTCCGAACTCCAAAGCGTCCTAACCTGAAATTTTGTAATACTTGGTCTGACCCTAGCATTACAATAAATTAACACCCAAGTCAGGCTGGAAACCAGCGTGAGTAAACGCACTTAATATGAAATACTTAAGTTATAAAACTCCTTTGAATAACCAAGGTAACTCGTACAACTCGACGAGTTTTATATGATTTTCACCAAAAACACTTTCCCATAAATCCATTAATATTACACTAATGTCTAAGTATAGTTACTTATTTAAAATAATCAGATTTACCTAATTTATTCAATTCCAGCCTATTAGAAACTATAATCAAACCCATAAAGATTTGTGGTGATTATTAAATCGAAGTGGTTCTGGATAATGTTGATATCCGATCTCGGTCTTATCGAAACCAAGTGACAAATTTAAAGGCCATGTTGTTTTAACAAAACCATCCAATTTTAGAATGTCAGAACTATAATGGGAATTCAATCACACATGTCTATTTCCAATAAATGCCTCAACATTTAAATTTTCAACAGTTCAATTTATCAGGGTATTTTATATCACAACAACTAAAGTGAATACACTAGAGATATCAAGACAATACACATAGCCGGAAATACTAAACAATTTATAGTCTATATTAATCCATCACAACCATTATCTATTTAATTTAAAACAAAATTAATTTTCTTTTCCAAATCCTGTTTACTTATAAACAAACTTAATTACGAAAGTATTTATTATTAATTAGGTAAATTTCAGAATTTTATCCATGATTATCATATATAAATTAACCTAGGATTTATAAATTAAGGTTTAAATTGTTTTATTTACTTTAATCATTAAAATAATTTAATTCCATATTAATACTTAATCAAGTGTCAAATACGTTTAAGCGGTAGGATATTTACAAGTCCCTATGTTTTTTAAATTAAGGAAAATAAAGGTTTAAAGGTTAATAGGTATTTAGAACACTTGAAATTCTTTAATTTTTTTATTTTTAAATAAAAACCCGGCTTTGCCTGTTCGGCCCACCACAAAAAACAAGCTTTCCCTCATTTACCCTCTTCCTCATCCTTTATTTCCACTACCTCCTTCCTTAACGTGCACACAGCCATGAACATGTCCACACATGCATATGCACACGACCTACGGCCACCCTTCCTCACCGTCGAAAATCGCCCCAAGTCGTCTCCCACCTCGCGAACCCACCAGCCATCCTAATTTTCCACGGAAAACTCCAACTCAAAAACTCGAACACGAACACACGCGTCTAGGCATAAACCAATCCACTTCCACCACTTCGTTCGACTATCTGCCAACGCCAAACTGTGCCGGTAGGACCACCGCACCTTCCCCCTCCTATTCCCATGTACCACATGCCTCTCTTCTACTCGCATGAACACCATTAGCCTTGACCCGAAGCCAAAATCTAAACCCACTTTAAACCATAAATCATCTCCGATCGACCACCACGCCGCCTAGAAAAATACAATGCCATTTTTGTGGGTTCTCCAACCCCTAAGCCTCCTCCTCGTCGAAACTCCGACCACGACATTGAACCGATCACTGGAAATCGACCATTCTCTAAATTCTGTTCAACCCTCCATACCTCCATCTCCTCGTATTTAAAAATCCTAAAACTGCCTCCAAAAATCACCAATTTCAACAACGATCGCGATCATGTAAACCGAATGCTTAATTACGAGAACTAAATTTTGGCCCTGTCTTTGTCTCTTGCTGTAAAAGGGTTTTTCCTTCTCCTCGGCTTCATGAAATTCAATGGAAACATTTTTATATTTTTCTGCACTCAAAAACAAATGATTTTCATCTTAGTATTTGTCCTAAAACTTGATGGTTAATGAGATCTTGATTTCTAAAGTTAAAAAAATAACTGTTTTTACCAAGAAAATGAGCAGAGAAGCATCCTGGATAAAGTACAGTGTTACTTTAATGTGCAGTATTCCTTAAAACATATTCACATATATGTATAAACATAGCAATCATATAGACATTTCCCCCATGTTATCTTTTGCATACTAGACAAAGTTATATAGATGTGTGATGATAACCTATAACCACGTAAAGTAGTTTTTACTCACTATTTAAAAGAGTGATGAACTACGTCCTTTTATTTTTGTGCTTCAGGCCTTTTGAGTTTTGGTTGTTTAGTTTTTTTTTTCTTGGATGTTTGAGTGATTTAAACCAAGCGGTGATATATATGTTTATATATAGGGAGTGGAAGTGTGTAGTAGAAGCTAGGACTGAGGCATTTGTGTATGTACAGTGTTTCATTTTTATAATTTTATCTATTTACTTTTCGAACTTATGACCTCTCGCACTAAAGTCAAATCACTTAACCACTAGGATAATGGTGCTCGTCAAAACCTAAATATCTAAACAATGCAATGATAATGAAAAGAATACATGCACAGAATGTCATGTAAGGTCTAGCTTAACATATAGATTATAAATAAGGTTTTTATCAAATGAAAATGTGCCTATTATCGAATTTCAACAAAGTCTGTACAAGCTTCAGTATTTAAATTGTTTAAATGCTAACTAAGGGTCGAAATCAAAGCAGGGAGTCAACACGACCATATTATTTGCTAATTTCCAAGTTTAGTAAATTTTAAATTATTATATAAATAAAAAATTAATACAAAAGTCGTACTAATTTTATGTTGTATTTTAAATAATTATTTAAAACAATAAAATTTAAAACGATGTTTAATTGATATACATTAGTTAAAAATTGAGCTTAAATTAATTAATTAATTTAATTGTTAAATTAATTAGGCTCGAAGCCCATTACCTCGTAAAGGGTGGTCGACCATGCAACAAAGAGAAGGGGCTAAGGTTTCAAATTATGGTAAATTATTTTTTGATTCGAGATAAAGACGATAACGATTATACTCCATAACCCAAAAGTGCATATAAATACATCCTTCACTCTTTCTCTTTTTTTTTTGAAAATGGTATTTTATTCTTTTTTTATCCCTAACACACAACAACAAATAAAAAAACCTGCCTCCACTGCTCAAATAAAATAAAAATTGATGAATCCTAAAAGGAAGGCTTGCAATCTTTATTAAAGGATAGGGAATTTAGAATTCAAGGAGGAGATTGCAAACAATCAATGTGTTGACAACTTCTATGACCAAAGGTACATGTTTTATATAATTATACATATGTAATCTTAGATCTTCTTGTCTTCTTCTTCTTGCTCTTAATTTCAGTCACGAAAATTAGAGAAAACTTTAAATTTAAATTTGTTTTATTTATATATAAACATAATCATTTCAATCAGTATACACTTGTACTTATAAATAAATAAATGAATATATATATATATATTTAAAAAACATATTTTTATACCTATGGCTAAACTGTGAATTATATATATGTAGACATAAGGCAATTTTTGAAATTAAATTAAAACGTGCATATTTATATATATTTTGATTTAAAAAATTCATTTTTTACACAAACTAATAACGATAAAATTCAAATTATATATATGTATGTGTGTCTCATGATTTAATCAAAACAAAAGTTGTACATATATTTATATTTATTTACACTGTGGTTTAAATAAAAGGTTATACATATTAAGATTTATTTATGAAATTTATAAATTAAAAAAATTAATGAAATAAATCAAAATCAAACAAGTTAAATTTGTGTTCAATATAAAAACTAGGATATAAGATATTTGCTATATATGTACATGCATATGCGCGTGTGTGTGCATATGTGTGTGTATGTGTGTGTGTATAGGTATTTATGTATGTATGTATGTATGTATGTATGTATGTATTTATATACAAGTGTATGTATCTTATAAATAAGATTATATTAAATAAAATTTAGGCCAAAATTAAAAACTAATATGTATGTGCATGTGTATGTATTTGTTATTAACTACTTGTATAATCTATGAAAAGTATAAATCGACATTTCTTCACAACTTACTGTATCTGTAATGACCATAGATCCTAATGATTATTTATTAACATGTGATATTTGTCAAATTATGTACACCTTAGATTATATGCCATATTTATAACACTTTCTATGTTTGTGTCGTGAACATGAACACATTATAAATCAAAACACAATATTAAACCAAAGTAAAATATAATGACGTGGGGTATAAAATTTATAAAAATCATACTATGTTAGCACAAATGTTTCAGTGTAAATTAAACCAATTAAAATTAAAACATAAAACTATTTTATTAAAATTCACTAAATATGAGCTGACGAAAAGAATACTACTCTTTATGTAAACACAAAACATGACGTAGTGCAAAATAAAAGGAATTTTCTTTAAAAAATTCTTTTTATCTCGTTATCGATGCACCTAACCGAACAATGGTACCGGAATCTGCATTATATTCACATGAATAATTAACACATAGGGTGGTTTCTTGGAAAAACCATATGGATGAGTATCTAAGGAAAACATGTTTAACTAATGAGAAGGTTACTTAATTAAGGAGCGTTCTTATAAATGAAAAACCTCCCCGCTCTTGGCCTGGACCCATCTTATCGAAGTAGTCCCTTTTCAAGGATATTCCCTAATGGAAGGCTTAAATGTTTTTTGCACCTTTGATTCAAATAAGTGTATTTGAATAATATAAAATTTTAAAGAATTTTAAACCGAACTAAATTCGGATTAAAATTTATAAGGTTATAAATTAGTTTGTTAAAAATTGTTTAAACTTAAATTAAAATTTATAAGGTTTATGAGTATAATTTAAAATTGATAAAGATTATAAATGGGTAAGTTTAAAGTTATTTTAAATTTACATAAATATAAAGGTTATATTTATTATTAATTAAATGTTTAATTACTAAAAAGATACATATGGATATATGTATGTATATGAAAATTAATGAATAATAAATGTTACAATAGATTAAAGTGCACATAATATATATATAGAAAAGATGGAGGTTTAAATGAATTAAAATCTACTTAACTTAAGAAAGTATACATTGGATGTGGAGACATATGATGCCATGAGTTTATACTATCGATAATAATCGGTTAGTATTATTCATGTTATGAATTTAAAAAAGTTGCTACCAATCACTTACAATGTAAAGAGTTTACCATACATATATATGGCTTTTGAGCTCCCTCAAGCCATGAACTACCTATATTGATGTTTATATTGACCCTAGATAGATAAGAATATTAGATGGTTTTATTGAGCACACTCAAGGGTCATATAATTTTACTTAGGCTATCATGAAATGGTGGACCTTGAGTATATAATGTAATTTACGACTTATTGAGCACCCTCAAGGTCAAAAAGTTGATAAGGAGCAAGTAAACAATAGTTAGGAGATATAATTAGCAAAGAATTTCTTACCATTTGTAGGAAAACAATTTGTTAACACCCTCAATGTTGTAATAAGAAGATAAATGGGTCCTAACCTCCATTGAAAAATTTATATATGAGATTTATGCATCTCTTTTAGGATTCGTGAATGATGCAAAATTTAGTGGGTTCCTTATTAGGTAAAATAATAAAATAATCGATTGAGTATAAGAACACATGTGATCTTATAAAATCTTCTTTAATAAAGTTAACATGCTAATTTAATAAATTAATTTTTTTATCAATTAAAATATCTTTATTAATACTTGGCTTTGAAGCGCAATTTTTTTGGTCCGACCACCTAAATCAAAAAATAATTTTTGTAATTTCAAACCTATTATTTCTACTCTTGACCGGAATAATTCAAACTAAATTAAAACTTGAATATTTCAATAAATATATTTTTAGGTTTGCGTGTTCATTGAAATGAGAATATGTCAAATATGTACATCAGATGCTAAAAGATTCTTCTAAATAATTTAACACTCCTTAATAATAGTTATAATACATTTGATGTCACATTTTTTGGTATTGGCATAAACTATGAAAAAATGCTCGTTTATTTTAATATCACTTAAAAATTTGATCCAACTTCTTTTATAAATTCAAAATTTCTCGCTATAAATTTTACTAAATCTTAATATCTTAGGATATAATAAATAAACCTCCATAAATATTACTTAATCTTAGTGTAGCTTAAATACAGTGTGCAACAAATAAATTTTCTTTACAAATTCAAAACTTATTTTTACAAATATTACCAAATCTTAACACTACTTAAAATAGGTTCTAACAAATTAATTTCTTTTACAAATTAATAGAAACAAAAATTTAAACCACCACCGATATAGACGTTGCAACTAAGATAGAATTAGAAGAACAAAAATTCAAACTAACAACAAAACTTTTGAATATGATAAATATATTCACTTTATAAAAAAACAATTCATGCATAAAGCGCATGCCATCATCACGCATGAAGTACGTGCTGTAACGCTCGTAATATATAAACTAAATTAAAGATTTACAAAGAAATGCAAGAATATACTTACCAATAAACCTTTTGGCATGTTGTTACTTCAATACCCATGTAAGAACTGAATAACATACCTATTAAAACATTTGTGTCTGGGTCATTTAAGTGTGAAATTGAATAAGGTTGTTTATTATCATCCATGAGTTATGAACTCTAAAGCAATCAAGGGTATAAATATAGATCCATATTTCATTACATAGAAAAAAATTTGGTGAACAACAGCATTCAAATATGATAAATATCAATGAAAATATTTCATTCAAAATGAGAAAGTAAATTATATGTTAATACCTCTATTATTGATTTTGACGAACCATATATAACCATATAAAATATAGATACTAATGTTTCACTAAGTTATATATTGTGTAGTGCAGAATATCGCACACATGCTGAAGCGAAGACTGTACATGTAACAACACGACTTTTCAAACCTTGAATGTTGACACTAATACATCCACAGTATTGGTGTACCGAGCTCCCAAGTGCCGAAAAGACAGAAAGTTGGAGTAAAATAAAAGAAAAGGAATATTACAAGACAAGAAGAACACAATATCAAAATTTCACAACGGAATGATAATTTATAATATCAAAAGAACAGTACAAAGGGTTACTTTGAATATAGGATTTTCAGAGTTACAAAACCTAAGTATTATCATCAGCCTGGGCAGTTATAACTATCTGTCCTCATAATGCAAATATATGCATAAAGCTAAAACGGAACAACTGAAATAGAAATAGATAGATAATGCAAGCCTCCAGCTTGACTTTCGAACTTAGAACCATCCAAGGTAAAACCTGATATTTAGTCCACACAAACGAGTACGTGAAGATTATAGAGAAAAAAACCAAGCGTCAAACATAAGTCTGGTATGAGAAAACTCGAGATACATGAATATATATAACAGTGACTATTGAGATCGAATAGATTCTCTTAACAATTTTTCCCTCAAAAGAAACTGACCATTTATTAAGTTTAATGTAGTGATATGATAAATAATGTCTAGGGTGTGGGATATAATAATATCAAATAGTTGTGGTGCTTACATTACCACAACATATTATGTTAAATTCAAAACTACTTGGTACGCTCGCTTGATGGATTTTCCATGGAGGTGTCTCTAGTAAACAGAAGCGGGTCTCTATGCACATGGATCAGAAAACACCTTCCGAGCATCGTATATATTTGGATAAAATATACTATAAGGTAAACACAAGCGGCCTACCCTCAAACATAAACTTGAACCACGTGGAACCAAATACCATCAACTCCCGGTATCAACATATCAATAAGTATACTCTAGATCTAGAGTTGATAGTATCTTGTCGTGGGTCAGCCAAACCCAAACTATGCAACCTACTCTGTCCTTAGCCATTTCCGATATCGAGGTTACATTCGACATCTTTCACACGAATCTTTATAGATAAAGCAAAACATGAAACCCAAATTGGATCCTCTCATCCTAAATAGATGTCAAAACTACACATGGATTTCCATATCTCAATAGATCTTGGAAGCACACATGGATTGGATTATGATAAGCGGATCATGTTATTGAAGAAAGGGAGGGAGATTCATGCTTTTTCTTATGGAAGAGCCTAGTTTGGTTATGACTAGTTTTCTTTATTTTCTAGATGTGGCAAAGGAGGAGTTGGGTTCTATCCCTGTTGTTCAGGAATTTGCGGATGTCTTCGAAGAGGTATCAGGTTTACCACCACATAGGGAGATAGAATTTCGCATTGATTTATTAAAGGATGCGTAACCTATTGTATTGATAGTTCGTAGACTTGTCTTGAAGGAGAAAGTGGAGCTAAGAAATCAGGTTAGTGATTTGTTGCAGAAGGGCTTGATCCGACCAAGTCATTCAAGTTGGGAAGCACCCGTCATCTTTGCTACGAAGGCAGATGATTCCTTAAGATTGTGCGTAGATTATCGTGAGCTCAATAAGCAGGCTATTAGGGAAAAGTATCCTTTGCCTAAGATAGATGACTTGTTCGATCAGCTTGTTGGAGCTCGAGTATTTTCTCAGCTTGACCTTGCTATAGGGTTTAAGCGATTGAGGGTGGTAGAGGAGAGTGTACCGACCTCTTTTCGATCCGACAAGTTTTATAAGTTGTTAGTTATGCTGTTGGGCCTAATTAATGCTCCTGCATTTTTGGTGGACTTAATGAATTGAGTTTTTCGAGATGTGTAAGTTTGTCCTTGTTTTTATCAATGATATTCAGGTCTATTCCAAGACCGAGGAGGAACACTCATACAATCTAAGGATTGTTCTAGGAATGCTAAGAGTGCATGTGTTGAAGGCTAAGTTCTCGCAGTGTAATTTTTAGCATTCGAAAGTTAGTTCTTAGGTCATGTTGTTTCTGAGGAGGGTATTTCTGTTGATCCCGCTAAGGTTGTGGCAGTTCAGGATAGGAAGAGGCCGGAAAGTGCAACAAATATTAGAAGTTTTCTAGGTCTAGCAGTTATTACAGTATATTCATACAAAATTTCTCAAAGATTGCCTCTCGCTTAACGAATTTGTCGAAGAAAGATGTCAAATTTGTATGGATGGATAAATGCGAGCAAGCATTCTTGAAGCTAAAGGAAAAGTTGACTGGTTCTCTTGTTCTTACTGTGCCAGACAAAGGTGAGGGTTGGATTATTCACACTGATGCATGTGGAACATGTCTTAGTGCTGCGTTGATGCATCATGGGAGGTGATCGCTTATGCGAGTCAGCAGCGCGAACTGCATGAAACGAGGTATGTAACTCATGACTTAGAGTTGTTAGAAGTGGTATTTTCATTAAAGATGTGGGGATTATTTTCTTTGTGA
Organism: Allium cepa; assembly: GCA_030765085.1. Classification (NCBI taxonomy): domain Eukaryota; kingdom Viridiplantae; phylum Streptophyta; class Magnoliopsida; order Asparagales; family Amaryllidaceae; genus Allium; species Allium cepa. Next base: position 110,300,050 of record CM060934.1, read on the forward strand.
AAAGTTTGAATTATACGTGGACCATAAGTCTTTAAAGTATTTTTTACACAAAAGGACATGAACATGAGGCAGCGAAGGTGGTTGAAGTTTCTTATGGCCTATGATTTGAATATTTTATGTACTCCGGGAAAAGCCAATGTCGTACCTGACTCGCTCGGTAGGAGGTATGCAATTGTGGCGACTGTTGTGGTTCATCCGACTTGTATTGAGGGAAATTAGCATAGAGACCTTCATTTTGCTAGGATTACTAAGAATGTAAGTGATAATGAGGCACCGGAGAGTTGGTTGAGATTCGAGGTGGATAGCCGTGGCTTTTTGAGAATGAACGGTAGGTTGTGTGTTCCAAATATTGATGAGATTTCTAGTAAAGAGTCATTATTCTAGGCTGATGATACACTCTGGGTCACTATAATGTATTAAGATATGAAGAGGGCGTTCTTGTAGGAGGGTATAAAGAGGGATGCTTTTATCTTTGTGAGCAGGTTGCTAACTGCCAACATGTAAAGGGTAGTCATCAAAAGAAGACCGGATTGCTTCAGCCACTTGAGATTTCGAAGTAGAAATAGGAGCATATTTCTATGGATTTCATCGATATATTACCTAAGTCGAGGAGGGGTAGCGAAGGCGTATGGGTTATCGTCGATCGATTGACCAAGAGCGCGCACTTCTTTCCATTTAAGACTACGAGGACAACTTTTAGTTTGGCTAAGCTATATATGTAGGTGATCGTCAGGTTGCACGGTGTTCCTTGTGATATGGTGACTGATAGAGATCCTGTATTTGCGAGCCAGTTCTGAAAGGGTTTGCATGAAGCATTAGGAACCGAGCTTAGTTTGAGTACCGCTTACCATCTGTAGATAGATGGGAAAAACGAGAGGGTAACCAATGTTGGAGGACTTGCTTTGAGCATGAATTTTAGATTTTGGAGGTTCATGGAAAGAACGCTTACCACCTGTTGAGTTTTCATACGACAACAGTTATCAGGCCATTATCGGAATGAGACCATTTGAAGCATTGTATGGAAGGCCATGCAAAGCTCCATGATATTGGGTAGAACCTAGAGATTGTCTTATGCTTGGGCCGGATATGATCGAAGAGGCATCAAATAAGGTTATAGAGATTCGAAAGCGAATCAAGGAAGCATAGAATCGACAGAAGGGTTATGTAGACGAGAGGTGCAGAGACTTGGAGTTCTCGGTTGGAGCTTTGTATTTGTAAAGGTTTCTCCAATGGGAAGTGTAGTTCGGTTTGGAAGAGCTGGGAAGTTGGCTCCTCGATATGGAGGATTGTTCTCTATTCTTGAGAGGATTGGTAGGCTCGCATATAGAGTCGGTTTACCGATTAGGCTATCGGGTGAGCACAATATATTTCATATATCGCATTTACATAAGTTTATACATGATTCTTCAAGTGGAAGGCAAGAGGACTGAAGATAGAGACAAATTTGACTGTGCTGAGGCAACTTGTTTGTATTGTTGATAGAGATATGAAGCAATTGAGGACTAAGATTGTAAAGTTAGTCAATGTACAATGGAGCGAGGTTGCTTGAGATTGTACTTGGGAGACAGAGGATTGTTTAAGGGAATCCTATCTGGATTTTTTCTCAGACTAAAGTTTTCTTATCTTTGTTTGTATTTGAGTTGCATTTTAGTTTGTATATAGTTTCCACGGGCTATATATATCTTGTTCTTTTATCTTCTTTGATTATCGTTCTTGTTGAATTTCAAGGACGAAATGTTCTAAGTAGGGGAGAAGTAGCGACCTAGAAATTCGAACACTTTTTCTTTGAATATCGTACATTTTGAGATATGTTTAAGTGTTATAAGTATAATTTTATAACCTTGTTTGACATCATTTAATTAATAAATAATATTAAAAAACTTTTTTGAAAATTGTTTACAAAAATATATTCCTTGAAGAAAAATCAATAAGTTGGCCATAAAGGATGGAATTTTCTGGATAGTTATATTAGGATAAGAGATAATATAATGAGAAGGGTATAAGAGTAATTATCCATAAAGGAGAAGTGACATAAAGTTGTCATGATAAGAAACAATTAACACATTAGGGTTTTGAGGGCTTTTTGGTCTTTTCCCATCACCATTCCTAAGTCTATATAAGGAGGAGTGCACCCTTGTGAAATATATCTAAAATATTCCAAAGCTTAAGAACAAATTTCAACGTCGTCTTCTTCTTCTTCGTCTTAAATTTCTAAAGCAAATAATTTGCAAATCAGTTCCAAATCACCTCAAATTTGGAGTGAAATCTTACCACCACATAACAAGACTTTCTACCTAATTAGATTGTGAAAGATCAAAGTCAAACTCTCCCCACAAATTTAGGCCGTGAGCAATAGGTGGCTAGAGGAGGCAAAGGAGCAAGGCGATGCAAGGAAAGGAAGGAGAGAAACGAGTTTGCTAGCTTAGGTTTGAACTTGAGTGCTTAAGTTTGGTTGTTTGTTGAGTATAAGGTAACTCACCACTTTGATTGATAATATAACTCATATATGATTTATATTTTGTTGTGCTAAAATTGTTTGAATTTTTATGTGACATATGTTGAAAACATCAATTATGATCTTTGTTTTGAAAACAAGTGTTATATAGGATCCATATATGGATTTGAACGGACTTGAATGGACTTATATGACATATGACTAGGCCTCCAACAAAGCACATAGGTTTTAGTTGAACATAAGTTGAGATATGACTCGGATTTGAAAGTGCACTTATAGCGATAGTCGCTATGGATGCAGTTCGGAATTGTCTTGTTTTTGACAATTGTTAAGAAACTCTGTAGAGAGATCCATATGGATTTCTCGCCATATTTACAATGTTTTATATGTATGTTTGTTGTTTTTAAAATATAGAATAGTAAAAAGTTAAATAACATCTCAAAAATGGCCAAAACATCGCTAGTGCAAAACTACCACGTTTGACCTTGGTTTTTGGACTTCAGTTGTTTCAAAAAGGACTTTAAATTCGAGCGATTTATTTCATTCTTTTTAAAAGTATCGCCTAACTATTTTTAGATTATTTTAAAAGTAGTTGTGATATTTATGAATTTTTGAGAATTATTTATGAATCTTCAAAGAAGGAAATTTTAGAATAAAACATATTCTATTTCCCAGTTTTATTAATTTTTCAAATTTTTTATTTTTAAGTAATATTTTGGATAAATGTTTTAAACCTCTTATAAGTATTTCCAAATATTTTAATGTTTTCAAAAAGGGGTTAGAATTTCTAAATGGAAAAATGGTTCATTATTTAATTACTTATTAGGAAATATTAATTAACTATGCTTAACACTAATAAGCCGATGAAGTAATTTTACCTATTTATAAGAATTAAGATTTGTGTCGAGTAGGAACGGAGCAATAGGGATCTAATCTAATAGGCTTCCTTCTTAACTGGGGAATAGGTAAGTGGAAAATATCAAAAATGCATTAATTGTGTTGATTTCTTGTTGTTTATGGAAATCATTAATACTATACTTGACACTAAAAGCCGACGAGGTAGATTTATCTATTTGTGAGATTCAAGACTGAAGTGTCTAAGTAAGGCTTGGAGCAACCAGTGCCTAAATTTACATGGCTTTGCTCTTGGACGAGGAATAGTTAAGTTGGAATGTCAGAAACGAGTTAAGTGTACGAATCGTGATTTGTATATGCAATTGTTATGACTGGATAATCTATTTGTCGATTATCGAACTTGACCTAACATTAACATAGAAAGTAATTGAAAGCTTTACCGTTTATGACCAATAAGAACCTCTGGGGGGGAGAATGGTACGAAATGTTTCTAGCTTTCATTTACTTCTGAAAAAACGGAAATTGAGTTAACCAAAGATTCATCGATTAGTTCTAAAGAGTCTGGGATCGAAAAGTTTTGTACTTACCGAATACCATTTCAAAATAAGTATACGAGCTCTATGTTTTGAAAGCGGTTGAATAAAAGAAATCTATGCGGATATTCAAGATCCGTTTAAGATGCTCGAACACATGTAAATGTTCATAGCTATTCAGGATGTGGCAATCCATGTGTGATTCCGAGGTCTGTTGAGATATGGAAATCATGTGTGGTTTTGACATCTATTCGGGATGGGAGGATCCAATTTGAGATTCATGTTCTATTCGAGCGATAATGATTCATGTGAAAGATGCCAAACGTAATCTCAATACGGAAAATGACTAGAGACAGAGTAGGCTGCACAATCTAGGGTTTAGATGACCCATGACAGGATATTACCAACTCCAGATCCAGAGTATGCTTATCGATATGTTGGTACTAGGAGTTAAGGGTATTTGTTTCCACGTGGTTCTTGTTTATGTTCAGGCGTGGCCGATTGTGTTTACCTTATGGTATATTTTATCTAGAGATATATGACGTTTGGAAGGTGTTTTCAAATCCTTGTGCATGGAGATCCGCTTCAGTTTTTGGAGGCATCTCCGTAGAAAATCCATCAAGTGAATGTACTTAAGCAGTTTTGAGTGTAACACAATATGTTGCAGTGTGACTAATGTAAGCACCATAACCTTTTGATTTTATTACATCTCTTACCCTAGACATTATCTATCATATCGCTATATTAAACTTAATAAATGGTTGGTTTCTTTTAAGGGGAAAACCGTTACAGGAACCCTTTCACTCTTAATAGTCACTGTTACATATACTCCTGTATCCCGAGTTTTCTCATACCAGACTTATGTCTGATGCTTGGTTTTTGTTTCCTAAAATTCCTTGCGTACTCTTTCAAGTAAGCTGAGTATTATGTTTTAGCTTGGATGCTTCAGAGTTAAGAAGATGAGATATAGCTTTCATTATCTATCTATTTCTGTTCGGTTGTTCTATTTATCTCTATGCATATATCAGCGTTGTGAGGACAGGTAGTTATAACTATCCAGGCTGATGTTAGTACTTAGGTTTTGTAACTTAGAAATCCTATATTCAGAGTAATCCTTCGTGCTGTTCTTTTGATATTATAAATTATCGTTCCACTGCGAGATTCTAATATTGTGTTCTTATTGTCTTTTTCTATTCTTTTTCTTTTATTTTACCCTAACTTTCTGTCTTTTTGATACTTAGGTGCTCGACAAACAAATATTGTGGATGTATTATTGTCGATATTTGAGGGTAGAAAATTTGGATCGTTACAGTATAGTATAAAGATCCAAGATAAAGAATGAAGATTCATGAGTTCAGAGACAAAACAAATGAAGATCTCATGATTATAATTTAGTGCATAGAGTCATTAGTAAAAATTGTTAAAGTCCTTAATAGAAATTTCTGTTTCTATCTACAATTTCTGATCTTTGATATTTTAAATTATTTTGATTTCAAAAATATATTTTAATTACTTTATATTTAAATTCAAAAATATTTGTAACCTATGTTTAAAATATTTTAAATCATAGAATTTTCAAAATATTTTGAAGAAAACAATTTTCATTTTTAACTAACATATGTCGACATACATATATGGAATATGTCGACATACATGCCGCAAAATGGTTTTTTTAATTTTGAATGGAAGCGTCTATTAGACACAACCCTTCACGAATGGACACATCTTTTAGTTTACAATATAAAGGGGAGTGCAAACGAATTTTTCAATAACTAATTACTTAGTTTCTTCCTACTCCTTACTCTCTTGAAAATTCTCTTGAAAAATATACTATATCCTATTCAAATCATAAAGAATCAATTCATATTTCTTTGTACTGATTCAAAAGTACTTTCTTATTGTTTTTGGAAACATCTCTCCCAATTCAAATATCAAAGTGCTATCCAAGAGGTATAGGATCCATTGTATTCAAAGTACAACTATTTGTCTTTGGAAAACCATCAACTCTAATCTTGCTTATATGTGTATGCTTGTACCCGTTCAAATCAAGTGAAGGTGCTTGTAGTTTGTTCAAATCAAGTGTATGTACTTAGTAGACCAGTAAATATAGTGGGTGCGCTTTTATCCCATTCAAAATCATGTGAGTTTTTCCTAGACTCGGAATACATGATGTCATGTCTCGTAGCCTTGAAATAAAGATTGTAATTGGTTTGCTTGATACTACATAGATTAGGCACTTGAAAGAAATATGTACAAAAAATTAGATGAGACTGAATGTAGGAGGAATCTGAACCAGTATATAATCCATGGTGTCATCTCTCTAAATCTTTACTTTTTACTTTACTACTTTTATATTCATCCGTGATTGCATCTATGACAAATTGTTAATATAAATTTGTGTTGTTATTCTATGATTTAACATCAATCTTCAAAGAAGTTTAAAAAGATTTACATAAGTTGGAAAACACTATTTACCCACTCTCTAGTGTTAAATTAACCTTAAGATCCATAATTCCAAAATTCACATTTGGTATCAGAACATTAGGTTTTCAAAAGACCTGTACAAGGAATATTGTTAACACTTTCATAGAAAATAATTTTGTAAAACCAATATGTTATTTTCAAATAGATTAGAAGTTAATTATTTTGAAAAGTCACTTGATATTTAGAATGATAATGTTGAATCGCATGAACAAGTATTTTATAGGGCTGATGATGAGCAAACAGTTGATAATCATACATCACAATCAAGAAGGACAAATGGATTTTAGACACGGATGTTCAAAAGACATAATGGAAGATCAAGAGAAAGGAAGAGCAATAATGCAGATATATATATATATATATATATATATATATATATATATATGCTTAAAGAGAATAATAGTATTGGAATAGAGGACATCAGTAGTATCGGTAATCTTGAAAATTTGTTTAATTTTTATATATTACTTTTTAAAGAGTTCTTTAAGTAGAAAGACATTTTAATATTCTTCTATGTTCAAAGTAACCCAATGGTTTAAATTAATAGAAAACAAGTTTTCCCTTTAAAAATAACGGCTAGTTTTTAACTTGAAAAGACACCTTAATTTTTAGAGATGCCTTTTGATTTTATCTATAGAATATTCTAAATTATTTATCTATTAAAAGAGTTATATTTTTATCGTAATTAATATTACGTATTAAAATTTTATAAAAAGATTTCAAAGAAACATATTAATTTTTAAATTTTGTAGAATATCTACAAAACTGACTGTACTCTTTGAAAACAGGGCAGGGAATATTGAATGCAGTAGCATGTTTTAAATCTCAAAAATTATAAATTAATTATTGTTAAATTAAATTTTTTACATGAGTATAAGATAGATATACTCGACCCTATAAAATATTTGGAGCTAAAATTTGAGTTCTAACTATTTTATTATTTTTGAATGTACACACACTTAGCAAGTTACAACGGCTAAATTTTCAAATTTTAGAGCCAAAATTCAAATATTTGTTGCCTTAAAATTAAATCTTTTTTCAATCATAAAAATATATTCTAGATAAAAATTGATATGCATAACTATATAAAAAAAATCTAAAAGCAGTTTAATAATTTAACATTTCTATATTTTCGCACAAAATTGATTACTCTTTTTAAATATCGAACATGCAAGTTAAACGTAGTAATTTTTATGGAAAATATCAAAAATTATTAAATGTTAATTTTTACATGAAATTTTTTGATCTGATAACATTATGTAAAAAAATTCATATCCTAATTTAAAAGTTAACTATTTTATTATTCTCAAATAAATGGACACTTGGTGGTTACAACAACCATACCATTAACGTAGGCCATTGCAATTTTGAATTTTTATGTCCTTTTACACAAAAAAAATTAACACAGAAAAATTTAATTTTCAGAATATAATTTGTATATATAACTACATAAAAAATCCTGAGCACTTTAAATTAATGTAACATTTCCTTTTATTTTGTTAATTTCAAATAGACACTTCAATTGTCAAGTTGTGCTTTCCATTTTTAATTTAACTGTCATACCTCTTCATGATTGCTTATACTTCTTCCGTAAGGACTTTTATAAATTGTTTCCTTTCTGATCACATCCTACTAATCATTTATCATGATGACTATACTAAATAGAAAAGCATACCTTCTTTTATGATTTCAACTTTTCTAATATTGATTTTACATCTTTTACTCGTATTTCTTACTAACTTTATAATGATATATTAATATTATGGCTTTATGAAATTAATTGAATGTACTTAGAGTGTATTAGTAAGGCTTTGTTTATAGAATTCCTTATATTAATGAGATTGGCGACATTATATGAGTCTTGTCATATAAACAAATAGTAACACAAATGTAAAGTGACATGTGTCATTACACTTGTCCTTTACGAAGATCATTATATACATGCATGATATCAAGTCATTACACGTGTAGTCCATCAATACACTTGTTTGTGTGGGTGCACTTATAGCCGGTTCAAGTCAAGTGGGTATGCTTGTAGCCCATTCAAATTAAGTGGGTGTGCTTGTAGCCCGTTCAAATCAACTAGGTGTGCTAAGTAGCCTAACAAATCGAGTGGGTATGCTTGTATCCAATTCAAATCAAGTGAGTTTACCCTAGACTCGGGATACAAGAGGGTGTGTCTCATAGCCTTAAAATCAATATTGTAATTAGTTTGCTTGCTACCATACAAAATAGGCGCTTGAAAGGAAATAAAGATAAGAAACTGTATGGGACTGGATGTAGGAGAAATCTGCACTAGTATAATATCTCTGGCGTCATCTCTCAAACTCTTTACCGTTTTACTTTATTTCTTTAATATCTAACTGTGATTGCATTTGTGGCTGGTTGTTAGTATAAATCTATGATGTTAATCTATGATTTAATATTAATCTTTAAAGAAATTTAAAAAAAATTTATGTAAGTTAGAAAACACTATTCACCCTACCACCCTCTAATGTTATATTAGCCTTAAGATACATAATTCCGCGACTTATATTATAGTGTGAGACCATCTATTTAATATAATTGAATACAATATGGTTCTTGTTGTGTTTGAAGCATATTTGGTCCAAAGATTATAGATGGACATAGGAATTTGACCGCTAAATGTTGGTTTTGATATATTTACTTAAGTGCATCTCAGTAGATATCCTTAAAATTTTAAGGATGAATAAATGCATTTTTGTAAAGAATTCGATAAAGTCTTGTAGTAAAAGGTTTTCTTTCAAACAAGTCAACCTTTAAAAGCGAAAATTAAAATTTGAGAGTAGTAATAATGTCGATATGGTTAGGATAAAGAGAGTAAATAGTCCCCTCTGTTTCATGAAGAGATATCCAAATTGGAGTGGTTTAAAATATTTGTAGATGCTAAATAAGGAATAAGAACACAATTTCTAGTTCAAATGTATTTTTCTCATAGAAAATAGTTTTATGTAAGATTTATTTCTTTGATTTTGAGATATTTGGTTTGAAACATGTTAATTCTATAGACTTGTCCATTCTGCTTATCACTGAGAGTTTTCTAAGAGGTTCTCCAATCCATTGTCGGGTAGGTGTTTTAATTATTATCCCCTTTTTGAAATATGATGCCCAGGGGATATGTATCAGTACATGCTACTACCTAATATATTAGTTTGGAACTTAGTCAAAATTTCATTCCACTTATTTTACTGTGAATCAAAGCTTTAGATCTAGGACTTCTGTGACGACCCGACTTTCTATACCCAGAAAATCGCATCATCTTGAAGAAAGAAAGGGATAGAAGAAGAAAAGAAAGAGAAAGAAGAACACAAACAACAACAGAGAACTCACAGCGGAACGAATAAAATATAATATCTCTCATAAAATACTACATAGTATCTTATTACATCAGAGAATACAACTATTCAACACATATTAGACAGTTATAAACATCTGTCTAATTCATACAACTTAAGTACCACAGATACAGATATCAAATAAACACAGCGGAATCAATATATCTACACATCGAAGCCTCCTGCTCCATATCTCCTCCAGAATTTGTCAAGCTAACCTGAATCACTTGACTACTCATACATACAATGAGTACCCAAGAGTTTAATAAAACAGAAAATAAACACTCGGGTCAGACAGGGGTCTGGTGTGAGTAAACGGGTTAAAATTGCTTAACTTTAGAAAACCTTTGAAAAGAAAAGGTATCACGTAAGACTTCCCACACATAAACATGGAAAAGTTTTTACCTTACGCTAACCAAAATATTTGATAGGAAATCCAGTGATATTATAATAGTGTCTAGGGTTTTCAAATAAATATGAAATAGCCGAAATTGTTACATGATTAAATTCCAGCTACTAGCCGCAAAAGTGGGTAATACAATCAAAACCGTAGGGTCTCGTAGGGAAAATGGGTTTCCATCAATGGCAGGGCTACTGGGGTACCGCCCGTCACAGTACGTGGCCTAGATCACCGTACCGAGGATTACTCCCTTCATCCCCTGCAACACAAGGCCAGAACCATCCCTTACTGGACAGTCCCGAACAAGATAACCCCGCAGTTGGCCGCGACCCAACTGCCCACACAGCCGAAATAAAAGGGACCTCTAGACAGGGGAAAATCTTGCTCTCCAATGGGAGCTACCCACGAAGCCTTGCTGCACCTCCCCTGTTTTAGCCATTCCCGGTTGATGAGGCTTGAGGTTACGATTACCTTTATAGAACACATCTATCTTAGAATGCTTATCGTCCGCCTGACGATGTGCTGAAAGCATTCAATCCATACAAGTTCGTTCCGGGTTCGAACGAAACCGAAGGCACTATCTCGTTGCACTCATTATTGGAATCACCTCAGAGTCAACGACCATAGCCCTTGCACTCTGATTCGCCATCTCGAATCTATAAGCACTATTCCGTCAAACTCATTACGGAATCACCCACAGAGTTATACTGACGTATAGCCCTTACACCTCGAGTCTTCACTTGCTCCACTTGGATTAACGACCTAACGTTTAATTGGAATCGATGTGGTTTTCGGATTCCAAATATGGAAATCCGATCCCGGTCTCACCGAAACCAAACGCCATTTTAATGTCCAAGTTATACTTAAGGGTTTAAACAGATTAAACATATATTTCAGGATGAAATATATAAACAGATAGATGAATCATATTATCACAAAAGATAATTCATAACAACATTCATCTACACAAAGCAGCATATCACATAACAGATATATCCAATCATCCAGTATCAACCCAATATCAACATCCAATATCAACAAATCATCCAATATCATTCAATATCAATCAATCATCCAATATTAAACATTCATCCATAACAGAATTGATTAACTCTAATCAATTGGATTACTTAAATCATTCTTCATTTATTTATCCCAAATAAATAAATTAATCATCTATAATGATCCTCACTAATTAATCTTTCTTTGATTAATTATCTTTAATTACATTCAAGTAATTATCCTATCCATATTCAGTAATTAACCTTAATTACTATCATTAATCAAAATAATTAATGATCATACATTAATTAATTAACCATAATTAATTACATTAAACCTTAATTAATTACAATTAATTAATCACATTTAAATTAATTACTTTTATTAATCAACCTTGATTAATATTATTAATCACATTAGTTAGTGATCCTTATTAATTAATAATTACTTTAATTAAATAAATAAATAAATAACTTATAATTAATCAACAAATTAATCATAATTAGTAATTAACACTTTGTAGATATTTATCTTAATTAATTAATTTCTTACTTAATTAATTTCTAATTTAATTAAATTAATCCTTGATTAATTAATCAAATTAATTAATCCTTAATTACTTCATTAAGTAATTATTAACCAAATTAAATTAACAATTAATCCTTATTTAATTACTAAATTAATTAATTACATTTTAATTAATTACTTTTAGTAATTATTCTTAAATTAATCTCATTCATTAGTTAGTTAATTACATTAATAAATTAACTAAAATAATTAAGTAATCAACTCTTAATTACTTACATCAGTAATTATCTCTAATTACTTCCATTAATAAATCTTAATTCCTCCTTAATTAATCCATCCTTAATTAATTCTTAATACTTTAATTAATTAATTATCCCATAATTAATTAATTTTAAACAATTATATTAATTAATTCTTTAATTAATATCATTAAGTGATTTAACCAATAATCACTTCAACTAATTACTCCCTGAGTAATTATCATTAATTACTTCCATAAATAATTAACTTCCTTAATTACATTCAACAATTAATCATTAATTACTTTATTAAGTAATTATACTTAATTAATCCATAATTAAGTGATTATTAAATAAATAATTAACTAATTATTTAAAATTAATTAAACAATTAATTAATTAACATCTTATAATTCAAAATCCTAAATTAAATAAGAGAATATTAATCTTAGTTAACAAATCATATTTAAGTATTCACAAATTCATATCAAAATAATTTAACATTATTTATCTTTATAAATAAGTTATTTAAAAATTGATTAAGCTTTAATAATTCAAAAACAAATTATTCAATTTGGTTTTCAATATTATAATCTTATCCGTATTTGAAAATAAAGGATTTAGAAATCAAATTCAATTTGAAAACACTTTAAGTTATCTAATTAAAACTTAGTTTTAAAAATCATTACTTGATAACTTTGATTTAATATCTTAAAATGATAACTTTCTTTTGAATTGAATTTCAATATTGAATCAAGATAATTACTTTCAAAAGCGATCTTCTTAAACAATTTAAGTTTGAAATTAAATTCAATTATCATTCTTTAATAATTTGATTTATATTTACATCAAAGAACTAGCAATACCCTATAAATTTATTTCCCCTTTTATAAAAACCTGGGCTTGTACTTATTTATTCAATCATCAAATAACTTTGCAGTTAACAATATACAGGAAACGAACACGAGAAGACTGCCCTAAAACCCGAGTGCACTCACGAGTAACTCTCGCGTTCCCTCCAACTTCAACTGCTCGAGCTTTTCACCGAAATACTCAAACACGAATTCGAGGAAACAGCACGTCTCCCCCAACTCTATTCATCTTCCCCAAAACCTTACGCCAACCCAACTGTGCACGCGACATGGTGCATATGCACCCCTGCCGCCGACCCACCGCAACGACCCTCCACGGTCCCAAACCCTCACGCAAGTTCTCAGATGAACCCAGATCGAAGAATCACCATGCGAATCGAAAAATGACCCATTAGCTCGAAAAGAACAGCAGCTGTCATCATTCAAAACCCACCCTCGGCCGACGAACACGCCGCCGCTACACCTCGCCGTCCTCACAAATCGAAACCCACATCCATGAATTACATCTCCACCAGAAGCGATCGAACACAATTCACTCTCCATGCCGAAATTGCCATGACATTTAAGCCGAAACATACTGTAACCTTAAACCCTATTCTCTTCAAATTCGATCAATTCAAACATTGGAAAAATTTAAAAGTATTTTTCCTATAATCAACAACATACATGCTAGCTACAATCCAAGAATCAAATCCAATTATCAAGTATATCATTCACAGTTCCTAAAAATTCCCATATCCTTCAAACCAAGAATTCTACTTCAATACACAATTAAAAATTATGATACCAGTCCTAAAAATCCTATCTTTACAATTGTAATCCAGATATACATTCAAATTTAAAGTTTGAAATCATAAATTTTTGTCCAAAGTTTGGTTATTACTGTAAATTAAAAAAAAATGAATAACTAATTTATTTAAAATCCTATAACCATTTTTAGATGATAAATCACTTGATTTCAAACATCTTTCATTAATAAATCACGGTCCAATTCATGTTTAAAATCAAGTTATGGTGATTATGAGGGATTTGAAACTGTCTTACCAAAACACAGTAACATTTCTAAATTTTCCCAGGCATTCAATATATCCAATTCAACATGCATTAAATTTAAAACAATTATTTCCTATAATCATTATGATATAATCACAAAGTCAAGATTTATCAAGAATCAACTGTTTTTAAAAAAAACATTTACTCACCTGAAATAAATGCAGTGCACAGAACAAGTTTTATTTTCCTTTGCATGCTTCAATTAGATGTTTTAATCTTGCTGTTGCAACTGATCTTGATCACCTCTAAGCATTTCAGATTGCAGTTGAACTTCCTTTGTTGCAGGTTAAAGATTTTCTTTTGAATGCAGGTTGAATTGATGATATTAATAATAGTCAAATCTGTTGTTTGCAGGTGGAAGATTGAAGTTGCAGATTTTGATCTTCATTTCCATATGCAGGTTTTGATCATTGTAGATTTTAAGTTTTTGATTTGTTTTTGGTTTTCATTTCAGTTTTGAGAATATTTTCAGGTTATGCAGAGTAGTTGCCGTTAATGAAAGAACTAAAAATGTTTTGAGAAAACAAATTTTCTTCTTAAAACTTTAATAAAAGTAAAAATAAGAAAATGCCACTTGTCTTAAGAATTTACATTTGTCACTAAGAAGCTTAATTGAGTAACAAGTGTTTTTAAGAATGTTAATATGTTACATTTGTACTAGGGAATTTATTTATAAAATTTTATTTAATTTAAGAGGTAAACATAAACTTATATATTTATTTTACTTTATTAATTAATACCTACATATGTAAATATAAACTTACTTTTAAATAAAATATTATAAACTAATTATAATACAAATGAATCTCTTATATATGTATTTTATAACCATTTAAAAATTTTAAACAATTTAAAAGAGAACAAAACTATCACATTTCAAAAATAAACAATTGTCTTATGGTTTGAAAACAAATGAAATAAATCCTTTACTTTAGAAAGATATAAATTTTTAAACAAATAAACTAAACTAAATTAGCTTTTGAAAATAAAATTTCTAAACAAAGCTTTAAGTTACAATATCCATTCCTATATCAATTATTAAACATATCTTCAAATTATCAATAGATTAAATTTAAATTTCAAATAACTCAAATTATAACATACACACACACACACACACACACACACAAATATATATATATATATATATATATTACAATTTGATAATTAATCTTTAATTTAAACAAAAGCTCATCTATTCACAATATACCAATTGTATATATTATAAATAGAATAAAATTCTGATTAACTTGACAAAATAATTCTTATTAATTTAAATTGTCAAAAAGATATTGATTACTTATTAACAGATTAAATAGTTAATAACCTTTAAAAGATCAAATTTACAAATTTTAAATTGAAATAATAAAGAAAATTATCAAATCAATTAAATTATTAACACGGATTATTAAATTTATATTGCCCAAAATTCCGGGTCGTTACAATCCTTCCCCCTTAAAAGAATTTCGTCCCCGAAATTTAAAAGCAAAGGTAATTTAATAATCCAGTAAAGATTTTGATTTAAATTAGCAAAGCATTCCTAACAACCAGTTACTAACATCCAAAGCAATCAATCACACAAACAAACCTAACTAATTATTCTGACACAAATCAGAATAAATATCTAATACTATCTCGAGTTTCCCAAGATAAATCACCGGGAGACTCGCTCTACAAAAGCCAACAAACTAATTACACAATCAAAATCCAGAGCTCCACTCATCTCTAGATCCTCCAATCTGAACCATTAATCTGAACAGAACATCAGACTACTCTCAAATCCAGCTCAACATCCAACTCCAACTGAACTACTGATTCAACAACCAATTGATGAATCATACACGTACTCCCTCAGAGACACGTGATACATAATGAATTCCAGCTATCCAAACTGGCAATTCAATCTTATCCTATCAAAACACAGATAAGAAATCTCAAATGCCACAGCACTACTCAACCAATCTTATCCAAAATCTGTTCTCTTAACAAGAGAATTCTAACAATACTGAAGTCTCCAACTTCAAATACCAAACTCCTTATCTCCTATCTACATAACTCAACAGATAATCCAAGGCTGCCAAACTCTTCTTGATCAGCTCAACCTATGCTGATACTTCCAGAAACAACAAGACCAAAACAATCACTTCCTGGATCCTATACAACAGAAAAGTCTTCCAAAATCCGTCGAAATCCAGGATTCAAACTCTACTGCTCAAGCAATAACAAATAGTACTTACTTCCTTCCTTGCACAGCAGCTACCTCACTTCCGCTGCACAACTCTGATTCTGAAATAGATGAGAGTATTGTTGATGAACACGAATACAAACTTATCCACTAATTTCGGAAACCTTTGTTCATCAAATCCATAAAATTCTGAGTGATACATCAGACACAGTCATACAACCTTAAAACAGAATCCTATTCCAAAAACAAGATCTGATCAAAATCCAAATTCCAAAGAATATCTGAGCTGTTACACCAACTCCTCTCCAAAACCCTCCTACTAACATGCTCACTACCAGAATCGCTTTTGGAACCAAAATAATATGGAATTCAACTCCAGATGCGTACAACCTTCTGAGTACCTCAGTAGCTTCTACTTCCATATGAGAATCCTCAGTCTCAACAAAAGAATGCTCAAGAAAATTCCAAACCAATCGCAAGTCACTTTTGCGATTCAACCTAGTTCGCATTCCAAAGAAACTGTCCTCTCTTTACCAATTAGAACAGCTATAAACTTTTCCAAACCAGGTTAACCTTTCAAGAAAACATCACCACCTTCAGCCCAAGCTGCTGCTAGAAGAAACACCAAGATTCCTGGACCATCGGAGAAACAATCAACACAGCTGCTTCTAAACTCCACCTCGATGAGATTGAGAAACTAAAAGACCTCCTTGTCAGCACACCAAACACTTCGAGCTGAAACTGCTACCACAGCTAACCAAAGACTCTAATCCAAGGCTTCTCCAAACTCAAAACCATCAACAAACCACACAATGGACCTCCAAGATGGCAGACAACTTCTCAAGAAACTCGGACTCCAAACCAAGCATCAACAACTCGCTTTCCTTAGGGAATAACAAATGAGACCATGCCTGGAGAGAAACAACTCATAGACCTTAGTCTCATATTCCAAAATAGCCAAACTCCTTGCTGAGGATCCAAACAACTTATACACAGACGAATCTTCCCTGCAGCAGGTAAAGACTGCTCCTCGACCACTCTTAAAACTGCTTCCAGAGAAAACATCTTCAGAAAATATCCAAGGATACTGCATCTCATCACGCAGTTATCAAGATATCATCACTTATTTCTCCACTTCCTACAAATCCAAACTCAAGAATAATTCGCTCACCCGAGCGAAATCCAAACGTACACTTCAAAGATACTCCGAATCTTCAAAAGATTTCCTTCGGACATCAGAGAAATCCTTACTCCAAACTACAAATCTTACTCGAGACGGTACCAGGTCTACAGTCTCGACAAAAACTTCCAACCTCAAACAAATGGACCTCTCCCATTAGTGGTAGTCGTGTTGCACACACAACCACTACTCCATCTATCTACCTCTAAAACTTATGTTGGAAAATCCGAACAGATAGCCCAACAGATAAGGTAGATATATATATATACATATATATAGTTATATATAAAAATTACAAGTACGCTCACTCAAGAAAGACACTACTATAGAGCCTAGGTATTCGCTCAACCTAACGCTCCCTAAAGAAAGACACACTTTAGAGCCTAGGTATTCACTCAATCTACAGCTCTGATACCAAGTGTGACGACCCGACTTTCTATACCCAGAAAATCGCATCATCTTGAAGAAAGAAAGGGATAGAAGAAGAAAAGAAAGAGAAAGAAGAACACAAACAACAACAGAGAACTCACAGCGGAACGAATAAAATATAATATCTCTCATAAAATATTACATGGTATCTTATTACATCAGAGAATACAACTATTCAACACATATTAGACAGTTATAAACATCTGTCTAATTCATACAACTCAAGTACCACAGATACAGATATCAAATAAACACAGCGGAATCAATATATCTACACATCGAAGCCTCCTGCTCCATATCTCCTCCAGAATTTGTCAAGCTAACCTGAATCACTTGACTACTCATACATAATATGAGTACCCAAGAGTTTAATAAAACAGAAAATAAACACTCGGGTCAGACAGGGGTCTGGTGTGAGTAAACGGGTTAAAATTGCTTAACTTTAGAAAACCTTTGAAAAGAAAAGGTATCACGTAAGACTTCCCACACATAAACATGGAAAAGTTTTTACCTTACGCTAACCAAAACATTTGATAGGAAATCCAGTGATATTATAATAGTGTCTAGGGTTTTCAAATAAATATGAAATAGCCGAAATTGTTACATGATTAAATTCCAGCTACTAGCCACAAAAGTGGGTAATACAATCAAAACCGTAGGGTCTCGTAGGGAAAATGGGTTTCCATCAATGGCAGGGCTACTGGGGTACCGCCCGTCACAGTACGTGGCCTAGATCACCGTACCGAGGATTACTCCCTTCATCCCCTGCAACACAAGGCCGGAACCATCCCTTACTGGACAGTCCCGAACAAGATAACCCCGCAGTTGGCTGCGACCCAACTGCCCACACAGCCGAAATAAAAGGGACCTCTAGACAGGGGAAAATCTTGCTCTCCAGTGGGAGCTACCCACGAAGACTTGTTGCACCTCCCCTGTTTTAGCCATTCCCGGTTGATGAGGCTTGAGGTTACGATTACCTTTATAGAACACATCTATCTTAGA
The DNA here is from genome assembly GCA_030765085.1 of Allium cepa. NCBI lineage: Eukaryota > Viridiplantae > Streptophyta > Magnoliopsida > Asparagales > Amaryllidaceae > Allium > Allium cepa. The sequence goes on from CM060934.1 coordinate 110,318,623, forward strand.
ATGCTTATCGTCCGCCTGACGATGTGCTGAAAGCATTCAATCCATACAAGTTCGTTCCGGGTTCGAACGAAACCGAAGGCACTATCTCGTTGCACTCATTATTGGAATCACCTCAGAGTCAACGACCATAGCCCTTGCACTCTGATTCGCCATCTCGAATCTATAAGCACTATTCCGTCAAACTCATTACGGAATCACCCACAGAGTTATACTGACGTATAGCCCTTACACCTCGAGTCTTCACTTGCTCCACTTGGATTAACGACCTAACGTTTAATTGGAATCGATGTGGTTTTCGGATTCCAAATATGGAAATCCGATCCCGGTCTCACCGAAACCAAACGCCATTTTAATGTCCAAGTTATACTTAAGGGTTTAAACAGATTAAACATATATTTCAGGATGAAATATATAAACAGATAGATGAATCATATTATCACAAAAGATAATTCATAACAACATTCATCTACACAAAGCAGCATATCACATAACAGATATATCCAATCATCCAGTATCAACCCAATATCAACATCCAATATCAACAAATCATCCAATATCATTCAATATCAATCAATCATCCAATATTAAACATTCATCCATAACAGAATTGATTAACTCTAATCAATTGGATTACTTAAATCATTCTTCATTTATTTATCCCAAATAAATAAATTAATCATCTATAATGATCCTCACTAATTAATCTTTCTTTGATTAATTATCTTTAATTACATTCAAGTAATTATCCTATCCATATTCAGTAATTAACCTTAATTACTATCATTAATCAAAATAATTAATGATCATACATTAATTAATTAACCATAATTAATTACATTAAACCTTAATTAATTACAATTAATTAATCACATTTAAATTAATTACTTTTATTAATCAACCTTGATTAATATTATTAATCACATTAGTTAGTGATCCTTATTAATTAATAATTACTTTAATTAAATAAATAAATAAATAACTTATAATTAATCAACAAATTAATCATAATTAGTAATTAACACTTTGTAGATATTTATCTTAATTAATTAATTTCTTACTTAATTAATTTCTAATTTAATTAAATTAATCCTTGATTAATTAATCAAATTAATTAATCCTTAATTACTTCATTAAGTAATTATTAACCAAATTAAATTAACAATTAATCCTTATTTAATTACTAAATTAATTAATTACATTTTAATTAATTACTTTTAGTAATTATTCTTAAATTAATCTCATTCATTAGTTAGTTAATTACATTAATAAATTAACTAAAATAATTAAGTAATCAACTCTTAATTACTTACATCAGTAATTATCTCTAATTACTTCCATTAATAAATCTTAATTCCTCCTTAATTAATCCATCCTTAATTAATTCTTAATACTTTAATTAATTAATTATCCCATAATTAATTAATTTTAAACAATTATATTAATTAATTCTTTAATTAATATCATTAAGTGATTTAACCAATAATCACTTCAACTAATTACTCCCTGAGTAATTATCATTAATTACTTCCATAAATAATTAACTTCCTTAATTACATTCAACAATTAATCATTAATTACTTTATTAAGTAATTATACTTAATTAATCCATAATTAAGTGATTATTAAATAAATAATTAACTAATTATTTAAAATTAATTAAACAATTAATTAATTAACATCTTATAATTCAAAATCCTAAATTAAATAAGAGAATATTAATCTTAGTTAACAAATCATATTTAAGTATTCACAAATTCATATCAAAATAATTTAACATTATTTATCTTTATAAATAAGTTATTTAAAAATTGATTAAGCTTTAATAATTCAAAAACAAATTATTCAATTTGGTTTTCAATATTATAATCTTATCCGTATTTGAAAATAAAGGATTTAGAAATCAAATTCAATTTGAAAACACTTTAAGTTATCTAATTAAAACTTAGTTTTAAAAATCATTACTTGATAACTTTGATTTAATATCTTAAAATTATAACTTTCTTTTGAATTGAATTTCAATATTGAATCAAGATAATTACTTTCAAAAGCGATCATCTTAAACAATTTAAGTTTGAAATTAAATTCAATTATCACTCTTTAATAATTTGATTTATATTTACATCAAAGAACTAGCAATACCCTATAAATTTATTTCCCCTTTTATAAAAACCCGGGCTTGTACTTATTTATTCAATCATCAAATAACTTTGCAGTTAACAATATACAGGAAACCAACACGAGAAGACTGCCCTAAAACCCGAGTGCACTCACGAGTAACTCTCGCGTTCCCTCCAACTTCAACTGCTCGAGCTTTTCACCGAAATAATCGAACACGAATTCGAGGAAACAGCACGTCTCCCCCAACTCTATTCATCTTCCCCAAAACCTTACGCCAACCCAACTGTGCACGCGACATGGTGCATATGCACCCCTGCCGCCGACCTCTATTGGCCACCGCGACGACCCTCCACGGTCCCAAACCCTCACGCAAGTGCTCAGATGAACCCAGATCGAAGAATCACCATGCGAATCGAAAAATGACCCATTAGCTCGAAAAGAATAGCAGCTGTCATCATTCAAAACCCACCCTCGGCCGACGAACACGCCGCCGCTACACCTCGCCATCCTCACAAATCGAAACCCACATCCATGAATTACATCTCCAACAGAAGCGATCGAACACAATTCACTCTCCATGCCGAAATTGCCATGACATTTAAGCCGAAACATACTGTAACCTTAAACCCTATTCTCTTCAAATTCGATCAATTCAAACATTGGAAAATTTTAAAAGTATTTTTCCTATAATCAACAACATACATGCTAGCTACAATCCAAGAATCAAATCCAATTATCAAGTATATCATTCACAGTTCCTAAAAATTCCCATATCCTTCAAACCAAGAATTCTACTTCAATACACAATTAAAAATTGTGATACCAGTCCTAAAAATCCTATCTTTACAATTGTAATCCAGATATACATTCAAATTTAAAGTTTGAAATCATAAATTTTTGTCCAAAGTTTGGTTATTACTGTAAATTAAAAAAAATATGAATAACTAATTTATTTAAAATCCTATAACCATTTTTAGATGATAAATCACTTGATTTCAAACATCTTTCATTAATAAATCACGGTCCAATTCATGTTTAAAATCAAGTTATGGTGATTATGAGGGATTTGAAACTGTCTTACCAAAACACAGTAACATTTCTAAATTTTCCCAGGCATTCAATATATCCAATTTAACAAGCATTAAATTTAAAACAATTATTTCCTATAATCATTGTGATATAATCACAAAGTCAAGATTTATCAAGAATCAACTGTTTTTTAAAAAAAACATTTACTCACCTGAAATAAATGCAGTGCACAGAACAAGTTTTATTTTCCTTTGCATGCTTCAATTAGATGTTTTAATCTTGCTGTTGCAACTGATCTTGATCACCTCTAAGCATTTCAGATTGCAGTTGAACTTTCTTTGTTGCAGGTTAAAGATTTTCTTTTGAATGCAGGTTGAATTGATGATATTAATAATAGTCAAATCTGTTGTTTGCAGGTGGAAGATTGAAGTTGCAGATTTTGATCTTCATTTCCATATGCAGGTTTTGATCATTGCAGATTTTTAGTTTTTGATTTGTTTTTGGTTTTCATTTCAGTTTTGAGAATAATTTCAGGTTATGAAGAGTAGTTGCCATTAATGAAAGAACTAAAAATGTTTTGAGAAAACAAATTTTCTTCTTAAAACTTTAATAAAAGTAAAAATAAGAAAATGCCACTTGTCTTAAGAATTTACATTTGTCACTAAGAAGCTTAATTGAGTAACAAGTGTTTTTAAGAGTGTTAATATGTTACATTTGTACTAGGGAATTTGTTTATAAAATTTTATTTAATTTAAGAGGTAAACATAAACTTACATATTTATTTTACTTTATTAATTAATACCTACATATGTAAATATAAACTTACTTTTAAAGAAAATATTATAAACTAATTATAATACAATTGAATCTCTTATATATGTATTTTATAACCATTTTAAAATTTTAAACAATTTAAAAGAGAACAAAACTATCACATTTCAAAAATAAACAATTGTCTTATGGTTTGAAAACAAATGAAATAAATCCTTTACTTTAGAAAGATATAAATTTTTAAACAAATAAACTAAACTAAATTAGCTTTTGAAAATAAAATTTCTAAACAAAGCTTTAAATTACAATATCCATTCCTATATCAATTATTAAACATATCTTCAAATTATCAATAGATTAAATTTAAATTTCAAATAACTCAAATTATAACATATACATATATATATATATTACAATTTGATAATTAATCTTTAATTTAAACAAAAGCTCATCTATTCACAATATATCAATTGTATATATTATAAATAGAATAAAATTCTGATTAACTTGACAAAATAATTCTTATTAATTTAAATTGTCAAAAAGATATTGATTACTTATTAATAGATTAAATAGTTAATAACCTTTAAAAGATCAAATTTACAAATTTTAAATTGAAATAATAAAGAAAATTATCAAATCAATTAAATTATTAACACGGATTATTAAATTTATATTGCCCAAAATTCCGGGTCGTTACAACTTCCCTGCCTCAAGTGCTTATGCTTTGACTTTAAACTTCAACATCTGCTAATTTCTCCAATAGCTGATCAAAAGTAACATCCTACATTTGTTGCCACCTAGACACTTATCGCCCAACATCAACATCACCACCTTGTCACTTCTAACATCGTTGTCAACTACTATTATATCTTGAGTTATCATCAATCGGTCCTAGTCAACCGACGTTGATGGATCGTGCTTGGCCAAGTGTAGAGTTGAGGTGAAGAGAAATTGTTTCTTTTGGTTTTGGGCGAGATGTATAGAATTAGTTCGATGTTGAATTACATAGAGTCACAAAAGGATTGTCTCCATGCATAATCCCCATAAATTATCTTCATTTCCCAACAAATTTGAGCATCGACACACCCGAGAGTTGAATCCCTCAACATCGGTTTTAGTTAAAAAAGAATCTTCATTTCGTGAAGGTTGCATTGTCTCACTAGGAATCCTAAGTCAAGTGTTCATGTTTCAAACTGCATTAAGATCTATTTTTTTACCATTGATGTAATTCCTACGTTAGTGGATAATACCAAACACATATTTCCAACATGTGTCAAAGCTCGTTCGACGACATGAGTGGACTTTCTACATAGAATAGTTTCGTACATTGTGTAAACAAATAGGATACGCATACTACAGAGAACACAAATATTATCCCTAGTTCATGTACTGAAAATGATGGATTGATAGGCGTCAACATTCGTTAGATGTTATATATTGATGACTACACACAGAGACTATAAAATCGTATACTCAAGTATAATTTTTTTAATAAAGAATACATGACCATGCTCATTATCCAAGTTTTTAGTTTATTTTTGGAACCCAAAAGACACTCCATACATATCTCTGTCGCAAAGCAATGGCCACTTCTACCACTCAATGCCAGGGATGGCTTTAAGCTCAACGCTGATTTCCATTCCTATGGCCATTGAATCTCCCAAAACTCATCATCCTCTTCAACCTTTATTTTACGTGGCTATGCTGATGATCATTAACTCTAGATGTTAGCCTAGAAGGGATAATGGTATAGAAAATTCCCAAGACTATTCTGCCTTTCAACTCCCTACTGTTGAACTTTAGACAATTTGCAATAGGTATGGGATTCCCTTAGATAAAGTTAGGCTCTTATTCCCGCATGAGTAGAAGAAGAACCTACCAATTGGTTACACTGCCTATAACGAGTACATGTTCTTATTCAGAGTGATACCTCCCTTAATCCATTTTCCACCATGTTCTTCAATTGATGAGGCTCTCCTCGTAGCCAAAAGCTTATGTCGTTCTTTGATCCAATTTGTGATATTCGTAAGACATTTCAAAAGGGATTCGTAGTTTGCAATAATCCAATAACAATTTCAAGCACCACTCCTCCATTCAAATGCTAACTTTTTTCAAAGAATTCAGAGATTGAAGAATCAAGATAAATCTTAATAAAATTGCATCGTTTTTAAAGATGAATATTTATTTTTACACTGCCGCTTGGAATTCACTATGAAATATCACTCGGAACGTAAATCTTATATCTCCTATTCCAATTGCTGCCTTATCTGGATTCACTTCATCTGAATCGCCAATCATTTTATATTTCTTTATATTATCCCATCGAGAGTTGATAATAATAACTTGAGGAAAATGGTCTCTACGGTCTTGGCTATTTTTGAATATCTGTGTTGCATAACACACCTAATGGCCGATCTCTATCTTCGTTATTTCTGCCTCCTTTACAATGGTCTTATATTTCACTTTAAGCATACAGTCCTTGGCACTGCATAGTCCTAGACTCTTACTCCGGCTCTGGCCTACAATAGAGTAATTGATGATGAAGATGGATAATTCATCAAGGTGGAACTAGATGAAAAAGAAAAAAAGGAAAATTCATTGACATTGAACACGATAAAGAAGAAAAAAAGGAGAATACAAAGAAGAAGAGGGTAGCCTAGATGATTATAAAAGAAAGAAAGAAGTTGACGAAGAATCCACCTGGGAGAATTCCTAAAAAGAATGAACCTTTAATCATGCTCCCCATTTCAAACGCTTAAGGCGAGGGCTTTACAAACAACTCATGGTCTAATCGAGGAATCAACCCCGAATTCGGTCAACAATGATGGAGTTAGACCACTATCCAGTCTTAGGCCCATCGATCTCTAAGCCTTGAATTTGACCATCTCAAAGTCAATGAAATGTTGTGTGCATGGGACGATGCTACTCTCAGTCCTTTCCAAGGGTGTAACTGCTCCCTCATCCCTACTAATCAATCGTGGTTCATATGATAGATAGGATTGCACGACAACCACACCACTTAGGATCACTTAAATATGCACTTCACACACCTTCTTGCTTCCTTTCTATTTCAGGTACAAGAGAGAGATTATTAGACTACTTTGAATATGTCGACCAAAGATCGTCCCGAAATGTGCTCATTTCTAAATCCTACAAATGTCGTGACCACCATTTTTTCCATTGACGCTCGTTGTGATAGAGAAGAGAGGAAGTGTTAGTATGAGGTTGAGCGATGAGACCATGACAAGGATTACCATGAGCTTCCAAGCTCTCCCAAGGCATTGCTCATACCATCCCATGCATCCATCCCATTCCCATCATTCCAAAAGTTCTCGTTCTCACAAGATCAACTCTCTAATGAGGTGAACTCCTCCCCTCCAACTATTCCATCACGTGCTCCTACCATGAGCTTTTTCCCTGTTACTTATAGTCTGCTTGTTCCTACTTCAAAAGGTAAGCAAATTCTTGTATATACTTTGGACTCATTTTACCAACAACCGAAGATATCCATTGCCCCTATCAACTTCCTCTATCGAACAACGTTCAAGCAGAAAAACTATTGTTACTGCTACCTCTTTATCTTGTACCCTCGTTTTGATATCCTTACAACTAAAATATCTGAGATTCTATCTCATGAGGATTCACTTCAACTATAATCTTGATTATATTCCAGTTAATGAAATCAAACATGATTGTTCCACTTACAACACTCTAGTAGACGGATTCTTTGCTTGGAAGATGTTTGCTATGGTACTTGACAATATCAACTTTAAGAACTGCTTCCCACTTGAAGAAAGCAAAAGGAATGCGACAAAAAAAATATGAGAATCATATATATGTAAACAACGATGTTATCACCACCGAGGAAGCATTAACAAAAAAGGATAAACTCCTTAAGGTAGAAAACTACAAATATCTTACAGTGAGACTTTTTCTCCATCTGAAATTACTAGGAATTTTTTTATTGAAATAACGAAAACTACAAAGAAGAACATCCATACTTTATACATCTCTTTCAATTTGATATATTCCTTATTATTTCAAACGTCGCACTTTTATACATAGTTGTGGAACTAGATTATTTATGGAAATTTACATGAAAATGTATATAACTAAATTGTGTCCATAACGCTTCCAGTAAATTAATACATAGAATTTTACATTCCAAGTCAAATTAGGGAAATCCGAGTTAATACTAACAATTTACAGCCAAATTATCATAAATTTGAATAAAGAATACAATCTTATCAATGTTCTACTTTAACAAATTGAAGGACTTATTTCCAAATTTCCATATGAGGATATAAATACAATTCCATTGCAATTTCCTAACTTAAGAAATATGGAGGCAAGATTTCAATTAAATCCATTCTTTCTAAGCCTATAACTCAATAGATCTTGCACAAGCATAATAATTAAATAAAATTCAACTATATAAATTACAATGTTATATATAAATAATATAATTTCTCACTCACCTTTCTAGCTTTCAAAATCTCCCAAATAGGAATTCATCCCTTTAATTGATTATATGTAAAAATTGAACTTGTATTCCTCCATGCTTTTTATTAGAAAAAATATCACTAATCAAGACATACTTGAAAAACCATTTATAGATAAAATTTAGCCCATAACAAATATTTATCAAAATATAATAATAGGTATATATGAAAACAAGCCTGTTACTTTTGAATTTATAACTAAACCTTTTACAAAGGTTCTACATGAAATAAAAGATCTTTTGACCCAAAAGACTTATCATTTAAATTTTCTAAAACAAGAAGTCTTTCTCTTAATATAAAGGAAAAACTCCAAAATCCAAAAGTACAAGAAAAAAGTAAAATGATTTATAACAACTTTTTTATGGAAATTTGTAATGATCATCCAAATGCCTTTTGGGATAGAAAGAAGCATATTGTCTATCTTCCATATAAAGAAAATTTTGACGAAATAAATTCCTTACTAAAACAAGACCATGTCAAATGAATTCTGAATATTTAGAATTGTGCAAGAGAAATTAAATCATTATTACAAAAAGTGTAATATCCCCCACTTGGGGGCCCAAAATTAGTGGCTACATGTGCTGTAGTCATCCATAGTTATTAATCCTCGACGATCAAAAACGGTAATGTTAGGTACATTGATATAACAGAAACATATGGATATAGAAATTTTTTAAAATCATCAGACAACGTTCATATTGCATTTCAAATCATTTCGAATTCTTTGCATAATCCCAATACGAGAAACACATTCAGAGAAAATATAGTTATTACAACATACGCCAAAAGCGACTTATGAAGATGCTCCATTGGAAAAACAGAGAGAGAGAGAGTGTGTGTGTGTGTGTATAGTAAATTAAACAACTTTTCCTTATAAACAAAACATAGCGGAATTAAAATAGAAAGAACTCTCATTATCTGTCTTGCCTCCTGCACGTCTACAGGAGCCTATTCGTCTAAAGAGGTACCTGAAAACCTCAACTCTCAAACTACTCAAAATCAATTGAGCACCCGAGAGTTTAAGGGGAAAACATAAAATTTGAGTCAAACATAAAGCCTAGTATGAATAATAATATACCATCTCAAATCATTCAGATATCTAGTAAAACCATACTGCTTAGCGAAATAGGGTTTCCCCTTACTAGTATCTTCCAAAAATTTATAATAACCATATACTGTGCTCCTACATCCACAATGGTTAAAGAACATAACAATTCAAAATACTATGATGATATGCAAACAAGTAAATCAATTCTTGATTTCCCATCCACATTCATTCTGATTATCTATCTTAGTTATAGTTTCGAAGATTACTATTAACCTAATAGTTTTCATGAGCTGACTAATAACATGTTTAAAGCTTAAGGACTCCCTATCTGGTCTCATAATTTTCATGAGATCACCAAGAACCTATTGGATCCTGCCAATAACTTCATTGTTTATGGGTTCTCCCTGAACCTATTGGTATCTCCAATAACTTCTCTCATATCCTAGTTTTCATGGGTTGAGTAGAAACCTATTGACTTTTGTAAATAACTTAATCCAGATATAATTTTCATGCGATCACTACAAACCTATTGGCTCCTACCAATAACTCTTTCTAATGGGTTTACTATGAACTTATTGGTCCGTGCCAATAACTATTCCTAAACATAGTTCTTATGGGTTTACTATAAACCTGTCTATTTGACAAATTCCTTAATTAGTATTTAGGCATCCTACTTTCTAGTCTATCTGACCTCCTCGATGCAATTCTACTCATTCAAGAGTTAACTCAATTTATATTCACTATTAGGTCCACCTAGTTAGTTATTCTACTCTTTTTCCCTAAAATACAGTAATGAGCCTATATAAAAGTGAATATGTATATTAGAAGTGTAGGATCGATTTCACCCTAGAGGGGGGGTGAATAGGGTGATAGTGTAAATTATAAAAATTAATCGCGGAAGCTTATAAATTAATTTCAATTCAGATCATAGAATAGCAGCACAGATATCGCAGAATATAGATAACAGAATAAAACAGAACAACACAGAATTTACCCAGCTTCGGCAAAACCCTGCCTACGTGCTGCCCCCAAGGTTTCTACTAGAAATTAGATAGTCCCTCGCTTACACACGTAAACTCGCTATACACCGCTATTGACTAATCTAACTCTACGCTCAAAACCCTGCCACAACTCAACTACCGAGTTGCGAATTCTCAAACTACACACCGTAGTTTGTACCCTAGTCACACGACTAGAAAAATTAAACGGTTTAAAAAGGAAAATACAAATTAAAAACAAATTAAAATACAAAACCCTAATTTATAAAAAGTAAGCCTAAATTAATTATTGGTGGAAACGGCCCAATAATTAGATGATTAAAAATGCGTCCCCTTTTCTCCTTTTATTTTGTCGGCCTGGTTCCTTTTTCTTGAGAATAACGGCGTTCGTCCCTTTTCCAGATTTAGGGTTTTGTATCTCGAAGCGCCTGTTTAATTCAATCGAATCAACGATGATTTGCGTGTTGCCTTGATCGATTTGGTTCCTTGAAGCTCACTGTGGCTGCTTCGAGTTGATGGAGTTCGATTCGATTCGGTATGTGATTTTTAGTTTATTCTATTCTGTAATACTTGATTGAACTCCATGCTCCTTGCCGATGATGTGAATTTGATTTATATAGGGTTTGTAACCCTAGATTTGCGTTCGTACGAATATATTTGAATTTTTCTACTGAATCACTTCGACCACTTGATGATGCTTGAATGATTGAGATTGATTCTGACTTTTTCATAATCGTATAAACTTGGTTCCTTGGTTGACACGGTTTTAAAATCAATTTCGTTATTTTCTCTGGTTGACTTCGAGTTGGATTTTGTGATGACCACCGGCTTTGACTTGGTTATATTCCTTCATTGCCAAGGCAATCTCGGCACTGTTTTGATTTCGTGACTCATGGCTCTGCATTACTTCGGCCATGATCTTTGACGTTGAACACTGATAATTTATTTTTGACTTTGGCTTGAATCTGTTCATCTGCACTTGTGTATATTTGGCTTCACTGTGAATTTTGGTCTTCATGATAATGTATTGCTGTTGTCATGATTGTTGTGGCACTGAACTTTTGATCATGTTGCCTTCGTGTTGTTGTTTGCTTTATGTACCCTACTGCTTTGAACTTCTGGTTGGTTTGGCCTGGACTTCACTTGACCACAGCTCCATGTATACTTGGTGCTTGATTTGGGTTCATACTTGTTCTTGTGTACATCTGACCCTTCCATATGTTCTCTGATAATGTTGAACCTCACTGTTGCATTCCATTTGTGTTTGCTGTGTTGCAGTTTGATTGTGTTGTTTAGTATGTTCATTTGAGTCAGTGGAGTTGTTTCATTTCCATGATTTGCATTTTGATGTTGCAGTGCTTCATCATTTGAACTACTCTCTGACTTGTAGTGTTCATTTGTTATGCTTTGGTCATGGCTGATCTGTTGTTCAGATTGCATTATCTTATATTCATTCTGGCCTTGAACCAGTTGTATCTTGTTTATGTGCATATTGTTGAGGCTTGTGGTATTTGCTGTCCACTTTCCATGATTTCAACTTCACTGTGAACTTTTGCTTGTTGCCCGTCGAACTTGTTTTGTATCACTGCAAAACTTGTTGTTCATGTATGAGTTGATATATTTGTGTATGTCTCATTTTGATCCACTTTGTCATTGCATATCTATATATGCTTGACCTCTGTTGCATGCTTGCTGTATTCATTGTAGTGTATGTTGTACTTTGATCTAGTTGTGTAGTTTGCCACTGTTTGTTCTGACTTGAGCTCGTACCACAGCAAACTGCATGATGGTCTTGTGACTCTTGCTATACCTTTGTGCATTTTTCTGTATTCAGTTGAGTTGATTGTTGCATTGTCACTGGTTCATTTGAAGTTGTAGCTTGCATCTGCTTGCTGCTGCTTAGTGTCTTGAAACTCGGCCTATTGTGTACTTCATATAGTTGGTTCATGTTGTTGCTTATGTTGGTGGCCATCTTCAAGTCAGTTTGCATGATGTTATTTAATGAAGAGGTTGAACCTGTTAGTCGAGCTTGCATACTTCATGTAGCCTTGTGTTGAACCCAGTTTTACAGCTCGGGTTTGACCTTGTGCTCGTGTCGTGATTTTAAATATATAGCACATGAGTTGAACCCGGCTTTGCATTTGGGTTTGACCTGTGCTCACCTGTCCCTATAGCATTATCAAGTGTATATCGGTGTGCACGGCCTTGTGGCATATACAGTAATACACTGTGTATGTCACAAGTTGTTCGTGTATGATGAATTCAAATTTAAATTATGACGAACAACCCAAATAACTGAGGCAAATCATATTTTCAAAATTATCTTTTATTTTTGAATTGCAAAAATATTTCTTTTTCAATTTTACTGCGTTAGTTTATATTTTTGCAGATTTCTCAGATGCTGGATTCAAACTGGAATGCAGTTGAAGATAAAGTACGAGTGTGAGTGATATGTAGTGAGGTTATCAATGTAAATACGAAATCGTGATGTATTCAAAAATTGTATAGTTATAGTGAGAGCTTGAAATTGTACTATTCAAAATTGTAATAAATATTTGTTTAAATAAAATATTCGTTTGAATTCAAATTCCGTGTTATATATTTTATTCAGCAAATATTTATTTAATCTGTGAAAATAAAATAGTATATTAACAAATACATTTAAACGAATGTATATATGTTTATTATCATCAAACAAAAAATCATATAAGCGCATATTCAACAATCTCCCCCTTTTGATGATAACAAACATATATTTAAGATTTTGAATATGTTAAATGTATTTGATCGTGGATATGCATTGCTCCCCCTATTTAAATGCTCCCTCTCTACACAATACTCCCCCTACATATATGCATACAAATAAAAATGAGCCTAGATGCAAATGGAAAATTATTTGACCTTTGCTTGATTTTATTTGACAAAATCTTAACTTTTCTCTCCCCCTTTTGTTATCAGCAAAAGAATAATAGTATTAGAGAAAATAGAGATAAAGTAATCGATATCAATCCAACATTAAAACTCAATTGAATATAAATATTAAATTTCAATAAAAAATCAAACAAAAATCATAAATATTTTGTTAGGCGCATATTCCACTTTTAGAATGATGGAAGTGATGTCATCATATAAAACCATACAGTTGTGTCTATTTGTGGTATATTTATATCAGGAATTTGAATATCTTCTAACCATGCATAACCGTTAGGACTTTTAAATGAGATTAGTAGTATTCCAATTTTATTTTATTTTATTTTAAAAAAAATGAATTCAAGTATCTTCTAACCACGCATAACCGTGAGGACTTTTAAATGGGATTAGAATCAACTTGTTTATTTTAAAAGAAAAAAAAAATCAACTTTTGATATGTGTTCCATACATGCATAACCGTGAGGACTTTTAAATGAGCATGGAAGCACATAACAAATTCTAAGTAATTCACCCATGCATAACCGTGAGGACTTTTAAATGAGAGTGAATACTTTGGTATTTATTTATTTATTTATTTTTGCTTTTTAAAAAAATGTGAAAATGAAAAACGAACGATTCTTGTTTAAAGTACCACATATCGACAAACTATATAGAATTTTGATGAGTGATGGTTGTTAGAAATATGATAGATATAGAGATGGTCATGGAATTTTTACCAACAAAAAGCTTTATAACTCTTGTTTAAATTTCTAAAGAAATTTTCTAATTATACTTTCTCGAGTTATAATATATGATAAATATCAACACTCATCACTTTTTCAATTACTATTTTTCTTTTCGATAAACATTAGGGAGTCAGATTAGTCAATATAGTCATTTAAAATCAAATTCAAAAATAATTATGAAACCAATTTTTCAAAATGACTAATCTGAAAATATGGTCAAAAATGATTTTCTCCAGGGGGTTTTAAAAGAAAATTTTCTGCTGTTTGAAAATTATTTGAAATGAAGAATATGCAGATATTTTCTTTGGAAAATGATGCAGTTACTAAATGTCTCAAAAATCACGTTCAACTAGTAATTTTTCTATCAACTAGATTACCAGTGTAATCTGCATCTAAATTTCTCTCTTACTCGAAATTATCATCAACTGAATTTTATAGACCAAACCATGAAGTGTGCATCAAAAATTTCAAACTCAATTTTAACAGCAATTTAAATGACATTCTTTTGAAATTGGATTGAAGCCGTGTAAATAATTAGAAAAACGTGAATATAGAGTTAGCCGTATTATAACCAATTTTATTATCCAACAAAAACACTATTTTTAATCCAAAATGATATATATGAAGTAATTCAAAGAATCTAGAGATTATTATAGTGTTTTTGGCATAAGAATATAATTAGCCAAAATAAGTTGAATAAGTCAGAATCAAAATCATCATCTTTTCATCAATCTCAATATTGGCTGATTTTAATTCAGAATATGGTGCAGATTATCACATTTAATATATCATTCAAATAAATATACTTTTACCTGTTTTTACCTTTATGATATTTTTTCGTCGTTGTCCATTGTGATTCTGTCACCTTTATACTAGGCTAAGGAACTTTGCTTCGTCGTCCGTTGTGTTTCTGGATCAGCCAAAAATCCAGAGTACACTATTGTTGTTCCTTAGCCTGCCACCGCACCTACACGATGAAAGATTTATGTGACCTATTTGTTTTTATAGGTCCATGGTTGTTAGTGGCTGAAAATTTTGAAAAATAATTTTGTGTAGACCCAAAACTGTTTATAATTGTTCCCTTCGGCACCCAAATTTGTTTAACTTTGAGAGTTTTTATATTTGTGCCTTTTGGAACCCAAATCGGTATAGTTTTCACATATTTGGGTCTATACCAACAATTATTGTGACCGTGTCCATATTTTCTACAAATCGTGCACATGGAATTAACTTGACTAATATTGCTTTCAACAATTTTCGAACTATTATATCCAAGTCCTTGTCTAACCGAATTAACAGTTTGCTTTCCTAATAGCATATTCAACGATTTTTCACTTTTTGAAAATTTATCCAAAGTCGTTGACAATTGTTGGACTTGTGTTTTGAGAGATTCATTTTCGTTTAACAATTGTGTGCACTTTTTAATAGAATTCTCTCTCCTAGTATTTTCATTCTCTTTTAAAATCATAATTTCATTTTCAAGTGATTTTATATTGATTTCTGACTTTTTAATTTCTTCTTCGAATGTTGGACACTTATCACACTTAGGGATCCTACTTTGATAGGTTTTAACTAATTGATCAAGTTGTTTATTACATTCTATCAAAGTATCTTTTTGAGATTCAAGTTTGGGGTATTTTTCCCTAAGTCGTTCAAAACAACCGTTTACTTCATGAAAATATATAAGCAACTCAGAATGGGTAAGTTTTGATACCTCACTTGGCTCGTCATCGTCACTGTCAGTTGTATCACCTCGAAGACACAATTCTGCCTTTTCGCTTTCACTGCCAGTGCTTTGATCATTCTTGTCTATTTCATCCCAAGTGGCTGCAAAACTTTTCTTTTTCTGTATCTTTCCATGGCTGGATTTAATTTGTGGACAATCGGGCTTGATATGGCCAGGTTTGTTGCAATTATAACAAATAAACTTTTGTTCTTCTGAGTAGTCTAGTGCTTTGGCTATTCTGCTTTTTGCTTTTTGAATTCGAGCTGAGTTTCCATGTTTTTGATTCCATTTTTTGAATTTCCTTATTAACAGCTCCAATTCTGCTGCTCCATCATCTTCATCGTTATCATCATCACCTTCGATTGTTCCTTTGAGAGCTATTGATTTCTTTTGAGTGTCACCTCCTTCACGCTCTTCCTTGAATTTCATTTCTAGCTCATAAGTGGTGAGATTTCCGATGAGTTCTTCAACTTTAAGTTGTTTTAAATCTTTTGATTCTTGTATGGCAGTTACTTTTGCTTCAAAGCTTTGTGGAAGGACTCTGAGGATTTTCCGGACTATTTCTAATTCGGTGTATGTTTTTCCGAGAGCTTTTGATTTGTATACGATATTGGAGAGTCGTCCGTACATCTCTTTGACATTTTCTTCCTTCGCCATTTTGAAGTTCTCGTATTCGCTGCTTAGCATTGCAAGGCGAGATTCTTTGACTTGAGATGTTCCTTCGTGAGTCACTTCTAGTATGTGCCATAATTCCTGCTCAGTTAGACAATGTGAGACACGATTAAATTCAAATTGATCCAATGAACAGATAATAGAATTCATAGCTTTAGCATTAGTATTTTGTAATTTATTTTCTAGTTCTGTCCATTGTTCCTTTGGTTTCTCTATTTCCTGATTATCTACAGTTATAGTTGGTATTCTATAACCTGTCTCAACAATATTCCAAGCGTCAATGGTTTTTAGAAAAATTTGCATTCTATTTTTCCAATAAGCATATTCACCGTTGAACATTGGTGGTCTAACTATGGATTGACCTTCTGCAAAAGCATTATTAAAAGAAGCCATTTTAAAAATTCAAAATTTTAAAACAAAAACCGATTTTTTTAAAACACGAATTTTTAAAACAAAAATTGATTTTTGTAAAATCAAATTTTTAAAACAAAAACGGCTTTTGTTCCTAGCTTTGATACCACTTGTAGGATCGATTTCACCCTAGAGGGGGGTGAATAGGGTGATAGTGTAAATTATAAAAATTAATCGCGGAAGCTTATAAATTAATTTCAATTCAGATCACAGAATAGCAGCACAGATATCGTAGAATATAGATAACAGAATAAAACAGAACAACACAGAATTTACCCAGCTTCGGCAAAACCCTGCCTACGTGCTGCAACCAAGGTTTCTACTAGAAATTAGATAGTCCCTCGCTTACACACGTAAACTCGCTATACACCGCTATTGACTAATCTAACTCTACGCTCAAAACCCTGCCACAACTCAACTACCGAGTTGCGAATTCTCAAACTACACACCGTAGTTTGTACCCTAGTCACACGACTAGAAAAATTAAACGGTTTAAAAAGGAAAATACAAATTAAAAACAAATTAAAATACAAAACCCTAATTTATAAAAAGTAAGCCTAAATTAATTATTGGTGGAAACGGCCCAATAATTAGATGATTAAAAATGCGTCCCCTTTTCTCCTTTTATTTTGTCGGCCTGGTTCCTTTTTCTTGAGAATAACGGCGTTCGTCCCTTTTCCAGATTTAGGGTTTTGTATCTCGAAGCGCCTGTTTAATTCAATCGAATCAACGATGATATGCGTGTTGCCTTGATCGATTTGGTTCCTTGAAGCTCACTGTGGCTGCTTCGAGTTGATGGAGTTCGATTCGATTCGGTATGTGATTTTTAGTTTATTCTATTCTGTAATACTTGATTGAACTCCATGCTCCTTGCCGATGATGTGAATTTGATTTATATAGGGTTTGTAACCCTAGATTTGCGTTCGTACGAATATATTTGAATTTTTCTACTGAATCACTTCGACCACTTGATGATGCTTGAATGATTGAGATTGATTCTGACTTTTTCATAATCGTATAAACTTGGTTCCTTGGTTAACACGGTTTTAAAATCAATTTCGTGATTTTCTCTGGTTGACTTCGAGTTGGATTTTGTGATGACCACCGGCTTTGACTTGGTTATATTCCTTCATTGCCAAGGCAATCTCGGCACTGTTTTGATTTCGTGACTCATGGCTCTGCATTACTTCGGCCATGATCTTTGACGTTGAACACTGATAATTTATTTTTGACTTTGGCTTGAATCTGTTCATCTGCACTTGTGTATATTTGGCTTCACTGTGAATTTTGGTCTTCATGATAATGTATTGCTGTTGTCATGATTGTTGTGGCACTGAACTTTTGATCATGTTGCCTTCGTGTTGTTGTTTGCTTTATGTACCCTACTGCTTTGAACTTCTGGTTGGTTTGGCCTGGACTTCACTTGACCACAGCTCCATGTATACTTGGTGCTTGATTTGGGTTCATACTTGTTCATGTGTACATCTGACCCTTCCATATGTTCTCTGATAATGTTGAACCTCACTGTTGCATTCCATTTGTGTTTGCTGTGTTGCAGTTTGATTGTGTTGTTTAGTATGTTCATTTGAGTCAGTGGAGTTGTTTCATTTCCATGATTTGCATTTTGATGTTGCAGTGCTTCATCATTTGAACTACTCTCTGACTTGTAGTGTTCATTTGTTATGCTTTGGTCATGGCTGATCTGTTGTTCAGATTGCATTATCTTATAGTCATTCTGGCCTTGAACCAGTTGTATCTTGTTTATGTGCATATTGCTGAGGCTTGTGGTATTTGCTGTCCACTTTCCATGATTTCAACTTCATTGTGAACTTTTGCTTGTTGCCTGTCGAACTTGTTTTGTATCACTGCAAAACTTGTTGTTCATGTATGAGTTGATATATTTGTGTATGTCTCATTTTGATCCACTTTGTCATTGCATATCTATATATGCTTGACCTCTGTTGCATGCTTGCTGTATTCATTGTAGTGTATGTTGTACTTTGATCTAGTTGTGTAGTTTGCCACTGTTTGTTCTGACTTGAGCTCGTACCACAGCAAACTGCATGATGGTCTTGTGACTCTTGCTATACCTTTGTGCATTTTTCTGTATTCAGTTGAGTTGATTGTTGCATTGTCACTGGTTCATTTGAAGTTGTAGCTTGCATCTGCTTGCTGCTGCTTAGTGTCTTGAAACTCGGCCTATTGTGTACTTCATATAGTTGGTTCATGTTTTTGTTTATGTTGGTGGCCATCTTCAAGTCAGTTTGCATGATGTTATTTAATGAAGAGGTTGAACCTGTTAGTCGAGCTTGCATACTTCATGTAGCCTTGTGTTGAACCCAGTTTTACAGCTCGGGTTT
Source organism: Allium cepa (assembly GCA_030765085.1). Classification (NCBI taxonomy): domain Eukaryota; kingdom Viridiplantae; phylum Streptophyta; class Magnoliopsida; order Asparagales; family Amaryllidaceae; genus Allium; species Allium cepa. The sequence goes on from CM060934.1 coordinate 110,337,917, forward strand.
GACCTTGTGCTCGTGTCGTGATTTTAAATATATAGCACGTGAGTTGAACCAGGCTTTGCATTTGGGTTTGACATGTGCTCACCTGTCCCTGTAGCATTATCAAGTGTATATCGGTGTGCACGGCCTTGTGGCATATACAGTAATACACTGTGTATGTCACAAGTTGTTCGTGTATGATGAATTCAAATTTAAATTATGACGAACAACCCAAATAACTGAGGCAAATCATATTTTCAAAATTATCTTTTATTTTTGAATTGCAAAAATATTTCTTTTTCAATTTTACTGCGTTAGTTTATATTTTTGCAGATTTCTCAGATGCTGGATTCAAACTGGAATGCAGTTGAAGATAAAGTACGAGTGTGAGTGATATGTAGTGAGGTTATCAATGTAAATACGAAATCGTGATGTATTCAAAAATTGTATAGTTATAGTGAGAGCTTGAAATTGTACTATTCAAAATTGTAATAAATATTTGTTTAAATAAAATATTCGTTTGAATTCAAATTCCGTGTTATATATTTTATTCAGCAAATATTTATTTAATCTGTGAAAATAAAATAGTATATTAACAAATACATTTAAACGAATGTATATATGTTTATTATCATCAAACAAAAAATCATATAAGCGCATATTCAACAAGAAGAAGAAAACATAATAACATAATAATGCCAACATCTATGGTCAATATCATTGAAATCATTTTTATATGAAACATGGTTAATCCTTTTAACCTATTATTTTACCAAGGAAATCTTCTTTAAAAGTTCATACTCAAAAATCATTTTAAAACTCCTTTACTTTTTCATGGGTTTTCATTAAAAATGAGATTGGGTTCTTCATTTTGAAAACTAAGGCTTTTGAAACCTTAAACCTTTACTTTCGAAACCCTTGGACAACCTCCTTCGAAAGCATTCAAATCTTCTTTTCAAAATACTAAGCATATGCCTTTCAAAATACTTTTAATCATCTCTTTCGAAACCCTCAAAACATACCTTTTGGAAGTATTAAAGCATTATTTATTAACTCTTAGAAGCATAGTTTCGAAACCATTGAAAGTACCCCTTTCGAAACCATTGAAAGCCCCCTTTCAAAACCATTATCTTTAAAAATATCTTTTGGGTCAAGATGAATATAAACAAAAGTACCCCTTTCAAAACCGTTATTCTTAATATAAAAGAGTTTGGGGAAAAACTGATGGTTTCAGAAAAATCCTTTTGAAAGCATTTATCATCTAAGTAAAACATTTAAAGGTTAGCTTCGAAACCCCTTTCGAAGCCATTTTCTTCGAAACCATTAACCCTTTCGAAAGCTTTAAGAAGTGGCTTAGTACATTTAGAAAACAAAAGCTTCCTTTTGAACCAGTTGATGACTTCAATCCAGTCGAAAGGTATAGGGTCGATAGCAGGGTTTCAACTGTGTTTAATCTACCCTTTCAAAAGCATTGATTTAAAAACAAAGTAACTCGTTCAAAAGCTACACTTTAAACAAAAAGGCGGAAACTCTTCGAAAGCTATTTAAAAGTCCCTTTCGAAATCATTCATTAAAACAAGGTAAGCATATTTCTTTGGATAATAAAACAAAGACCTTTGAAAGCTAACTGGTTTTGACCCTTTCGAGAGCATGATTTCGACTCCATAATTGCCGTGTTTCCCCAATCCACTACGTACCAACGTATTGACACCTTGTGTATTGGTTTTGACTTAGTTGGTTTGAGGCGAAAGTATAGGGTTAAAATGTACCTCTGAAAGAGGTGAAACATAATTTCTGAGCAAAGACTGTTTTAATGCTTTTTTAAGTAATTGCTTTTTAACTAACCTGGCTATTTGTAACATTTAATTGGTTGCCAAAAACTTCTCAAATTCATTCCTAAAAACTGCTGCAACTATTTTAGATCAAAAAATGATTTAGCAAATAAGCCCTTCCATTAAGCAAAACCATTAGATTATTTAAGTCCTTCATCTAAAATAATTTAATTTTCTTAGTAAATTACTTAGGAAAAATCTCAAAAAATCATAGATATTGACTTTTAATATGTTACCTAACATATAAATTTCAGACCGAAATTCTTCATATTATTGCCGAAATTAATTTTTAACCCAATTATTAATATCTTCATTTGAGAATTCATAATAAATTTTCCATAACTTGGAAAATTATATAATTTAAAATCCATCTCCAAAATAATGTTTTGCATAATATATAATTTCCTCATGCCAATTCGGAATTCATAAAACATGATTTTTAGACTAAAATCGAATTAAACCATTATAAACAATCTTGTTTGAATCTAACATATCACAAATGCATATCATCATTAAAATCATCACACATGGTTTAAACATAAAACCTGAAATCAAATGATCTTAGAAAAAAGAGAAGGTTTTGATTATTATTTACTTTGATTAGGATAGGGAACTTGAGATTTGATTCTTTGATTAATTCCACTTTCTTAATTCCCTAGCTTTAATTAGATTTTTCTCCTTTTCTTCCCTAGGTAATGGTCGACTTACTTCTCTTCTTTTCTTACATTTTTTTCATTTTGTAAAAATAAACGTGAAATGAAAATAGTACCATGAGTATAAGGGTTAAAGGATTATGGTATGGCAATTCCAATATTACACTCACATTAATTGCTCTCCTAATTAACATACAAAACTGTTCATAAACCCATTCTTTAATTTATTAATTAAGCTCAACCTCTATTTTAAATTTTCAAATCTCAATCCTCTTATCACTCTAATATTTACATTATTCTATTTAATTTATCCAATTAAATCTCTTGAATAATGTTATTAAAAAGTAAGGGTGTTATAAAAAGGTTTAATAAAACCATATCAATAACCTTGGTCATGTACTGCATTTTATGTAAACAAACATAGTGAACAAGAAAGAGGGATACCTAGATTAGTAATAAATTACAAACCTCTTAATAAGATTATGAAATGGATTAAGCATCCAATTCCTAATAAAAAGGATTTATTGGATAGGCTACACGATTCCATCATATTTTCTAAGTTTGATTTAAAATCTGGCTATTGGCAGATCCAGATTTCAAAATTTGACCAATACAATACTACTTTTAATGTCCCAATTGGACATTATGATTAGACCGTAATGCCTTTTGGTTTAAAAAATGCTCGCTCAGAATTTCAGAAAATAATGAACAAATTTTTGTTCCATGTAGTGAATTTATTATAGTTTATATTGATGATATTCTAGTATTTTCTAAAGATATTGAAACACATTTTAAACACCTTGATAACTTTTGAAAAATCATTATTCAAAGTGGCTTAGTAATATCAAGAGAAAAAATGTCTTTATTCCAAGCAAATGTGAGATTTTTTGGCCATAATATTGAAAAGGGAAAAATAATTCCTACAGATAGAAGTATAGAATTTGCCTCAAAATTTCCTAATATAATAACTAATAAAACATAGTTATAAAGGTTTTGGTTAGTTTAAATTTTATATCCTCTTATTATATTAATTAAGCTATAGATGCTTTTATCTTATATGATGGCTAAAAAAGAATTTAGGTCCATGGACAGAATAGCTACTCAAGCTGTTAAAATAATAAAAGAAAAGGCAAAAGAATTTGCCTTGTTTAATGCTGTCAATTCCAAATTTGGAAAAGATAATTGAGACAGATGCATTAAATATAGGATTTGGTGCAGTTTTAAAACAAATATGTCCAAAAACAAAACAAGAATATCTTGTTAGATTTTACTCAGGTAAATGGACTAATAGTCAAAAGAACTATGCAACCATAGCCAAGGAAATTCTTGTTATAATTAAATGTGTTTTAAAATTTCAACGTGATTTATATAATCAAAATTTATTATAAAACTGATTGTACATTAGCTAAATATATGTTTAATGAATATTTAAACATGATGTACCAAAACAAATGTTTGCCAGATGGCAAACTCACCTAGCACCTTCTGACTTTGAAATCCTTTATAAAAAGGTGAAGAAAACAGCCTTCCTGATTTTTAACTCGTGAATTTTTGCAGGACAATGATCCCTAGAGAAAGGGGTAATTCCGTCAATAGAGGAATGGGTAAAGGAAATATCCTCCTGACCCATTATGGAAATAAAAACTATTTGTTGAAAATTTGTCAGCCGCTTCAAGAATAATAATCCTAATGATCCTTTATTCAAAGAAATTTTAGAATTTAAGAAAAAACAAAGGGCTAATAGCCAATCTGGTGTTCGTCATATGCTAGCATAACTAGCGGTGAAGAAGATGAAGAAAATATAACCACTTATGTAGAAAATCCACATAAAGCACTACGCCACAAATGGCCTTCTGCAACACAAAAAAATGTTGGCTCAGCCCCGAAAAATGTTGCCATAGGTCTATGGCAACACTTTTAGGGTGATCAATTTTTGCCGTTGCCTTAGACCTCAAAGGCAACATTTTGACTATCTAAGGCAACATAAGTAATATTGTTGCAATAGAACCCTATTTGGGTCTATGGCAACACCCATAGGTATCTGTAGCAACATTCCAAAAATGTTGCTATAGATATTAACTTTCTGAAGTTGTGGGGCCCACATCTTGTGGGGCCCACAACCCAACTGGGTCCATCCTTATGGCAACACTTTGAATGACTATTGCAACATTATTTTAAGCAACATTTATAACCCGGTGGCAGCACTATTATGAAGCTACTGCAACACTGTTCTGAAGCTACTGCAACACTATTCCGAAGCTACTGCAACACTATACTGAAGCTACTGCAACACTATACTGAAGAGACACTAAGAGCACATAGAACAATACAATATAACATAGAACACTTGCATAATACACAGTACAATATCACATAAAACACTTGCATAATACACAGCATAATACACAGTACAGATAACAATTCATACAGCAGTACACATCACAATTCATGTCAGTTACCCCAAAATATCCAGTTACCCCAAAATACTACAAAGCTACCCCAAAATATCCAGTACACATAACAATTCATAAATGAGACTTAAGAGTTGGTGCCTCCAGTCAGATTATCAATCTCACTGGACATGATTGTGGAAGTTAGATCCTCTACATTGATGTTCATCTCCGGGTTGGCATCACCTAATTTCTTAAGCACCCTAGCCAAATTCTCTTGTACCTTTTGATTTACCTTGGATTCTAGCTGTGCTTCCATTTCTTCGACAAGCCTTTGCCTTAAGTCATTTACGTAAGCATTTGTTAGAGCCTCGGTTGATTGTTTTGCACACTTTGCACGCCTCCCTATAAGCAAAGGATGACCCTATGATTTTCCATTCGAAATTACTGTTTCAACAGTATTTCCTCCTTCACCACCGGCCATTGCCTTTTGAACTAAGTCCTACAAAATAAAGCCACATCAAAATTACCCTACAGTAAATGCAGAGAATGCAGCAAATGCTTACATATGGATTGTGTATAGCAAATGCAGAGAAAGCCACATTTTGGAAAACAATTTGTTTATGTGCATGTAATTAGAAAACAATTTGTAACATATATACTAGTAAAAACTAGAAAACAATTCTGTCGACAGCCAGCTACGGCTTTGTCATCTGGATTCTGAGGCTTCTAACGGCCATTCATTTTATTTATGCACATATGTGTATTACTATAGACATATATTTTTATATAAACCAAGTCGGTAATCCCTTTAACCAAATTCATTTCTTGGTTTCCAGTTTTTGTGTCATTTCTAGCCAAACGCAAAAGCAAGTCCCCTTCATTCGACTAGAAAAGGAAAAAAATGGCGGAGGGATAAATATTCTTAATCTCACAATATACTCAATTACAATTTTCAAAGCAAACATCTATGCCATTAGTATGTTTGCGAAACTCAGGTTCAACAAGTGTTTCAAGGACAGTTTCAAGGACATGAGCATACATGCACATGCGCAAGACATGAACAATGTGTAGCATGTGCAAAACAGAACAAAATTATTACAAAACAGAATTATTACTTAAAAGTTTGTAATTCATTACTTGAGGATTAGACACGTACTCACGTCCATCTGTTCTCTTACGACTTTTAAAAAAAAGTGCTGCATCGGATGGTGTCTCCTGATACAAATTCAATAGATAGTTTAGCATACACTCTCTTCAGTCAAAAATGTAAAGTATCACATACCATCTTATGACGAAGCTAGGCGAACGACTTTGGACCAGCGGTGTGTGTGTGTCTTGATACGACTTACGACTATCTAAAACTGAATTTAGGGTCCAACACCTAAACTGAAGGCCCATGCATCATGCACGTCACCAAAAGTTTGCAAGTAGGTATATTTATAACCAATTTTACCCTTCTTCTCCAGAAATTTCTGTGATGTGGGGCAATTTGAATAGTCTGTAACTGTGAAACCATCGTTTCTCATATTTTCAAAACAAAGCAAATCAGCCGGATGCTTGAAGATAGAATTTGCTAAGTCATGAACAAAATAAATCATCATTATAAAATTCTATTTAATCAAGAACTATACGTTAAGTATAATGTGAACTTCACTTTTTGTTGCATCATTCCATGAAGAGATTTTTTATTTTTATTTACTTTAAAGTTTGACTCTCTGGTGTATATAGAGACCGAAGCAACAGCATCCTCTTTATGTTGCTCTCTAGTGTATTTCACTTAAATTTTCTACTACTTGCGCTAATAAAAACATAAATAGCAATCCTCACGATTCTAACGGCCTTACCGGTTCAACCTTCGACCTTTGATCATTACAATTCGATGAGCAATTCAGTTCTCATAACCATGACTTCCACAAACATTAAAACATGTGTTTAAGTTTTAATTCAACCTTTTCCCTTTGCTTGTACCTTTGATTTCTAGTATGTCACCCTTTCATGTCTGGAATAAATATATTCTTGAACCTCCATAACTTCCCTCATTTGCACCATTTTCACTTGTTTTTGTAGTCTAGCTCACAAATTCACAGAAATGAGTCATTTTATTGCAAATTGAAACCTTAGCTAGTAAACAGAACCACGCCTTTGAATTAATGATACATACTATGAAAATAAAACTGTAATACAAAACATATTACTCGTATCTACAAACTAGTAATTAAGAATTATAACATGGGAAAAATATGTGGATAAGACCCCCAATGCATACGGGTGCCACTAGAGGTTTTTATTTTGATTGAACAAAAAGTTTAAAGCCTTCATGTAAGAAGTTAACATCATGTTTGACAGTTTTTTAATAAAACAAGGTTTATAATCTTCGTTTGGTAAACAAAGGTACTTAGAATTCAAATCTATATACTGAAATCATAAAGTCCCATGTGTCCATTTCATAATAACAACTCGATAAATAAATTGAATTACTTGATTTAACCATAAATGTAAAATGGATGTTTGAAATTCTAGGAAGTCAAGGAGCATACACAAATGGAGTATAGAGGGTCTCATGTGCTTGAGTCATATCGTATGTAAAATAAAGTGAGAGGTCCTACATGTAATATTTTGAAATATGGGTATGTCAACCAAAATTTCATTAAGAGAATCTGACATCTAAGTACCACAATGAACAGCCCTTAAGAGGTAATGAAGGAGCTAACATTGCTGGTAGTTTCCATAGTATCATTTTAGTCAAGTATAGCAGAATATAAGTATGAAAGATTATTGACCTTGTACTTTCACACTTTAAAATGTATAAACATAAGTGGATGGTAGCAAAATGTTTGGGACAAAATGGAAATTACCACACTTAGTGCATAAAAGTCCTTGTATCATTTGTTGATTCCTCTTACTGACAGAGTACGCAAATATTTGTATAACAATGTTCAACACTTTAAGAAGAACAGGTATAATGTATCATCTTACAGTCGATTCAGTAATTTGAAATGGGTGTGTGTATAGGGAGAGACACATAAAGGACACAAGGACATGTAGTTTTGACTATGCTGAAATTTCATACATAGAGCCATCTTGTGGTGGAAAAAAAAGGATTTACGATTGTATATTATGAACACATCCCTAACCGACTAGGAAACAAGTTCATTCATCAACCAGTGTTTCATGACACCAAAAGAATGCATTGTATAAGTCGATAATCCAGAGTTAACAATGTACATACTAACAATGATATCTTTCCTTAAAACAGTAAACAATTATCATTATTATTACAAAATTAAGGCGTGTATCACAAAACCTTGATTCTCATATTTACCTAACCAAAAATGATTGTGATTGGCAACAAAATTTATTGCTTCCTAGCTGAAATGCCAAATTTAAGTGCAAAATGATTAAAGATGATGACAAAGATGCTAATTATTTTCTACATTTATTGAACATGTAATCTTTGTAAATGGTTGTCATTAGACATAATCCAAGAAATGATTATATATTCTCAAATTTAGAACTATCGCCAACATAATTGAAGAATTACCATGGAACACTAAGCCAGTGCTTTCTCACCCTTCACCAAAACAGATCCAATGGTATCAGTCTCTTTAGAGGTCAAATCTTCCTCCTTCGCTTTATCCAACTCTTCCCCCTCGTTCTCTGCATCCAGCATAGCCTTTTCAGCACCTAAAACTGGCTCGTAATAATCGGAATGAGCATCCATGCATTTCTTCAAAAGCGATGTTATTTCGAAGCACTTTTCCACTATATCTTCTTTGTTCTTCTCACCTTCCTCCACGCAGTTTTCCCAAGCCACAAATTAGTCTTTACAGCAGCCGCCTTTCATAAATAGGAAGAATCCGCATTCTCTTTCTTCTTCCTCTTCTTCTTCTACTTTTTCTTGATTTGGATCTTTAGTGTTTGTGCCCCGATCTTGATTAGAAGTTGGGGTTTGAGAATTGCTAGGGCTTTGGTCTATGGCGGCTGCAGAATATGGCGAGAGATTGATTTGAACAATGCTTGAACCCCCAAATCGAAGCGAAATCGCTGAACAAAGCTTGAACCCCCAAATCGAAGCCCTAATCGAACCGAAATCGTTGAACCCCAAATTAAGAATGTTCGCTTGAACCTTTGTAAGAAGACAGAGAAGAATGAAAATAAAAAGTTATTTGCAGGGACTTTTTTCTTCGCGGCTCTAAAAGATCAAGGAGTGGTGTTCGGATTGATGAGGTGTCACGTTCTCTAACGTAGGATTTTCCTTGGTAGATTGGCGTGGATCGGTGCGAAAGATATGCAAAGGTCTGCTATAGCAACACTATAAAAAAATATTGCATCAATTACACTTGTTTAGCTAGAGCAACACATTTTTATGGCTAAGGCAACACCAAAAATTCAACGTTGCGGTAGGACCAAAATTGTATAGCTATCGTAACATTTTACCTGGAAACACCTTGCAAAAATGTTGCAGAAGGCCATTTATGGCGTAGTGAAGGAATCATACTTCTCTTAGGATTTGATGATATAAAAAAGAAGAATGATCCCTAGAATCTACTATAAAGGTATCTTGATACTTCATCATTTAATATCATGGCATATAAGCAAAAGGCATATTATGAGGAAATAATTAAAGTTTCTAAGAACTATGAAAAAACCGATTTTAATGCAGGCGGCTCGAATGTTTATAGTTTTCAGTGGAATAATTATTAAATGGCTATTAATGCTTGAAGAATGAGGGTTGTCTACCCTTAAAGAAAAAGAAATGTTTTACCTGATAGGAAGATTTCTATTAGGTATAACTATAAGGACTATGTAGAAGCATTACATAAAGTACTTCTCTATGAAAATATTACACCGAAACATTCATGGTTTATAAAAATTTACGGGGAAGTTTACAAACGACCAATACCAAATTAGTTTATGGACCGGTGGACAAAATATGGACCCTCACTTGATATTATTTTAGAAAAATTAAAAGAATTATATTCATACTGGATTGACGTTTCACCAAGATTTAGTAATCTTGAACAATATTTAACGATATCTGGAGCAGGCCCACAATATCTCTTTATTGAAATTTTCATTCTTTAGAATTGGAAATGGAAACCGAAATTAGGATATACCAATAATAAATGTTTCTTTACAAAATTTTGGTACAAATTAACCAGAATTGACAACAGTACAGGTTGGATATTTAGCCAAGAAATGATATCAGAAATAGGCATAAGGGAAAATTCTATAGGGAACAAGAATTTGTAATTCGGCATAAAGAAGCTCCAAGCTGTTCAAATATTTTATCAGAAAATTGAAGATGGATAAAGGAACAGACACTAAAGAAGATATTCTTTATGCCTATATTGCATAAAAAAGAAAGATTTAATAAAAAATATTGGTAAGAAAGATGCAAATTCAGACAAATCAATGGCTTGGTCAAAAGCTAAAGATATAATTAAGGAGATCAATTTTCAAACCTGAATAATGAAGATTTTGCGGAGATATTCGGCAAGTTGGAAAAAGAGGCCCACATATGGGAAAGGACAAAGGTAAAATAATTTTAGATTAGTAATTGTTTAGTGATCTGGCAAATTTGATAAAACTTCAAACTTTAGAAGATAAAATTCTTTTGAAAAAGGACAAAGTACCTAACACACTACCTGATAAAAAAGGACAAGATGTTGTCTCCCACTTTAATAAAGTGGACATCTATGTTATGGATTTCAAAATTTTGGAATTCAAAATTAACTGGTTTGAATTACATTCTCGTGTACAGCTTGGCCTATAAATAAAGATAGGAGTCAGTTAAAGCGGACAGACTTCCTTCTTCCATCCATTCTCTTCTCTACTCCAAAGCCTTTTGCCATTATAATATATAAGTGTGTAATATTTAAAGTGTGTAGAATAAGGAAGAACTTACCACTTCCACTTGTGCTATCTTTTGTAAGTTTTTATTTATAGGTTTTAAATTTGTCTTAACATACTGATTATAGCCTAAATGGTAGGCTAGATTAATTGTGCGTTGAAGTACTTCTGTTTTGTATGTATGTTTTCATGTGTTCATATGTTTAAGGAATATGTAATGAACTGAAAATATCATTCATGGGTTAAGAACGGTGTTAACTCCGCCTCGGTTTTGAATCAGCAACTTGAAACGATACCGACCTAAGACTCAAAGAGATGCCGACCTAAGGCTCAACAGGGGTGCCGACCTAAGGCCTAAGGGTTATGCCGACCGAACACTTCAACGAGTATGCTGACCTAATACTTTAAAAAGGCTATCGACTCAACATAGATTGCCGACTTAACTGGTTGCCGACCTAACTGCCTTAATAGGAATGCCGACCTAAGGCCGAAAAGGGATACTGACTTAAGAGGGGTGCCGACCCAATGCTCTAACAAGTGTACCAACTTAAGACTTAAAGGACGCCGACCCAAGATAGCTACTGACCTAAGTCGCGGCCGACCTACGACCAATGTTAAGTCGGTCACGGCCTAAGCAAAGGAAGGTAAGTTCAATGCAGCTACTTGGCACAGTGGCCTCTTAACTCGTTCACGATCCAGGACTTACCAGTTGGACCGTGACTTGCGACTTACCAAGTTAACTCGTCCACGACCTAAAGCCACTGAATATGAGCCCGATGCCATATTACTGAGAAGAGGTGGTGTTGACTCGGAGGCGACCTCGGACTTGTACAAATGAACTCTTGTGAAGCTATGAAGGGGCCAGATGAATCGGCCACGACCTACCTTAGACCGGCCACAACTCACCTTAGACCGGTCACGACTTAGGACTTGGCAATAATTCCAGACCAGAACTCTCTATAAATAGGCGACCACCTCCAACATTCAAAGGACTTTTCGGCTCATTCTCTTCAAGCGCCGATACTCTGCTGCATTCCAAACCAATTCAACACTTGAAGCTCTCAAGACACTAAGAACGCTACAAACAACTTCAAGAAGAGATCACGTATATCCAACATGAATTCGAAGACTCTCATCTCCATCGAAGTTTAGGATACTTGTTCTAAGTCTCTTGTAATTCAAAGTGTATTGTACTTGGGAAGAATTGTATCAACTTGTAACGAGATCATCAATAAAAGTACTTAAAGTGGACGTAGGCTATACCCTTAAGCCGAACCACTATAAAATTGTTGTTGTTTACTGCTTTTCCGCTATTACCTGCTTGTAATTCATTCCCGATCTATCGGGTGGTGCTTTCACAACTACACTTTACACACCGGGGTGTTAGCGTTCAAATTTTAGCGTTAACATTTTTGGTGCTTTCACTGAGAATTGAACTCAGGAAAACTTCAACCATTGTTCAATAAAAGTCTAACAGAAATCATGACTTCTGAAAGGAAACGAAAGTTTTTGAGGTTTGAAGGTACTTGCAGCAACGCCATTGCTCTTCCCACGCTAAGTGAAACAGCTTCAAGTATTGGAGTCACAAGGGCTGAATTAAACGCCGTGGTATATGGAATATATCAACACATGGAAGCTCAGAGCAATAGGATACTGGACAAGATGAACGCATTGCAAGAAGAAGTCCATCGACTAGAAAGTGATATAAAAACCATTGCCAAAGAGGCTCAGGTTTCAGGAGAATGGAATACTCCTCAACGAGCAACTGGCATTACTATTGGAACATTCCCCCAAACAGAGAATTCATGGCCACGACCAACTATCCACGAACGTTTGTCAAGGCGAACTTTTGAAAGAATAGTTGACGACTACCCATTGAGTCCTGGTAACGATGAGGAATACATACCGGAGATGATTGAACAGAGAGAGGAGAATGGAGGGAGGAGAAAGCAGAAGCTCTTGAAAAAAGCTCGACGCCTCAGACCCTCCGACTTCACTCCCTTGACCGACACTCCGGAAAATATCTTCTTGGCAACAAAGGATGTTGTTGTGTACCCCAAACCATCTCTGATGAGGAGAAGCGCGACAGACAATGGAAAATTCTGTCAATTTCACAATCAGCCTGGCCATGAAACTAACCAATGTCGCCATTTAAGGAAGGAGATTGAAGAATTGCTCAAGCAGAATGAACTGCAACAATATGTGAAAAAAGATGGAAGTAACTACTCCTCATCCTCTAAGGTGCAGCTAGTTCCCGCTCAACAATGTAGCTCAAATAAAAGAACCGTGGCACAGGGAGATGAAGGTCCTATCATCAGTATCATCACAGCAAGCCCTCACCAGGTAGGAAAAAATTGGATGAGGCGGGAAGACGTGCTCACGCTTCAAGGAGACCTTCAAAGTGAAAGTAAGTTTCGATTCTGAAAGATGTTGCCATCCAGTCCTCTCATGCCAAAAGATTCAATCCCTAAAGCCTGGGGCAGCAATTGCTTCCATACTTTACTTGAGCACTTTGTTTCAAATTTATAAAAGAGTGCTGATCCAATGATTCTTGTATCAAAATCTGTTGTAAAAACAGTGCAAATAAATAATAAAAACTATAAGTCTTGCTTTCCCTATTATTACAAGTCGCTTATTTTATTTCGATATTTGAAATACTCTGAGAATATCACTAAGATTATCGATCTAAATTTGCAGGCGATCAATATCAAGCTGATTCATTGCAATATCAAGCAACTCTTGGTAGCATTCAAAGGCCATAAAAACAAAGCTTACCGGTCATGAGACCAAGCAACCCGCGACATCGTCCAGCAGTCAAGCACTGAGCCATTCAAAACTCCCACATTCAAATCCTACAAAAGAAGAACTTCAAACGAAAGTAAGCTGTGTGGATAGAAGCAGATCATATATAGCTAACTGCAAATGTTTGAACAAACAAACAGCAAGTTAAAGAACCTATATCTGCCACCACTAATTTGCTTAACTATAAAATATACTCCTTTGGGTAAGGGAAATGATTGGCAGCTAAAAGTGATGACACTTGCGAAGCAATGGGGATCGTCAACATGAATCAACGGCAAAGAGACATGCGAGAGCAAGCATCAGCCAGCAAAAGACCATTTCAGAAGCACAAGCCCTTTTTGAAGGCATAATTCCTTAGGGGATAGAGACCTCAAGCGGGCTTCACCGAAAAAAGGGCGTCTTTCTCGTTACAAAGTCGCAGAGTTATCGGTCGACACACTCCCGAGAATCCATCCAACCGAGAAAAGGAAACTCCAAACTTCCTGACAATAACCCTACTCAGGGGCATGCATTTCACCACAACCGGTCGACATACTCCTGTGAGATGAAATGTGAGAAGCCCTCTTCGAAGGCAAAATGCTTCTCTACGGAGACTAAGTGCTTCTCCTCAGAGACCAAAGCCCTCTTCGGAGGCGAAAAGCTTCTCTACGGAGACCGAATGCTTCTCCTCAGAGACCGAAGCCCTCTTCGGAGGCAAAATGCTTCTCTACGGAGACCGAATGCTTCTCCTCAGAGACCGAAGCCCTCTTCGGAGGCAAAATGCTTCTCTACGGAGACCGAATGCTTCTCCTCAGAGACCGAAGCCCCCTTCGGAGGCAAAATGCTTCTCTACGGAGACCGAATGCTTCTCCTCAGAGACCGAAGCCCTCTTCGGAGGCAAAATGCTTCTCTACGGAGACCGAATGCTTCTCCTCAGAGACCGAAGCCCTCTTCGGAGGCAAAATGCTTCTCTACGGAGACCGAATGCTTCTCCTCAGAGACCGAAGCCCTCTTCGGAGGCAAAATGCTTCTCTACGGAGACCGAATGCTTCTCCTCAGAGACCGAAGCCCACTTCGGAGGCAAAATGCTTCTCTACGGAGACCGAATGCTTCTCCTCAGAGACCAAAGCCCTCTTCGAAGGCAAAAATCTTCTCTACGGAGACCGAATGCTTCTCCTCAGAGACCGAATCCCTCTTTGGAGGCAAAATGCTTCTCTACGGAGACCGAATGCTTCTCCTCAGAGACCGAAGCCCTCTTCGGAGGCAAAATGCTACTCTACGGAGACCGAATGCTTCTCCTCAGAGACCAAAGCCCTCTTCGAAGGTAAAAAGCTTCTCTACGGAGACCGAATGCTTCTCCTCAGAGACCAAATCCCTCTTCGAAGGCAAAATGCTTCTCTACGGGGACCAAATGCTTCTCCTCAGAGACCAAAGCCCTCTTCGAAGGCAAAATGCTCCTCTTCGGAGGCACAACTCTTCGGAGGACAAAGACCTCTAATGGGACATATGCCATAAAAAAGAAAGTTCTCTACTCAACAAAAAAGATTGGAGGAGTCATGACCCTCCAACCATGAGAGAGTAACTTCCAGGCAATGCAAACCCTCTCTGGGGCACATTTCACCAGGAGTTGAAGTGTAACAGCCGCTCTTCGGAATTACACTTCACCAGAGTTGAAATGTAAACAAAATAAAGACCTCTTCGGAGGCACATTTCACCAGGAGTTGAAGTGTAACAGCCGCTCTTCGGAATTTCACTTCACCAGAGTTGAAATGCAAACAAAATAAAGACCTCTTCGGAGGCACATTTCACCAGGAGTTGAAGTGTAACAGCCGCTCTTCGGAATTTCGCTTCACCAGAGTTGAAATGCAAACAAAATAAAGACCTCTTCGGAGGCACATTTCACCAGGAGTTGAAGTGTAACAGCCGCTCTTCGGAATTTCACTTCACCAGAGTTGAAATGCAAGCAAGAAGAAAGACCTCTTCGGAGGCCCACGTTTCACCGAGATTGAAATAAAACTTCCAAGTGTTGAAACGTGAAAAGGCTTTCCTCAAAGGCACAACTCTTTGGAGGTACACATTTCACCGAGATCGAAATAAAACTTCCAAGTGTTGAAACGTGAAAAAATCCCTCCCCAGAGGTACAACTTTCTATATAAAAAAAAATCCTCATCAAGAACATACTTTAACTTCCAAAGGAAGAGAAATTTACCTATTCTGGAGAATGATCTTCCTCAACAAAAAAAAAAAGAGTTAAAGTACCCTTCAGAGGTCCGCTTTACCACAAAGAGGAATTCACTTGGTAAAATATGTACATAAGCAAAAAGTGATTTCTTCAAAGGACAAAGCGTAAAAACTTATACGAAGGGAATTGTACTCTACAAAAAATTTCTTCAAGAATAAAATAATTATTCTTCAGCAAATAAGAGTGCAAGTCCCCACGAAGTATAAAATATTGCAACAAGCTTATGGTATGGGGGCAACATGGCATAGTTACATACAAAACGGTATAGCTACGACGGTAAGATAATACTCAAGCAACATACCATAAGCCCGTTGCAATATCATAAGTAAGCTTGTGCAGAAATGAATAATAAATGCATTCTCAAATTCAAACAAGAGTCTGTGCAAATAAAAGATCATTTTATTTAAATGTATTGCAGATACAGGTTTCAAAACAAAAAAGCGGCGGCCGGTACCCGCACAATTCTCGACCGGTACAAACAAAAGACAAGAAGCTTAAATCTTCACTTCTTTTTACCGCCTTTGGACCCTTTGCCCGGCCGAATGATCAGCTTTTCAGGTCAGTCAGTGAGCATAAGGGAAGAAGGAGAGGTAGGCGCAGCTGGTCCAACTTCTGGCTCCTCTTCAGTAGCAGTGGTTATCTTCCCCCTCCTCTTTGATGTCCCACGCTTTTTTCTCCTTTTTGAGGAAGACTCACTCCCTGGAGTGACAAGTTTAGATAGAGCTATGTCGTCAGAAGGAGTCCGCTCCGGAGATATGTCACCTCCCTCAAGTCTCTCATCTTTCTGCTCTTGCGAAGCGATGGGATCATCCAAGCCATGAAGAGCCTCTATTTGCTCCTCCTGTGATCCAGGCTGCGAAGCAGAAGGAGGAGCCACCTGAAGAGACGGAGGAGGGATAACCGGAGGAGGAGAAATCTGAGCGGTGCTTGATACTTTTTCTACAGAAGAAAAGAAGTTAAAGTCAGTAAAGAGAGGAGATGAAGGCTCATCAGGGTTGAGAAAATAGTCAAGGAGCTCATTAGACCCATGTGAAATAAATGAGCAATCCACTTGAGCGAGATTGACAGTGGCGAAATTTACAGTAGAATTACCTGCAGAAGTTGTCTTTATTACGTCAATTTCATAGTCCGGAGCTTCAGCACTCTCTTGCGATTCATCTGTGGCTTGAGTAATTTTGGCCCCGGTATCGGTTTGAGCAGGGATCAGTACATAAGAGCTAGAACCAATAATGCCAGCAGAACCTAAAGTTGAAGAAGGGACAGGAGCAGTCAAATTTGTTTCTTTTTCTTGATGCTCTTCCCCCACTATTTCAACCCGCGATCTGGCAAGTTGCTCCTTCCCTCTGGCAAGGGCTGCGCGAGCCTCAAAGTCTAAGTAGTTCACCTCCAACTCCTCTTCAGTGTATCCGGCCCCTTTAAACATATCTAGTGCGGCCTCCCACACTTCGGCCAGGGTAATCTCATACTTGGGGCCCAAGAATGCAAGACTGCCACGCCCTAATATACAATGCAAGTAGAAATCAAATAGCGTCGAGCCAATATCAGCTTTGGTGGCTTCATGGGCCTCTTCAGCTGCAATTCTACCCGCAACAGCCTCGTCTCGCTCTCTCTCGACTTTGGATAGCTGGGCTTTCAATTTTTCAATCTCTGCAGCCTGAAGGCCAGTTTGTCCTCGTAACTGAGTAATTTCAGTACGGTTGCCCTCTATAATCTGCTCCAACCCATCAGCCTTGGCTTCAGCATCCCTTTGCACGGCATGAGCGTCCCGCACCTGTTGAAGAAGCACACTCTCCCTTTGAGAATAAGAAGTGGAACAAGTAGCAAGCTCTTCTTTAAGTTTCCCAACTTCTGCCTCAAGTTTCTCATTATAATCGGCAATACTCCTCATTTCTGCATCATGCTGTTTGAGGATATTTTGCCATTCAGTTTTGTCATTCTCCATGGTAAGCATAGCTTCGAGATTGGCCCTATTCACCCTTTGGAGCTCGTCGACGAGTTTCTGCCAAGATGACATCCTCTCAATATCAGTTCTGACTGCATCAAGGTTCCGTAACATAGCACTTTTATCTAGGGGAACCAGATCGAGGTCGAAGCGAACTCCTTTTAAACACCAATTAGGAAATCGGCTTTGAAGAGTGGCTGGACCTGGTCCAACTTGGTAAGATGGCCTATTGATGATTGCTTGGATGTCAGTAGGGGAAGGGGCAGGAGATTGAGAAGAAGTAGGAGCAGTAATCTTCTCTGAAGACGTAGGCATTGGCTCCTCAATAACTTTGGCCCGTTTGCTCGAGTCATTAGTTGTGTGACTCTTCCCTCTGTCATCATGAGATTTGCGTTTAAGGGAGTCACTCTCTCTGTGGGAAGAATCATGTCGATTATCTGGTCTTCCATAGCGTTCTTCATAATCACGTCTTTCCCGAGCCTTCCGGGCAGCCCTTTCTTGATCAGTCTCTCCATGAACAGGAGGATAGGATTGATAGCCATACTGGCTGCGTTTCCCATATCGCTGAAAGTCATTATAGTACGAGCTGCCTCGCCTCATTGAAGAACCTAAAATTTAAAAAAAAAAGGAAAGAAACAAAACTTGAGAATTTTTCAAATATAAAAAAAGAAAGCATAAAAGTGCCAGGAATTCTAAGTGTGTGTGATGTGCAAACTACGCGCATCAATGTACGAACCACTCTTTATTTGGGGAGTAGTTGTGGGTGTAATAGTTAGCGTCAACTCTTGAGTCGACGGCGACTGTTGCAAAATAGAAGTAGCCTCAACTACTGAAGAAGAAATCCCGGCAGTGATAGGATCGTCTTTAAAGATCTCTTGGGAAGTAGCAAAGAGGTCGCTCAGTCCTTCGAAAGTATCGTCCCTGCTTTGCTTAACAGGACTGGATTTCTCAGCTTTTTCACCAGATTCTTGTGAATGATGGGAAGATCCCAGAGGCTCTTCTTCCTCAATAACCGGGGCAAGTTTGTCAGATGGCCCCGCAACATCAACAGAGGTGGAGCACTTCACTAGCGAAGACTCAGGAGTCTTTATCGGAGAATCGGGGACTTCCGTTGGAACTTCATGAGCATGTATAGAGCGAGAAGCGTGTAGAAGCCCATGTTGATGTAAAAATTCATCACTCAACAGAAATTTTATGCTCCTCTCTTCTGCGGCCACAGCACTCAACCTCTCAAAAACTTGCTTATGAATTGGATCTCTAGAAGGGAGAGGAAGTGCTGAAAAGAGCAAAGAATGAAATTAGCAACTGAAAGTTCGAATCTCGAAAAAGTTTCAAAACGGAAAAAATAGAAACACTAATCTTACTTCCTACTCTCCAGATGGCATAAAACCCTGGGGGACAGCGAGCAAAGAAAAACTGGTTCAAAAATCCATGAACACTTTCAGTAAGATCGGAAATGAGCTTGCGGTTTCTAGCACTTCTTACAATAATGAGGGAAGGATGATCTTTACTCTTTGCAAACGAGCACAGATAACGAATTTCTTCAAAACTCGGTAGGCGATCAAGAGTTCTTCTAAACAAAACACACAACCCCATCAAGATGGCATAGCCATTAGGATGAAGTTGGAACGGAGAGATTGTCAACCGAAGGAGAAGAGTTCGAAGGAAGTCGTTAAAAGGAGGAATCGCCCCACTTAAGCACATTTGGCGGTTGACTGCAACAAAACCATGGGGAGGATTATCAGCAGTATCACTTGGCCCAGGGAGTAGGACATCACTTTCAGCAATGCCAAATTGAGTGCGCAGCTGAATAAACGCTCTCGAAGTTAGAATAGACGAGGTTCTCTCCGAAGGATTCTCTATGGGAACAGCTATCGGGAAAGTTTCTTCCTCTTGAGTTACCATTTCTTCTTCTCGGTGGGAAGTCATTCTACATAAACAACTGGATATTCAAACATGAAGGTGCACGTTTCCTAAAGTGTGTGGAGTGTTGTGTAAAATCAATCAAGCGGTAAACAAATGTAACTGGAATAAAAACTAGCAAGCATTTGTCAGTTATAAAGTCCACGGTTCATTGTTTTAATATGCAAGTGTAATGTTGATGCAAGCAAGTCAGTTCAAGTTAGCAATGCTTTGCATTAATACTTCACTTTAGTTGATTGGTTCACAGCATTTCATACAGTGTATTTAAGTTGATTACTTTATGTCGACTAATCTGTCATTTGATGTGGGCAGTCAATGGCAATATATTCGCCTTGGTTTTTGTGATTGTTATCTTCAGCAGGTTGTTAGCCTATGAGACAATGTGGTCTATGAAATAAAGCAACAAAGTTAAAACGATCCAGAATTTAAGCAGTTTAGTACAATAGATCAAGTTAAGAATTCAAATTGGAACTATGCTTTTAAGTGAGGACTCGAGTTGGGCATCCAAGTGTTAACTCGGCTGCGACCCAAGGAATTTCTCGCGAGTTAAGGTTAGTTTTCTGGTTCCTTAAAGCGGCAGTTCTTTAGGTCGTGGAGGATAGTAAGAGAGGAAGGCTCTGGTTCAAGAAGTGGTGCGAAATTCTCTAAGTGTTAACTCGGCCACGGTTTAAGTGTTAACTCGGCCACGGTTTAAGTGTCAACTTGGCCACGATTTAGGGGTTAACTTGGCCACGATTTAGGGGTTAACTCGGCCACGGTTCATGGTTAAATCAGTAGAAGATTAGATCGGCAGATTCCCCAAGGGTTAATTCGGCTACGATTTAAGGATAAGGGCGGCCAAAGGTTAGGTCACCAAAGATTACTGGGTCGCATCCAGGTCAGTATCTCGTTCCCCTCAACCTGTTAACCCGCTAACCGGTCCATCCACAAAAAACCCTCACTACATTCACGCTGTCTCATTCATGATATCGGATCATCCACTAAGTCAATTCAAAATCACCCAAATTCAATGCTTAGCCATCCTAACGCAAATCAAAATCAACTAGCCAGAAGCAGTACACCATCTCCATCATCTCATCAATCATTTAGAGCCAAAACCAAGAAAACTTGAGTTCACAAACTGCTGGCGCGATGAGGTTCGCAGTAAAGCAGCGCGCAAGAGGTGGGTTCGGTTTGAATAGAATTCGTGAATCGATGACAATAAGGGATCAAGAGAAGAGCAGGTTTTACTTACGTGATGAGCAACAAAGATTATCGGTGATTATTTGGAATGGAACAGCCTTTTGGAGCTTGAGAAAATCTTTAATGGCAGAAGCAAGAAAGTAAGTAATGAGAAGAAAGGAGAGAATATGCGACTTATAGTAGAGAGACCTGAAGCGGCGCGTGTGACCAAACTGTTAGGTCGTACACGACCTACCGACCTAAAGAGTGGACGAGTTAGAGGATATCGAAGCACACGACCTAACCAGTAGGCGTATACTTCGAGGGGCAATTGTTAACTCCGCCTCGGTTTTGAATCAGCAACTTGAAACGATACCGACCTAAGACTCAAAGAGATGCCGACCTAAGGCTCAACAGGGGTGCCGACCTGAGGCCTAAGGGTTATGCCGACCGAACACTTCAACGAGTATGCCGACCTAATACTTTAAAAAGGCTATCGACTCAACATAGATTGCCGACTTAACTGGTTGCCGACCTAACTGCCTTAATAGGAATGCCGACCTAAGGCCGAAAAGGGATACCGACTTAAGAGAGGTGCCGACCCAATGCTCTAACAAGTGTACCAACTTAAGACTTAAAGGACGCCGACCCAAGATAGCTACTGACCTAAGTCGCGGCCGACCTACGACCAATGTTAAGTCAGTCACGGCCTAAGCAAAGGAAGGTAAGTTCAATGCAGCTACTTGGCACAGTGGCCTCTTAACTCGTTCACGATCCAGGACTTACCAGTTGGACCGTGACTTGCGACTTACCAAGTTAACTCGTCCACGACCTAAAGCCACTGAATATGAGCCCGATGCCATATTACTGAGAAGAGGTGGTGTTGACTCGGAGGCGACCTAGGACTTGTACAAATGAACTCTTGTGAAGCCATGAAGGGGCCAGATGAATCGGCCACGACCTACCTTAGACCGGCCACAACTCACCTTATACCGGTCACGACTTAGGACTTGGCAATAATTCCAGACCAGAACTCTCTATAAATAGGCGACCACCTCCAACATTCAAAGGACTTTTCGGCTCATTCTCTTCAAACGCCGATACTCTGCTGCATTCCAAACCAATTCAACACTTGAAGCTCTCAAGACACTAAGAACGCTACAAACAACTTCAAGAAGAGATCACGTATATCCAACATGAATTCGAAGACTCTCATCTCCATCGAAGTTTAGGATACTTGTTCTAAGTCTCTTGTAATTCAAAGTGTATTGTACTTGGGAAGAATTGTATCAACTTGTAACGAGATCATCAATAAAAGTACTTAAAGTGGACGTAGGCTATACCCTTAAGCCGAACCACTATAAAATTGTTGTTGTTTACTGCTTTTCCGCTATTACCTGCTTGTAATTCATTCCCGATCTATCGGGTGGTGCTTTCACAACTACACTTTACACACCGGGGTGTTAGCGTTCAAATTTTAGCGTTAACAAACGGTATTAGAGGATCGTAATTTCTGGCAATCTTCTAAGTCGTGTAATTTTTTCCATTACAAAGCCATGACAAGGCCTTTTTCAGACTTTCTTTACACTAGCTTATAACCAGAAATTATTTTCAGATCAATACTTGACGTGTAAACTGGCTCCATATTTGTTTTGGTATTTTCAGTTTAATATGTAAGATCCTAAAAATATTATAGCAATGTTCGTACCAGTACTATAGCAATATGCTAAAACAACCTTTTACTTCGTAATTTGTCTTAGTGTTTTGCGTTATGAATTTTGCCAGCGTTTTTAGAAATGGTATCAGAGCCATAATATGTACATATAGCTTCAAAGTAATTCAATACATACTTAATAAAAATGAACATGATTAGGAAAAGAGACACTGTTAAAAAAAGTATTAAACAAGAATACGAAATTCCTCAAAATTTAGATTTACTAAATAAGTGGACAATTCCAAAAATTAAGCCTAATGTAATATACCAATTAGGAACTTTTGAAAAACTCGGTTTAAAACAAGTAGTTGAAACTACAGAAGAGTCAATTTCACTTGATAAGGAAGAAATGATTATTAATCTATTAAGTGAAAAAGATTTACAGCCTTATAGGCAAACACACAAATTTATTCACATAGGTTTAATACAAATTGCATTTAAACTTTTAATCCTTGAAGGTCTGCCAGAAAGTTTAATAGCTGCTTTATGAGATGGTGGAAATTTAGATTGGAAATAATCATTAATGTGACTAATACAGTCGAGTTTGGCACATGGTCCGGTTTATTTTAATGTTTATCCTAATTTACAACTCTCTTTATCTGATGTTAATATTTTAGAAACTATTACTTTAAATGTTAAGACCCATGGATATAGTTATATTTTAGGATATGAAGTAATGTGCATTTTCTATATAATTTACTATAAGCCTTTATATACTTTAAACTCCCAATGTAAATTGGTTGGTAAACCTTTAAATGAAACCATTTGAGAGACAACTTTTAGTCAATCCAATATAACTACAAGAGCATCAATAAAATGGGAGGAAATTCCTCTTTTAGAAAATTGGAAAATAGAAAGAGCCGTTCCTTTACAACCAATAACAAATAATAGTATTACTAATATTACAAAACCCCTGAAGGAACAATTCAAATACAAATGGATAATAATCTCTCTAGACTTAGTTCAGGTAAACATATTTATCAAAAACAAAATCTTTTCACTCTCATATTTCACCTTTTGACTGTTGAATCTACTCAAGAATGTCCATATCTCAAATTTGAGAAACTAAAAGAAAATCATTTAATGATGGATCTTTAAAAGATAACTCTACTGAAAATTATACGTAAGAGGAAATAATATTGTAAAAGGTATTGACAACAATCAAGAAGCGGATATAACCGAATCATAAATGAATTTTTCTATTTAATGGACTATATGACCAAAATAGATTTTAGCCCTAGCTCTCAGGACAAACAAAAAATTAAATTTGATTTTAATCTTTCAAAATGAGAACAATTTCTAAAATGGTTTTTTGAAATTTTTTCAAAAGAAGAACATAAATATTTTCAAGATGAATTCTACAAATTCACATCTGAAAGAAATATAATATTTCGCTTCATTCCTTGGTTTACAACAAATTATATTGAACAGTGTATTTCCGTAATAGAAAGAGACTATAAACTTCCAAACAGAAATCTACTAAAGGCAGTATATCCTCCTCAACAATCTTTTTAAATAGAAAAAAATGGCAAGTAATTAAGTTTTAATGCATTTTCTAAAATATTAGAAAATGATACATTACAAATTACTATAAGACAAATAAACCAAATATTTGAACAACAAAATCATGCAAATCTTTATTTAGCTGTTATTGGTGAACAAATTACTTCATTACATAACAAAATAGGAAAAATATTTTATATTATTAATAACATAAAACCTAGAAGTAGGTGGAGTAATTCCAACTTCAAGCCATCAACCTCCCCTTGACGTTAGAAACTTTAAGTTAAAAGCAGAATCATAATTAGAAAAGGATTTTAAATTGAGGTCAAAATCTGACTTAGAAAAATTCCTGAAAGAAAGAATAGATAATCTCCGATTAAATATTATTGAAGAAGAATCTTCTCAATAAATAGTATTAACAAACAGTTCAAGATGAAATAAATAAGCTCGAAAAATATGCATACAAGCCTTCTTAAAAATTATTTTACTATAGGCGATCTTCTCCTATGGATACTTCACCTGAATAGCATATTTTCTTAGCAATAATAGCTACAATGGGAAAAGTATATATGAATGGAATACAAACACATTTAGTGAAAAAAAAATTTAGTGATGATCATTGTATGCTAATGTATAAAAAAGTTTGCAAAAATAATGATAATAATGGTGTTACTATTGCAAGAATGATAGTTGATGGTTTTACTGGCCAACTAAAGGTTGGTGGGATAGCTATCTTCCTGCATCTTATAAAAATGGAATTTACAACATCGTAAAACAAGAAGATGAACAGATGGTCCAAAATGCTGTATATACTTTAATAGTTACCATTCTAGAACATTTTACTTGAAGGGTATCGGATAATAACAAAAGTGTTCGTACATTTTACAGAGTTTAAGATGTAAAACATTGACAGATTTCAGATGATATTTAAACAGAATAATGTAATTACCAGAGAGTAATAGCTCGCACTGAAAATCAAAATTTATTGATGGACCCACCTCCTTATTTGCAGAACGGGTAAGGAAGTCTCTAAGAAAGGATAAAATAAATATACCTTACGAAAATTATACTTATGGTAAACTTGTTGGGATATGTATTCAAGAAGGTTTATCATTATGTAATGAAATAAAATTAAATCAATAAATAAAACCCCAAAATTTGACTGAAAGAAATTAATTAGGACAGTTTTGTAGTCAATTTTGGAATGTATGTTCCAAACATTAAGAAATCTCATACAAAAGGTAATAACCTAAAGGAATCCTTCCATAAAAAGAAGAAATTTTATTCTCATAAAAAGTTAGGGAAAAATGCTTAAAGAAAGGAGGAAAGATTAAATAAAATCATCCACTATTACAAATGTGGAAAAGTTGGATATGCTAATAGATTTAAATTGAAAAAGAAAATTAATAATTTACAAGCTGATAATGAATTAATGGAAACATTATTAAAACTTCTATTAAACTCTAGCTTTGAAAATAATTCAGAAATAGAATCTGAAAATGATTAAGATTATTCAGTTACTTTTGAAAAACTTAAAGTGCTTGATGAAAAATCATCAGAATGTAATGAATATTATGGACCTTGTAGACAGGGAGAAACCTGTCTAAAATTGGTTAAATGTATTACCCAACAATAAGTAGTGAAGATGAAAAGGATGCATTTTTTAAAATCATCCCACAATTTTAAGATTTGAATATAAATGTATTAACTAATAATAGTATTATAGAATTTTTAAAATTAGTTAAAGAACTGGAATTAAGATAAAAATTGATAGATCAGAAGAAAGGTATTCCAGAAACAAGCAAAAATAATGAAATATTAAGAGAGACATTTCAAAATATTGGTAGTTCTAAAAACCCGTATTCTATAAATGAAGTTTTATAAAAATTTAATAGAAAGAAAAAGGATTGAATATCCTGCTACTACCAAAGATCTGAAGAATGAAATCCAAAACCGTATAAAGAAAGTTCAAATTATAGAAAATGAACATAGAAATCTTCATTATAGACTCTCTTTTCTAGAACAAGCAAAACAAATTATCCCCATTAAAAATAATCAAAAGAGTTGTTCTCAAATAAAAATTGCCAGAACAAGAGGAGTTGCTTTCAAAATTAGGTATTGTTATATCTCAAAAATTGTTTATTAAAATAACTCTTTTAATTGATAATCGTTTAAAAAAAGAATTAACTACACTTGTAGATAGTGGTGCAGATATGAATGTAATTCAAGAAGGAATAATTCCAACTAGGTATTTTCATAAAACTACTAATTCATTTAGTCATGCAGGTGGAGAAAAACTTGATATTAATTGTAAATTACCGCATGCTTATATATGTAAAATAAAACTTGTATTTCTTACAAGCTTTTTATTAGTAAAAAATATGACAAATTAAGTCATACTTGGAACACCATTTGTAGATAAAATTTATCCTATAACAAATATTGATAAAAATGGAATAGCATACACACACACACAAGCCTATTACTTTTGAATTTATAACTATACCATTTACAAAGGTTCTACGTAAAATAAAATATTTTTTGACCCAAAAGACTTATCATTTAAATTTTCTAGAACAATAAGCCATTTCTCTTAATATAGAGGAAAAACTCCAAAATCCAAAATTACAAGAAAAAATTAAAATGATTTACAATAAATTTTCTATGGAAATTTGTCATGATCATCCAAATGCCTTTTAGGATAAAAAGAAACATATTGTTAATCTTCCATATTTAGAAAATTTTGATGAAAAGAAAATCCCTGCTAAAGCAAGACCATGTCAAATGAATTCTGAATATTTAGAATTGTGCAGAAGAAAAAATTGAATCATTATTACAAAAGGGTTTAATAAAACCATCTCAATCACCTTGGTCATGTACTGCAATTTATGTAAACAAACATAGTGAACAAGGAAGAGGGTTACTTAGATTAGTGATAAATTACATACCTCTTAATAAGGTTCTGAATTGGATTACACATCCAATTCCTAATAAAAAGGATTTATTGGATAGGCTATATGATTCCATCATATTTTTTAAGCTTGATTTAAAACCTGGCTATTGACAAATCCATATTTCAAATCTAACCAATACAAAACTAGTTTTAATGTCCCAATTGGACATTATGAATGAACAATAATGTCTTTTGATTTAAAAAATGCTCCTTCAGAATTTCAAAAAATAATGAATGACATATTTATTTCATATAGTGAATTTATATAGTTTATATTGATGATATTCTAGTATTTTATAAAGATATTGAAACATATTTTAAACACCTAGATATTTTTAGAAAAATCATTATTCAAAATGCTTAGTAATATCATGAGCAAAAATGTCTTTGTTTCAAACAAATGTGAGCTTTTTAGGTCATAATATAGAAAAAGGAAAAATAATTCCTATAAATAGAAGTATAGAATTTGCCTCAAATTTCCTGATATAATAACTAATAAAACGCAGTTACAAAGGTTTTGGGTAGCTTAAATTATATATCCTCTTATTATATTAATTTACCTACAGATGGTGTTATCTTATATGATAGGTTAAAAAAGAATCCAGATCCTTGGACAGAACAGCATACTCAAGCTATTAAAAATATAAAATAAAAGGTAAAAAAATTGCCTTGCTTAATGCTTTTAAATCAAAATTGGGAAAAGATAATTGAGAAAGTTGCATCAGATATAGGATTGGGTGGAATTTTAAAACAAATATGTCCAAAAACAAAATTAAGAATATTGTCAGATTTCTCAGATATTTGAACAAATTGTCAAAAGAACTATGCAACCGTAGCCAATGAAATTCTTATTATAGTTAAATGTGTTTTAAAATTTTAAAATGATTTACATACTCAAAAATTTATTATAAAAACTAATTGTAAATCAGCAAATTTATGTTTAATAAAGATTTTAAACATGGTATATCAAAACAAATATTTGCCAGTTGGCAAGCTAATCTAGCACCTTCTGATTTTGAAATCCTTCATAAAATGGTGAAGAATAGTGTTCCTGATTTTTTAACTCGTGAATTTTTACAGGAAAATGATCATAGGAAAGGGTAGAGGAAATATCTTTATGGCCCAATATGGAAATTAAAAACTATTTGCTATTTAACAGCCACTTCAGGGAATAGTAATCCTAATGATCCTTTATTAAAGGATTTTTTAGAATTTAAGAATAAAAAAGGGCGAATAGCTAATCTGGTTCGTCATCATATGCTATCATAACAGGCAGTGAATAAGATGAATAAAATACAACCACTTATGTGGAAAATCCACATAGAGAAATCATACTTCTCTTAGAATTTGATGATATAAAAAGGGAGAATGATCCTTGAAACCTACTGCAAGGGTATCAAGATACTTCATCATTTACTACCACGGCATATAAGCAAAGTGTAACGTTCGCGATTTTTCGACGCTCGAAAACCGACATCAATACGTCAACTGTATCAACTGCCAAGCAATCGAAGGCCGGAAAACCGTACCTTTAGGGTTAAAGAAGAAGAAAGAGATAGAAGAAGAGAGAGAAAGAGAGAACAGAACAGAAAGAAACAATAGAACAATATCAGAATCTCACAATCGCAGCGGAACAACATATAATAGAAATGAATAATCTTTAAACAAAGAACTATATCAGTTATTACATTACATCATATTACATTACATTTCATCATCAGAGTGTACAACAACAAACAACAACAAACAGCAGAAAAGAAATACTATATACTAGTAATACGCCATGCCATCCAGCTTGCCTCCTACAACTTCTGAATTCCAGAATATCCTGATAAACCTGACTCTTGACTGCCCATGTGGAAATTGGTGGGCACCCAGAGTTTAGGAAGGAAAACAATAAACTCCGAGTCAGTCATGTGACTAGTGTGAGAACTTAAAACGGTTTATTTTTTTTATCTTCAAAAACAAAATAGAGGAATATTTTAAAATAGATTCGCAATGCTTTTAAAAATGAGACTACCATAAGGCCTCCCGCACACACACACAATGCAAACGCAGAATCGGAGGAGATTTCTCCTTATGATAGTCAAAGATGCTTGATACGTATTAAAAAGAACATTTGATATTATTACTAGTGCATAGTGTAGGAAAAACTCATTTCGAAAATAAAGATATAAATCTTAGCCAGCATAGGCATTTCGCACTTATGCCTACTATAGCTACCATGTTCAATAGCAGGTTACCGCCACATTCCATGGAAGGTTATACAACTAAAACCGTACAAGATCGTTTTGTTTCTTTGGATTTCCAACAATTGGTCAGGCCAAGGAACTTCCCATTGCCACATGAGTATGCCTCTGGAAAGACGACCCGAGAACCAAACCGGATCTCTGCCAACACAAGGCCGGGTTACCCCTAACTGGGTAACTACTGACACGAATATGTCATCCCCCGATCGTAACCGATCTATCCGAGGATCCTCGATTTCCAACAACCACATAAGAATAATAATGCAGTAACCACATAGGCTAAGTATCTGGGCTCCATTCCATGATACCACCTCTATCCAGAAGGAATGACATACACTAAAGGGCGCTACCCCTAATAACCTTGCTGCATCCTTCCTATTTTGACCATTTCCGGGGTGTGAGGTCCGACGAAGTCTCGTCCATAAAGCCACGCTTTGGTATAAAGCCATGCTTTGGGTCGACAAATGATCTAAGTAATGATCACAAAGATAAATGATCAAACAAATGATCATATCACAAATGATCAAACAATGATCATTTCACAGCAACACTCAGCATGTCACATTACCAAATTGGGAATATATCGCTGATAACCATCAACTACATAACCTCTGAGCTCGTGCGTCTCAGAGAAGGGTGTTAAGCTAAGAGAATAAATTCTCCGCCGCCAACAGAAATATATTTGAAAGAAATCAGCTTCATATCTCAATTTGTAATGTCAGACATACTATCCATACAAGTATGTTCCAGGATCGAACAGAACCGAAGGCACTTACAAAGAAGTCCTTGCATTCCGGATAATTTCTAATCACGTCCGGACTTTCCGTCACTAAGGGTGATAAAACCTCTATATCGAAGATCAGCCGATGCAGAGTAACTCAGCGGTAATCCTTCCGTTTTCAAAAATATCCGGTCTTCAACACCGGTCATCAAATGCAATCCATTACGACGTATCACATATTCGGAATGGGTTATACGACCCCAAGGTCCTTTCCCGACTAACCCGAATAGTAAGCGCTTATTCAAAAATAAGTGTGGCATTCAAATTCAAACAATCACAACAAATACCTATTTAAAGGTAAATATTGATAGTCGGATTATTTAACTATCAATAAGTGTGTTCAACATCACCAAATTCCAAATAATTTCCCAAATTATTTATTTTCCAAAATATCTTTACAAGATATATTTATTTCCCACACTTCAACATTTGAAAACTAATTTTCAAATCACTTTTCACCTTTACCACTTTTGAAAACAAATTTCAATCAATTTCCTTATGCGAAATACTTTCATTTCAACATGGTTCATTTAAACCAATTAAATAAATCCTTACCGATTTACTTTATATTTACGTTCCAAATCCGTAAATTTATTCCCACACTTCAAAAAAATAAATCAACATTTATTTTTAAACAAATTCCCCTTTTCATTTATAAATTCCATAGTGAATTTACATTCCAAAATATTTATGAATATATGATTCCCAAATCGATTTCTAATATTCATTTTCAATTTGTCTTCAAAAAGATAAATTCTCAAAACGTTTCATTTCACATTGGAAAAAAATTCCGTACTTTTTATTAATAAGTAATTCACAAATCCATTTATTTTTAACACTTGGAAAATATTCAATATACTTAAACTGAAATTAAGTATATATTTCATTCTTTAAGGAAATCATTCTCTTAAACATATTTATTTGGGCCAAAACGAATGTTGCGCAAAACATCGTTACGACAACCCAAAATCATTAGTATAG
Organism: Allium cepa; assembly: GCA_030765085.1. Classification (NCBI taxonomy): domain Eukaryota; kingdom Viridiplantae; phylum Streptophyta; class Magnoliopsida; order Asparagales; family Amaryllidaceae; genus Allium; species Allium cepa. Next base: position 110,368,854 of record CM060934.1, read on the forward strand.
GGATTCGAAATTAAAATAGATATATAAATCCCAATACTATACAAAAAACATTTCCTTTCGGAAATCATTTACTATAACAACAGTGTTATAGTCCATCATTTCCTTCTGTTTCTCGAAAACGTCTATTTCAACAATAAATGTTGAAATCTATGTATTCGATTCATAATACATTTTAAAACATCGTTAAAACGATTAACTTCATTTTATAATATTCATTTTCCCAAGCATATCCATTTTATTTGATAATATATTCACTGTCCAAAATCGTGAATATACTTCCTTAACCAACTTCAACTTTCAATTTATCAAATTCCATTGATTTCGAATTTATAAACAGTGTCTATAAATTCCATTTCTATTTATAAGCTTCGATTTATAAATCTCATTATTAACAAATTCCATTTATATCTCATTTAAATGCCAAAATCCGATTTATAAGATAATTACTTATAAATCTTCTATTTTACAAAATCTATTCATTTTATAACTTCACAATTTATAAATTTATAAATTCCGTTCACTTATGAAATCCATTTTTATTTCATTTTTAACACTTATAAAAACTCGTTTTAATATTCCAATATTTTTAATTTATAAAATATCAATTTTATAAGTCTTTTATATACATCGTTTTTAATAATTCAAAAATCCCAATTTAACCCAATTTATAAATTACTTAACTATTTATTTCCAAAAATCTCATTTCGGTTATATTTCTCAAAAATCTAAATTTTTATAACATAAAAATTTATAAAGTTTTAATTATTTAAAATGAATCAATTCAAAATTTAATAAAAACATATACCTTTTAAAAATCAAAAACGTTATTTTTAAACTTTAAAAATGGATATTATGATGCAACAACATCAAATAGTCAATCACGACTACAACATCAACAAATATCAAAATATCTGTAATCAAATAAATATTATTGAGGAATCCAGTTGGATCCCTCCAACCTGTTTCCCTGCATCCACAGATGTTAGCACAATACCAATTCCGCTCCAGTACGGAATTATCGCGGTATATGGGATTTATAAAATATTATCCGCTTAATAGGCGGTGCAATAGGGTCTCATCCGCTATACAACGCGGGAAATCAATTCCAATATATACATATGCCAATATATATATTGCTATATATAGATATATCCTATTATATCTAATATTACAACCAAACAGCAATTAATAACTGCAATTGACGCAGCGGATATTAACAAACGATATAGATCGATGAAAGTAGCAAACGGTGGATTGAAGATACTGAAATGCCTAAATTCGTTGATCACAAAGATACCGAATTCTAGCTATCTTCGACACGTTGATCGCGCACGATACCGTGAAAGAAGATTTACAATTCTTCAAACGTTGATCAAGCGCACTTGATACCGTGAATTGGCTTCAACGATCGTTGATTTGAGCGCACACGAATAACCGAAAGTGGAGATAGGAGATCACACTCAACTACCAATTTAGATGAAAGCACACAGCAATCAAAACAAAATTTTATTCAAAAATCAAACCACCAAATATTACAACACACCCACTATTTATAGCCTTCGCCCTGCCCCTTAAGTCGTATACGACTCACGACTCACGACTCACCAGCAGTGACTCAGTATAGACGACATACGACTCACCACTAGTCGACTCAACCCCCTTACAACACAGCACACCGTCGGCCGACTTATCTACATGCCGACCTACGACTTATCACAACACAAGTTACAACGACTTAACAGTATATACAATACACGACATAAGCAACAGACGACTTAAGAACATAACGACTTAATGAATACAATGACTCAACAGATTACATCACTTAGGTTGAAGACGACCTAACTACTTACGACTTAAGGACATCTTCAAGCAGCACCTTCATACGACTTAAATCATGGACGACTTAAGACTTCAACGACTTATCATGAGTCGTAACTCGTGGCCTCTTGAAGGAACGGTACCTTCTCACGACTCAACTAAGTAGTAACCCGCGTTCGACTCAAGGCCTTCAACTACTGGAACTTCTCTCTGTTTCTTGATAAGTCGTGGACGACTTATAGCTGTGTCGTTAGATCGTATACGACTCATCAAACCTGAACGGCTTAAGCTCCTATTAAGTCGTAATTTGTAACAACCCGCATATTTATCGAGTTTGTATTTAAATATTTTATTTAAATATTAACTCGTTAATCGGATTTTGGTCCGAAAAGCTACTTTTTGCAAACGGTCAAATTAGGACTCGAGACCACTTCCATTGAGTTCGAAATGTCGTTTACAACTTTTTAAGTATAAACATCGATAGGTTTGGAGTTAGTGAAATTTCACTAACTTTTCCCGCTTTGGACTTTGGGTTAGTTTAGCCTATTAAGCCCAAGTTCCAACCCTCTTCTCCTCACTCTTCATAAATTTCCTAACTAAACAAGCTTTGGCATTAATGGTGGAGGGAATGGGAAATTAAAACTCCAAGCACAAATTCAATTGCAAATCCAACATTCAACTCCAAATTCAAGTAGAAGATATTGGATTCAAGCTTTGGATTGCTTCTCCTTGCTTTCAAGCTTCATCTTCATAAACTTTAGTGCAAAGGTGAGATTTTTATCTCACAATTCTAGTCTATAACTATCTTGGGTTGTTGGGAATGATTCCCTATCACTTTAGCATGCATATTTGCTTTTGGTTTGGATTGGATTGGCGAAAAACTCCGATTTTTGGCGTTTTGGCGAAATTTCTGCATTTAGGTCGTTCTGGCCATTTTAGGTCGTTCGGAGTTAGGTCGTGTGGATCTTAGGTAGTAGGTCACGTACGAGATAGCTCCTAGATCGTTCTGGCCACTTTTCGTGTGTTCGGAGTTAGGTCGTTCACGACCTAGTACTTAGGTCGCTCGTGAGTTGGTGGCGTAGGTCGTAGGTCGTTTAACTCTTAGGTCGTTAGGCCTTGTGTGTGGAGTTAGATCGCCTGCTTTCCTTAGGTCGTAAGTCGTGTGTGCTTTAGGTCGCGCACTTTCTTAGGTCGCTTGGCCCCTTCACTGCTTAGGTCGTTAAACCCTTCCTCTTTTGGGTCGCTCCCCTTTGTTTCTTAGGTCGTTATGGCCTTAGGTCGTGACATTTATAGGTCGCGGCAAAGTTAGGTCGCTCGACCCATGTTGCCGTTAGGTCGCTCGATCCTTGTTGTCGATAGGTCGCGTGCTTTCTTAGGTCGCGTACCTTTGGGTCGCGTGTCCCCTCTACCCCAGTTAGGTCGTGACATTTATAGGTCGCGGCAAAGTTAGGTCGCTCGACCCATGTTGCCGTTAGGTCGCTCGATCCTTGTTGCCGATAGGTCGCGTGCTTTCTTAGGTCGCATACCTTTAGGTCGCGTGTCCCCTCTACCCCAGTTAGGTCGTATGACTCAGCATCGTTAGGTCGTTCGACCTATCTTGCACTCTTAAGTCGTTGCCTCCTTTCTCCTTAGGTCGCTCGACCTCCTTACCCACTAGGTCGCGCACTTAGTTAGGTCGCTCAGCTATTGTGTTAGGTCGCGTGAACCCTTAGGTCGTTAGACCTCATTTTGCTTTAGGTCGTAGGCCTCTTGTGTAACAACCCGCATATTTATCGATTTTTATATTTAAATATTTTGTCGTTAATCGGATTTTGGTCCGAAGCTACTTTTTGCAAACGGTCAAATTAGGACTCGAGACCACTTCCATTGAGTTCGAAACGTCGTTTGCAATCTTCTAAGTATAAACATTGATATGTTTGGGGTTAGTGGAATTTCACCACTTTTTCACTCGAGCCTTTGGTTTGGACTTTTAGCCCATTAGGCCCAAGTTCCACCCCCCTTCTTCTTCATTGCTTCATTTCATTTCCTAACACTAAAGCTTCAACAAAAATGGTGAATGGAATGAGAAATTAAAACTCCAAAGTCTTTGTTTTATTGCAACTCCAACATTCAACTCCAAATTCAAGAAGAAGACATCGGATTCAAGCTTGTGGTTGCTTCTCCATTTTCCTTCAAGCTTTGTTCTTCATTTTCATTGGGTTTTGGAGCAAAGGTGAGATTTTTATCTCACAAATCTAGTCTATAACTATATTGGACTGTTGGGAATGATTCCCTATCACTTTTGCATGCACATTTGCATTTGGTTTGGATTGGATTGGCAAAAAACTCCAATTTTTAGTGTTTTTGGTGAAAAACTGCTCTTAGGTCGTTCTGTCTTCATTAGGTCGCTCGGGGTGGAAAAGTCACGGCCTTCGTATTTGACTCACTCGGTCGTAGGTCGCAAGCCTTTTAGGTCGTAGGTCGTATGGTCGTTAGGTCGCTCTGCTTTGACTCTGGTCATTTTTGCTCACTCGCAGTTAGGTCGCTCACGACCTAGGACTTAGGTCGCTCGCGAGTTAGTGGCTTAGGTCGTTGGGTCATATAACCCATTAAGTCGCGCTCCTTTAGGTCGCGCCTCTTTTAGGTCGAGCCTCTTTTAAATCGCCCTGCTTGTTTGAGTTAGGTCGCTCAACACACCGTGTCGCTAGGTCGCTCGACTCTGGACCTCATTAGCTCGCTCAACCGTCTACCTTTATAAGTCGTAGGTCGTCTCCGACCTTAAACCACTCGGCCGCATTAGGTCGCGTACCTTTTAGGTCGCGTGTTGCACTAGGTCGTATGGCCTTAGGTCGTTAGGTCGTATGGCTTTAGGTCGCTAGGTCGTATGACCTTAGGTCGTTAGGTCGTTTGGCTTTTAGGCCGCTTCCACGCTAGGTTGTTCGACTCTTAGGTCGTAACACTTAGGTCGCTCTCCTCTTAAGTCGCTAGGTCGCGTGCCTTTAGGTCGCGTTTCTTTCTTAGGTCGCTGCTTCTTATAGGTCGCTCGGCTCCTTAATTTCTTTAGGTCGTTTGAATGTTAGGTCGCGAACCCATTTTAGGTCGCATGACCTATACCCTTTAGGTCGCTGGACCACTAGGTCGTGCCCCTTAGACCCCTAGGTTGCAACCATTAGGTCGCTCGACCCTATCCCTCTTAGGTCGTTAGACCTCATTTTGTCTTCACTAAGTCGTACCGTTTTGGAAGGGGCGCTGCCCCGCACCCCGCCGGGGGCGCTGCCCCCTGGACCCCCGCGACCTGACCGGGCAGGTCGAACCCCGTAAGCGGTGGCGTTGCCCCCGCACCCCCACCTTGGGGGGTTGCCACCCCCCCGGACCCCCCCTCCGTAGGGGATCTTATCTGAAAAATATTCAACAGAACTTGCTGAGCTGATTTCCTTGGATTTTTATCACATCTTCGAATGTGACCTTTGTGATTGATTGTTTCTACAATCGCTTCTGTGATTTGTCACTTTATAATATAAAGGTTTCAATACTAGTAGTAAATATCAAAACTCTTTCAACAAAATGATTTCAACTCTATTTTTAATAACAAAGCTCTTTTCTTAAACCGTTTTCCAATCTATTAGTATATACAAGCCTTTACCTCACTCGGATGAGAAATCTAATTAAACGACTTAGTAAAACAAGTGGTATGAAACGCTTGCGTTCACTTCGTCGGTTAATTCTTGGACTTGTTCGATTGAACCTCTTGTGACAATTTTATTAGTGAAGATTTACAGTTTGTTCGTAAATATTTAAGTTAAGCAAGTGGTTATGGGACATGAAGCTAAACTTCTATATTTACTAGCTTAGTGTAATTGACACTTCTCGTTGATCTTGATGATCGCTTTATGAATTAGACTAGCAATTGCGCGATGTCTCTTTCATTGCAAGGTTAGGCTAGACACCACTTGTGTGATTCCACTCACACATACCTTTTTGCGTTTTGGTTAGCCTTGACCTCATTCGGGTGACTCAGACTCATCCATATGGGGTAGCTCCCCATGGTCTTCGGACCGTCATGTGATAGGCCTCTTTCCCTTTTTATGATTTCTGGATTTCTTGTGTTGATTTCTGAAATTTATCTCTTTGACTTGTCATGAGTACAAGTTTAGGGTATGATGCCCTCTTTGGATCTTTGAGAAGGTTCTTGTGATATTGATTTATCTCTTATCGGTTGATCTCCTGTTGATCATTATTTGCATACTTATAGTAGTATGTCAGTATGGATATTTTATGTTTATGCCATATCTTTTATTTTATATCATGTCATCTGATATTTATAGCTAGACTGATCCGTTTATTATTTTCTTATAAATAATACTCGGGTCAGACCGAGATGTTACAGGTGCTACTGCTTGACTCCTCCCCCAGTGATTCACTACTCTGACTTTTGGCTACTTGTTTAGATTAGCATCTTTTGTTGTTTACACTTGAGATATAGACTCATAGTTGTATTCTTTTGTATAGCACGCGTTGCTATTCTTTTGTATTATCGTGGATCTTTTTAGACCACTACTCTGATGTACACTTTTATGTGATATATATTCATATCTCTTTCCGCCTTTGTGATATGGATATCTGTGATGATTCGCATGTTATGCTTACTTCTATATTTGTTTCCGAAGATTATTCTATAGCTACCGTGTGATAAGAAATTACATGGATGGTCGCTCCTCAACAGCCTTATTCTCCGCGCTAGTTGACATCACTACACCGTAGTGTTCTTGGCTAGCGTGGGTATCGAGGTGGGGCATCACATCTTGCCTTCACTTAGGTCGTACCGTTTTGTCGGGGCGCTGCCCCCTGGACCCCCGCGACCTGACCGGGCAGGTCGAACCCCGTAAGCGGTGGCGTTGCCCCCGCACCCCCACCTTGGGGGGTTGCCACCCCCCCTGGACCCCCCCTCCGTAGGGGATCTTATCTAAAAAACATTGAGCTGATTTCCTTGGATTTTATTCACATCTCCGTATGCGATTTTTGTGACTGATTGTTTTTACAATTGCTTCTGTGTTTTGTCACTTTATAATATAAAGGTTTCAATACTAGTAGTAAATATCAAAACTCTTTTAACAAACAATTTCAACTCTATTTTTAATAACAAAGCTCTTTTCTTAAACCGTTTCCCAATCTATTAGTATATACAAGCCTTTACCTCACTCGGATGAGAAATCTAATTAAACGACTTAGTAAAACAAGTGGTATGAAACGCTTGCGTTCACTTCGTCGGTTAATTCTTGGACTTGTTCGATTGAACCTCTTGTGACAATTTTATTAGTGAAGATTTACAGTTTGTTCGTAAATATTTAAGTTAAGCAAGTGGTTATGGGACATGAAGCTAAACTTCTATATTTACTAGCTTAGTGTAATTGACACTTCTCGTTGATCTTGATGATCGCTTTATGAATTAGACTAGCAATTGCGCGATGTCTCTTTCATTGCAAGGTTAGACTAGACACCACTTGTGTGATTCCATTCACACATACCTTTCTGCTTTTTGGTTAGTCTTGACCTCAATCTGTGTGATTCCACTCACACATGTGGGGTAGCTCCCCATGGTCTTCGGACCGTCATGTGATAGGCCTCTTTCCCTTTTTATGATTTCTGGATTTCTCGTGTTGATTTCTGGAATTTATGTCATTGACTTGTTATGAGTACAAGTTTAGGGTATGATGCCCTCTTCGAATCTTTGAGAAGATTCTTGTGATATTGATTATCTCTTATTGATTGATCTTCTGTTGATCATTATTTACATACTTATAGTGGTATGTCGTTATGGATGTTTATGTTTATGCCATATCTTTTATGTTATATCATGTCATCTGATATTTATAGCTAGACTGATCCGTTTATTATTTTCTTAAATAATACTCGGGTCAGACCGAGATGTTACAGGTGCTTCTGCTTGACTTCTTCCCAGGGATTCATCACTCTGGCTTTTGGCTAACTGTTTAGATTAGCAGTTTTTGTTGTATACACTTGAGATATAGACTCATAGTTGTATTCTTTTGTATAGCACGTGTTGCTATTCTTTTGTATTATCGTGGATCTTATTGACCACTACTCTGATGTACACTTTCATGTGTTAGTTATATATTCATATCTTCTTCCGCCTTTGTGATATGGATATCTGTGACTGATTTGTGATATCATTATTTCTATGTTTGTTTCCGAAGATTATTTATAGCCACCGTGTGATAAGCAATTACATGGATGGTCGCTCCTCAACAGCCTTATTCTCCGTGCTAGTTGACAGCACTACTCCGGAGTGTTCTTGGCTAGCGTGGGTATAGAGGTGGGGCGTCACATAATTCCTTTCCATCTGATCTGTTAGGTCGTAGACGACTTAAAGCCGCTTCATTAACTCGCAGCTTCCCCTCACGTGACTCCTTAGGTCGTGGACGACCTATAACTTCCATCTTAAGTCTTGGACGACTTAACTCTTCCTTAAGTCGTGTACGACTTATCCCTTCTCTGGCCTGAGCTGCATCATCCTCCCCAGGTTGAGAAAAATTTGTCCTCGAATTTGTAAATTCTTCCGCATCGGATTGTTCATTCCCATAATATGGCACGAGATGTTTAACATTGAACACGTCAAAAGTGTACACATCTTTCGGTAGCTTCAACTTATAAGCATTTTCATTAATCCGTTTCACGACTTCTACAGGACCAATTTTTCTGGCTTTCAACTTGTTATAAGCGCCCACTGGAAAACGGTCCTTTGTTAACACAGCATAAACCAAATCACCTTCGTTAAATTCAACACTTCGTCGCTTCAAATCTGCAGTTCGCTTATACTTCTCATTTGCCTTCACCAATCGTTCCTGAACGATTTTATGACATTCAGTTAACCCATCAACAAAGTCTACAGCTCGTTTAACCGTCCCCTTCGGTTGTGGTACTACCGTTAAGTCCAACGGTCCCCTGGGTAGATTTGAATATACAATCTGAAATGGACTGAAACCTGTACTACGATTCACCGCATGATTATGAGCAAACTCTGCTTGACATAACTTCACATCCCAACTTTTCTGATTATCTTTCACCAAACATCTCAATAAATTCCCCAACGATCTGTTCACAACCTCCGTTTGTCCATCTGTTTGCGGATGGTAAGCGCTACTAAAATTCAGCTTCGTTCCAACCATCTTCCACAAACTTAGCCAAAAATGACTCAAAAATCTGGTATCCCTGTCTGAAACAATTGACTCCGGCAATCCATGAAGTCGATAGATCTCCTTGAAAAATAACTGAGCAACATGAACAGCATCCGCCATCTTCTTACAAGCAATAAAATGTACCATCTTCGAAAAACGATCTACCACAACGTATATCGAGTCATTCCCCCTTTGAGTTCTCGGTAAACCCAACACGAAATCCATGCTAATGTCTACCCATGGTTTTGTAGGAACAGGTAATGGCATATACAATCCCGCATTTGTAGCTGTCCCTTTCGAAACCTGACAAACATGACATCTACGCACAAACCTTTCAACTTCCCTTCTCATTGATGGCCAATAATAAGACTAAGAAATCAACCGCAATGTTCGATCTCTACCCACATGTCCTTCTTCGTGCAACTCTTTCACAATTTTCATTCTCAAGCTGCAATCTGGTACACAAAATTGATTTCCTTTGAATAAGAATCCATCTATCAACACAAATTCATCCGTACTCCCATCCTTGACTTTCTTAACGAACTTCGCAAAGTAAGGATCCTCTTCAACCAATTCTGGCAATAGTTCAAATCCTATCACTTCAACCTTCATCGTTGTCAACAAATGATTCCTCTTGCTCAATGCATCAGCTACACGATTCGTCACCCCAGATTTGTGCTTCACAACAAAAGTAAACTGTTTTAGATATGCGACCCACGAAGCGTGCCTAGCTGAAATTTTATCCTGCCCTTGCAAATGCTTCAAAGCTTCATGATCCGTATAAAGAACAAACTCCTTCTGAAACAGATAATGTCTCCAATGCTTCACTGCTTGAACAATTGCGTAAAACTCAACATCATAAGTGCTATATCTCAACTTAGCTCCAGATAACTTCTCACTGAAATAAGCAACTGGTCTTCCTTTCTGACTCAAAACTCCACCAACCCCAACTTTCGATGCATCAGTATGTAATTCAAACAACAACTGAAAATCCGGTAAAACTAGAATTGGTGCTGTCGTCAATAGTGTCTTGATCTTCTCAAAAGCAACCCCTGCTTCCTCTGACCACTCAAACTTCTTTCCTTTCATGCAATCGGTTATAGGTGCCATCAAACTACTAAAATTGTAACGACCCAGAATTTTTATAAATTAAAATTTGAATATTTAATTAATTTTAAATATTAATAAGTGAATTTATAAGTCGAATAAATTTTTATTTGAATTATTAGATTTAATTGGATAATTAAATCGATAATTAAATAAGTGAAATTATGGAAATAATTGAAAATTGGGTTAAATATGATTGAAAATGATCTGTAAAATTTTATTTAATCATACTGGAGTTATAGAAATATTTTAGAACTTTTAAAATCGAATTAAAAGTTAATTTGTGAAAATTGAATATTTTAATATTTAATAATCGACTGTAAAATAGCCAATTTTTAAACAGTCTCAGAATTGAACGAATCCAGTTCCATTGGATCCGTAATAGTTAATTATTACCGGATTTCAATTTTCGTGTCAATCGGAGTTATCGTTTGATCGTGGCAGCTCGAAACGCATCGAATTATTTTTAATTTAAATTTGGCGAGTCAAAATAGCCATTTTTCAAAAAGTCTCGGATTTCGACGAAACCAGTTTCATCGGATCCGTAATGTGATATTATTGTAAGGTTTCAAATTTCAAGTCAATTGGATTTACCGTTTGTCCGGTACAAATTAAAACGCCTAGAAATCGATTTAAATCGGTTTAATTTAAATCGAACGTTTTCAGCCATAACTCGCACAGATGTCCGAATTAGCTTCCGAAACCTGTTCCATTGTGTCCGGAACGCGGGGTAAACCTTAGAAACGCTGGTTACGGCGCGTAAATCGGAGTTCGGAATTTCCGGAATGAATAGTGTTTACGCTTGCTTTTTCTATAAATAGAAGTTAAAATCACAAAAAAAATATAAAACACAAAACCCTAAACCTAAATTTGCAGCCGCCTCCCCCCAATGAATGGCCAGAAAACACCCACCTTCCTCCCTCGATTTCTTCCAATCCGTCGACAATTAGAAAGAATGTTCAACTACAAAGTGATAGAGCACGACGAGAGCTACGAGATCAACGGTGGAGATCGCGAATGGAGCTATGGATTGTGAGATAAATGAGGCTGACGCACGTGAATTGCGCACGCGTTTCTATGCAGTACACAGGGCCGAGTTCACCACTGTTGGGGCCGAACATGGCTCTTGTCGAGGGCTTTCGCGTGGCAGTGGTTTGATCGGGTATAGTCGTCGTTGGAGGATGCAAGTTGGAACCCTAAAATCAAATATTGGGTTCGGTTTTAACGTGAGGGCCTGTAGTTTTTTTGCGTGGAGAAGATGATGGGGGGGACGGCCTGATGTGGTGGTGTTTGAGATGGAGGGCTGTGATTCGTTTGGGTATGGAATTTTATAAATTAGGTTGTAAATTTAGTTATAAAATTGTGTGCAAACTTGTAAAAATCATAACTTTTTCATATGAGGTCGAAAAAATGCAAACTCAGTTGCGTTGGAATCGTATGGACGAGCACTACGCGATGGAGTTGGTTTGGAGTCGTTTGGAGTTAGTGAGAATTTCGGGTAAAATTAAACGCGCGTTTAATTTTATTCGAAATAAAAGCTGAAACGAAATTAAAATCAAGGTGAGAACTTCTCACTCAATCGAAATAGTTTCGATTTTATTTTAAATAGTTAGATTTAAAATATTTGAATGCATGTATGAATGATGATTTATATCTATTGATTGTTAAAATAGACATTATACGCCGTTAGTAAGCGGATGTTATTTAATATAAACATATACCGCGAATATTTCATAAACAGTGAAATTGGTATTATATATAGTAGCAATATATATATATTGGCATATGTATATATTGGAGTTATTGATTTCCCGCATTTTTTTGTTTAGCGGATGAGACCCTATTACGCCGTTATTAAGCGGATAATATTTAATAAGAACATATACCGCGATAATTTCGTACTGGAGCGAAATTGGTATTGTGCTAATGTTTTTGGATGCAGGAAAACAGGTTGGAGGGATCCAACTGGATTCCTCAACAGTTTTTATTTGATTTCAGATATTTTGATATTTGATGGATTATCATATCGATATATGATATCGTTGTTAGTCGTGATTGACTATTTGGTGTGTAGCATCATTGGACCAAATTTTTGGTATTTTAAAATGTTTTTAAAGTGATTTTTGAAAAGATAAAATATTTTTGGAACTGATCCATTATAAATAAATGAACGTTATAATTTTTAAAGTTATAAAAATTAAAAATTTTGAGAAATACGGTTAAAAGCTGATTTTTGAGAAATATGAATTAATGACTTTATAAAATAGTTTAAACTGGATTTTTGAATTTATTATTAAAAGTTTAAATATAGGATTTATAAAATTTGATTATTTTATAAATCAAAATGGTGAAATTATAAAGGAAATTAAAGACGTTTCAGAATAATAATATAAACTGATTTATATTAAGAGATTTATAAATGGATATTTATAAATTGAAATATAGACATTTTAAAACGAGTTTTATAAGTGTTTGAATTAAGTGAAAATGAATTTCATTAAAGAATGAAATTTATAGAATTATAAACTGTGAAGTTATAAATGAAATTTTATAAGCAGTAGGTTTATAAAATTTATAAAGTTATCGAAAGAATAAATCTTGGGTAAATAAACAATCTTATAAGTTAAGATTAGTAATTTGGGAAGTTAAATGAACGATTTTGTAAAATAATCGTTTTATAAGTATTTAACTTATAATATGAACGTTTAGTTTATAATTTAGTTATAAACTGGAATAGGTTAATAAAGGAATTTATTAAAGGAAGTTTTTATAAATAAATAGAAAAGGAATTTATAAACGTTGTTTTATAAATTCGCAAACGACTTATTTTGATAAGTTAATTGTTATAACTTATAAATGGAGTTATATTCACGTTTTTAGACTGTGAATAATCCTTTGAAATAAAATGAATAAAAGGATGAAATTTGTTAACATAGTATATTCACGTTTTTAAATAGTGAATGATATGTTAAAGAAATTGTTTTGAATGAGATGTTTAAATTGAATTAAAACGATCTAACGATGTTTTAAATGTGTTGAGATTCGAAACCATAGATTTCAACATTTATTGTTGAAATAGACGTTTTCGAGAAATAAAAGGGAATGGTGGACTATAACACTGTTGTTATAGTAAATGATTTCCGAAAGGAAATGTTTTGAATAGTATTGGGATTTATATATCTATTTAATTTCGAATCCCTATACTAGTGATTTTGGGTTGTCGTAACGATGTTTTACGTAACATTCGTTTTGGCCCAAGTAAATATGTTTAAGTGAATGATTTCCTTAAAGAATGAATTATATACTTAATTCGATTTAAGTATATTGAATATTTTCCAAGGTTGAAAATAAAAATATTTGTGAATTACTTATTTTTTTATAAGTATGGAATTGTTTTCCAATTTAAAGTGAATATATTGAACTTATCTTTTTGAAGATAAATTGAAAGGAATTATTGAAATAATATGCATGGATAATTTGAAATATAAATTCATTATGGAATTTATATGTGAAAGAGGAATTGTATGGAAAAAATAAATGTTGATTTATTTTTGAAGTGTTGAAATAATATATCTTGTAAAGATATTTTGGAAATATAAATAATTTGGAAAATTATTTGGAATCTGGTGATGTATGCATATCCAGTGATAGTTCAATAACCGACTATCAGTATTTCCCTTTGAATGGGTATTTGATGTGAATTATTTGAATTTGAATGCACACTTATTTTTGAATAAGCGCTCACTATTCGGGTTAACCGGGAAAGGACCATGGGGTCGTATAACCCATTCCGAATATGTGATACGTCGTTGTGAATCGCATTTGAAGATCGGTGTTGAAGACCGGATATTTGCGAGAGCGATAGGATGAACTATCGATTGACTCTGCACCGAGTAGCTACGGTATTGAGTTCTCCATATGTGATGGTGAATCCGATCAGGATTGTGGATATCCGGATTGCAAGGACTTCTTTGTAAGTGCCTTCGGTTTTGTTCGATCCCGGAACAGACTTGTATGGATGGTATGTCTGACATTACAAGTTGAGATATAAAGCCGATTTCTTTCAAATATATTTCTGTTGGTGGCGGAGAATTTATTCTTTGCTTAACACCCTTCTCTGAGACGTACGAGCTCAGAGGTTATATAGTTGAAGTTATCAGCGATATATTCCCAGTTTGGTAATGTGACATGCTGAGTGATGCTGAAATGATCATTGTGTTGATTATTTGTGATAGGATCATTTATTTGATCGTCTATCTTAGTGATCATTGTGTTGATCATTTGTTGACCCAAAGCATGGCTTTTGTATAAAGTATGTTTTTGTGGACGTGACTTCGTCGAGCCTCACATCCCGGAAATGGTCAAAACAGGAAAGAAGCAGCAAGGTTATGAGGGGTAGCACCCTTTAGGATATGTGCATTTCCTTCTGGAAAAGGGTGGTATCATGGTATGGAGCCCAGATACTTACTCATGTTGAAAACACTTTATGATTGTGTGAATTGATTACGAGCGCTCGGTTGATAAAGGTCCCAAAGGACCGGGGGATGGCATATTCGGTCAGTTGTTATTCAGTTAGGAGTAACCCGGCCTTGTGTTGGTAGAGATCCGGTTTGGTTCTCGGGGATGTCCATCCAGAGGCATTCTCATGTGGCAATGGGAAGTTCCTTGGCCTGACCATTTGTTGGAAATCCAAAGAAACAATACGATCTTGTACGGTTTTAGTTGTAGAACCTGCTTCCTCAGGAGGTAGCTATAGTAGGCATAATATAATGGTACCTATGCTGGCTATGATTTATATCTTTACTTTCGAAAAGATTTGTTCTACACTATGCACTAGTAATAATATCAAATGTTATTTTAATGCGTATCAAGCATCTTTGACTAACATAAGAATAAATCTCGTCCAAGTCTGCGTTTGCATTGTGTGTGTGGTGGGAGGTCTTATGGTAGTCTCATTTTTAAAAGCATTGCGAATTAAATTTAAAAATATTCCTCTATTTTGATTTTAAAGTTAAATAAACTGTGTTGAGTTCTCACACCAGTCACATGACTGACTCGGAGTTTATTGTTTTCCTTCCTAAACTCTGGGTGCCCACCAATTTTCCACACGGGCAGTCAAGAGTTAAGGTTTATCAGGATATTCTGGATATTCAGGAGTTGCTGGAGGCAAGCTGGATGGCATGGCGTATTACTAGTATATAGTATTTCTTTTTCCGCTGCATTGTTTATTGTTGTATGATGTTGTACACTCTGATGATATGATGTAATGAAATGTATAAAATGTAATAACTGATATAGTTCTTTGTTTAAAGATTATTCATTTGTTATTATATGTTGTTCCGCTGCGAATTGTGAGATTCTGTTGTTGTTCTGTTGTTCCTTCCTTCTCTTTTTTTTTCTTTTCTTAAATTCTTTTTAAAACCCCTAACTATTCGGTTTTTCGGCAACGAAAATCCGCGTCGTTACAAAAATGTGGAATGAATCTTCGATAGAAAGATACCAATCCATGAAAACTCCTCACTTCAGTAATTGTCTTTGGTTGTGGCCAACTCCTGACAGCCTCTACTTTACTTTCATCCACTTGAATACCTTCCTTCGACAAAACATATCCCAGAAACAAAACACTGTGTGTCATGAACACACACTTCTTTGTTGCTGCATAAAACTGCTCTTGTCGTAGAATCAACAATACTTCTAGCAAATGCTGGATATGCTTTTCCATACTCCCACTGTAGATTAAAATATCATCAAAGTAAACAACCACAAACTTCCCAATGAATGGTTTGAAAATCTGGTTCATCACTCTCATAAAAGTACTCGGTGCATTCGATAAACCAAACGGCATAACCAACCATTCGTATAAACCTTCCCTGGTTTTGAAAGCAGTCTTCCACTCATCACCCGGTCTAATACGAATCTGATGGTATCCACTCTTCAAGTCAATCTTTGAAAACACAACAGCCCCACTCAGCTGATCAATCAAATCATCATACCTTGGCATAGGAAATCTGTATCTCACAGTGATCTTGTTTAGAGCCCGACTATCCGTACACATCCTCCACGAACCATCCTTCTTTGGCACCAATAAAGCAGGCACTGCACAAGGACTCAAGCTCTCCTGAACACGCCCCTGTTCTAACAACTCCTCCACCTGCCTCCTCAGTTCCTCATGCTCCTTAGGACTCATTCTGTAATGCGGCCTGTGTGGTAATACTGCCCCTGGCACAAGATCAATCTGATGTTGAATATCCCCCAACGGAGGTAGTTCCGTTGGCAACTCTCTAGGAAATACATCACTGAATTCTTCCAATACCGGCTTCACTTCCTCTGAGACTTCAACTGATTCAGTAGCTTCATGTCCAATCAACAAAAATACATCTGGACTCTCCTCTACTTCTTCAATGAATTCCTTCAAAGTCAATAAAGTCTTCAGCTCCTCAATCTCTCCTAACTTGCTTTCTTCTTGTTGTCTCTTCTTTGGAACCAAAATGATCTTAACACCCTCGAACATAAAACTGTAGCTATTGGTCCGACCGTCATGCTGCACTGCTCGATCATACTGCCATGGTCTTCCCAAAAGTAAATGACAAACATCCATCTCCACAACGTCACACCAAATCTCGTCTTTATACTTCTTCCCAATAGAAAATGGAACTCGAACTCGCCTATCCACCTTCACCTCTCCTCCTTTTCTTAGCCACGCTAACTTGTAAGGATTTGGATGCTTCTCTGTTTCCAGCTTCAACTTTCTCACTGCTTCGGTAGAAATAATATTGTCACAACTTCCAGCGTCAATCACAAATTTACAAACCTTCCCCAGAATAGTGCACGTGGACTGAAAGATGTTACTCCTCAACTAACTAGCCTCTTCTTCCTGCTTCAGTATTAAACAAGACCTTCTCATCATTAGATTACGTCCTTCATCTCCTGACGCAATATCCTATTCATCCTCCTCAACTGGACTAGAATAACCTTCCCCAACATCCTCACCGTCAGCTTCAGCAATCATAGTTCATTTCTTCGGCTTCGGACATTCATTACTCTTGTGACCCACTTCCTGGCAATTGTAACATTTGAAACTGTTGTTGACCTTCGCCTTCGCAACTTCATTCACAACTGGTTTACTGATAGATTTAGGAACACTAGAGCTTCCACTAACACCCTTCACTTGATTGTTGGAATTAGTAAACACACCACCTCCACGCCTTCCCTGCTTCTCCTAAGCCAACGCCTTTTGGTGTGCTTCCGCCACAGATCTTGGATCGAACAAATTCACCATATCTTGAATCTGCATCCTCAACCCTCCAACAAATCTAGCAGTCAATTGTTCCTCCGTCTTCATTATATCATTTCGAGCAATCAGTTGATAAAATTCATCAGCATAATCATTAACAGTCTTCGTCCCTTGCCTCAGATTTTGCAACCTCTGATACATGAGTGATTGATAATTGTAAGGTAAAAATGTAGCTTTCATTAACTTCTTCATCTTCTCCGATGATTCAATCTTCGACTTCCCCATCCGTTCTCGTGTAAGTTTGGTTTGCTGCCACCATGCTAAAGCCCTACCTCTCAATCTAGCAGCAACCAACTTCACTCGTCGATTCTCCGGAACCTCTTTGAAATCAAAGATCTCTTCAACATTAGACAACCAATCTAAGAATTCTTCTGCAACCATTCCACCTTTAAATTCTGGAATTTCCATCTTCATACCCGACTCCCATCGACGATCATCATCTATATCCCGATAAGAATTTCGAACTTGGTCTCGATCTCGATAATTAATACTAGCTCTATCACCCTCTTCATCAAAATCAAATGTACGTCAATATCGATCTCGACCATCAACATCCCTTCGATCACGCATGTCTCTTCTACTATGTCTCTCTTCATCTCTATATGGCTCATCTTCAAACTCACATGGAGTTCTTCTCTCTTCATGTCCATGGTCATGGTGATCTCTCCTCGATGAAATTGATGTTTCTCTTCTCTCTCTAAAAGATTGCGGTGATACCCTTCTCGCTTCCGTAACCGATGACGAAACTCTGTTTCCTCCATGGTTCGAGATTGGTGATCTCCTCCTTTGATTTTGATTCAAATCATCCATCAACTTCTCTAACTTTCCAATGCCTTCATCAAACTTCTCATTGATACGTTGTTCCATTTGCTCGGCTTCTTCTCTTCTATACAACGCTTCAACATTCTGATGACGATTAGCTCTCCTTGGTGGCATGATTGAGTCAAACACAAATGCTTCACAATTCAAACTTCAACTCTAACTTGTACAACAAGTCACGGCCTTCACTTGTCTCGGCTCAACTCACTTCAACTTCAAACTTCAAACTCGGCTTGAACAAGCAAGATGATGCACGGCTCAAAGCTTAACACAAAGATATGTTCGGCCTTCACTCAAACACTCAAACTCTTCTCCAAAAATTCAAAAACTTTCCGGACTTTGATCCAAAATGAAATGGATCGAAAGCTTCTAACTTGTTGCAACTTCAAGATGAACACGATGAACACCAACTTCAAACTCCTTGGCTCCAAGACTCGGCTTAGCTATGATTGGCTAAGTCTAGCTCTGATACCAAAAAATGACGCAGCGGATATTAACAAAACGATATAGATCGATGAAAGTAACAAATGGTGGATTGAAGATACTGAAATGCCCAAATTCATTGATCACAAAGATACCGAATTCTAGCTATCTTCGACACGTTGATCGCGCACGATACCATGAAAGAAGATCTACAATTCTTCAAACGTTGATCCAGCGCACTTGATACGGTGAATTGGCTTCAACGATCGTTGATTCGAGCACACTCGAATAACCGAAAGTGGAGATAGGAGATCACACTCAACTACCAATTTAGATGAAAGCACACAACAATCAAAACAAAATTTTATTCAAAAATCAAACCACCAAATATTACAACACACCCGCTATTTATAGTCTTCGACCAGCCCCTTAAGTCATACACGACTCACGACTCACGAATCATGACTCATGACTCACAACTCATGACTCACGACTCATCAGCAGTGACTCAGTATAGACGACATACGACTCATCACTAGTCGACTCAACCCCCTTACAACACAGCACACCGTCGGCCAACTTATCTACATGCCGACCTACGACTTATCACAACACAAGTTACAACGACTTAACAGTATATACAATACATGACATAAGCAACAGACGACTTAAGAACATAACGACTTAATGAATACAACGACTCAGCAGATTACATCACTTAGGTTGAAGATGACCTAACTACTTACGACATAAGGACATCTTCAAGCAGCACCTTCATATGACTTAAATCATGGACGACTTAAGACTTCAATGACTTATCATGAGTCGTAACTCGTGGCCTCTTGAAGGAACGGTACCTTCTCACGACTCAACTAAGTCGTAAACCGCTTTCGACTCAAGGCCTTCAACTACTGGAACTTCTCTCTGCTTCTTGATAAGTCATGGACGACTTATAGCCGTGTCGTTAGATCGTATACGACTCATCAAACCTGAACGGCTTAAGCTCCTATTAAGTCGTAATTCCTTTCCATCTGATCTGTTAGGTCGTAGACGACTTAAAGCCGCTTCATTAACTTGCAGCTCCCCCTCATGTGACTCCTTAGGTCGTGGACGACCTATAACTTCCATCTTAAGTCGTGGACGACTTAACTCTTCCTTAAGTCGTGTACGACTTATACCTTCTCTGGCCTGAGCTGCATCAACAATTATCATTCAACATACATTCAAGCAATTTTAAATCTAGCTATTTAAAATATAAATCGAAATCGATTCGATTGAGTGAGAAGTTCTCACCTTGATTTTAATTCCGTTCCAGCGTTTCATTTCGAATAAAATTAAACGGACGTTTAATTTTACCCGAATTTTTTGCTAGCTCCAAACGATTCCAATTCTGCTCCATAGCGTAGTGCTTGTCGATACGATTCCAATGCAAAAGGTTTCGTGCATTTTCGACCTCGTAGCAAAAAGTTATACACGTTTGAAGATCGTACAAATTATTATAAAATTAATTTACAAATTTTCTTTTAAATTTATAACCTAGCTAATCTGGGCCGTTGATTTCACATTGGATGATCCAGGCCGCACCTCCCTTTCTTCCCAAACGCGCTCATCATCAGGATATCACGCACGCAACTAACCCATCTAGCCGCCTCTACCCTAATTGCCGTGACAAATAGAAGCATCTCCAAGTTGATCTAATGCTGCCATATCGAAGCCCATCCCCTCCTCTACACTCGGCTGCAAGGGCTTGGAGCTCGGCCCCCTATGTCTCGAGAAAAACGAGCACGACCTTCGGCCGTTCAACCCCAAATCCACGTCGATCCACTCAATGAAAAACGATCATGACCGTTGAACTACTAGATCTCATTGTCCTCTTTACTTTTGCAGTTGAAGATTTTTTGTGAAAGTGAATGGATGAGAAGATAATCGAGGAAGAAAACGATGCATTTCTGGCCATCGAAATGAATGGTGGCGGCTACTACCAGAAACCCTAGTTTTAGTTTGCAAATGGTGAATATGAGGTCCTTTTATAGAAAATTGCCCAATTTACTATTCATCCGGATTTTCCGAACTCCGATTTACGCGCGGTGACTGACGTTCCTAGCGTTTATCCCGCATTCCGGACACAATGGAACATGTTTCGGAAGCTAATTCGATCATCTGTGCGAGATATGGCTATAAATGATCGATTTAAATTAAATCAATTTAAATCAATTTCTATTCGTTTTGGCTTGCCCCGGACAAACAGTAAATCCAATTGACTTGAAATTTGAAACCATATACCAATATCACATTACGGATCCGATGAAACTTGTTTCGTCGAGATCCGAGACTTTTTGAAAAATGACTATTTTAACTCGCCAAATTAATATTAAAACAATTTCGATGCGTTTCGAGCTGTCACGATCAAACGACAACTCCGATTGCTACGAAAATTAAAATCCGATAATAACAAACTATTACGGATCCAATGGAACTTGTTTCGTCCAATTCTGAGACTGTTCGAAAATTGGCTATTTTACAGTCGATAATTAAATATTAAAATATTAAATTTTCACAGATAAACTTTTAATTTGATTTTAAAAGTTCTATAACATCACTATAACTCCAATATGATTAAATAAAATTTTACAAATCATTTTCAATCATATTAAACCTATTTTTACATTATTTCTGTAATTTCAACTATTAAATAAATCGATTAAATTATCAAATTAAATCCAATATTCGATAAATAAATTATTTGACTTATAAACTTTCACTTATCAACATTTTAAATTCAATTAAATATTCAAATTTAAATTATCAAAAATTCTGGGTCGTTACATACTTCCCCCCTTAAAAGAATTTCGTCCTCGAAATTATCAAGTAAGAAAAATTCACAAAATCCATTAACTTTCCAAAATTCATAGTTAAACTTCTTTCAATAACTTGCTAAGTTTCCAAATCATACTTAGTTATCTTTTCAAAACCAACTGCTATTGTTTAGTTTTCAACTTCAAATCAAAATTATAGTTTTCACAAATTTTCCCAATTTTCTCAAAAATTTTCTAACGCCTTAAATTTTCGGAAAAATTCGCCATAGTCTCCTTTGCGCGGCTCGATTCGGAAAAAAAATGACAGTATATACATCACAAATATACATCTCATCAAGTGATGAGGCATCCCGTAGGGAAAAAAGTGTAAAAGTACGGTATGTAATCCGAGATATGTACCTTATTTATTATTAGCGAGCGTATACGGCTAATATAGCGCAAAAGCGAGCTCCAAATGCAAAGCAACGCAATCCGCACCTACTAAACACTCAACAACAACATGAGAACATGTATATAGACAATAGTATCAATATACAACATATAGCAACATAACAACTACATAATATAGCAAATGCAACTAAAGCAACAAATGCAACCACCAAATCAATATAATTTTACTTCTCATTAATATTCATTGAATTGGTTTTCCAATTGATTCATTAACATTGGAATTTTAATAACGTTCATTCATTTGATTTCAGTTAGTTTACATTCACTAATTTATTCACATTAATTCGCCTTCAATACAAATCAAATCCAATTCTATTCAAATTTATTTACTTCCAATTTGGATTCAATCACATAGCTTTTAATTTCGCTAATTCAATTTCATTAACACTTAATGAATTATATACAATCAACTAACATTCATATAACAACCAATGTACATCCAATATAACCAAATTTATTCAATTTGGTTCAACATTCAATTGACTTTCATTCAATTTATTAAATTTTCAATTTCTCAACTTTATTAGCTTCTAATGAATTAACACTTATATTCATTGTTTCATACTAATTATTTACATTCAATTGATTAATATTTCATCCCTTCATCAATTCAATTGTTAATTCCTTTAACAATATAAAGTTGAATTTCATTCATATAACTCAAGTTCAAATTCTTAATGACTTCACTTCATTAATTCACTTATTAATTTACTTTGACACCAAAAATCACTTCATTTAACATCACTTAAGTTATATTCCATTTAAAACATCTTATCAAATCCAAATTTTCCAAACAACTTTCTTTTAAACAATTTGGCAGCAATCCCTCTTTTGGAAACCCGAAAATGAACACCAATGATGCCGCGGTCATTATCGGAATTATTTTCCAACGACCAGAAAAGTTTAGAGCTTTTCATTCCTTCAAAATACTTTCCAAAATATCAAATCCTTTCAAAACACTTCTCTGGAATTTTGTTTTCAGATTATAAATCATATTTATAAGTCTTTTACTTATATAATTTCACTTCTTATATATATATATATAAGATTATTTCGCAATTGTAAATTACATTATTTATAATTTCACACTTATAATTCATTTGCTTATACAATTATTCTTTAAAAATTATTGCTTTTATTCAACAACCAAACAAACAATTCATATACACTTTAATAATTCTGAAAAATTATTTCCTTTATATATAAAATATAATCAAGGTAAAATTATTTCATTTACCCTATTAAAACGATATCATGTCAATTGGTTCTGTACAAGTGTTTAGAGATCCCTATCAACAACGTTAATTACTCGTGTTGACCAAAATCCATATACCACTCAACAAACCAATCACCACAATATAAAATAATTTATATTCACTAACAAATACGCGCTCGTATCTATTTTTACACTCACACTCATTCTAGAGTACTACTGACTCTATCTCTAATGAGTAATACCCAACAGAGCCATGGTTGTTGCTTAACCATATGCTCTGATACCAAATGTAACTTTCGCGATTTTTCGACGCTCGAAAACCGACATCAATACGTCCACTGTATCAACTGCCAAGCAATCGAAGGCCGAAAAACCGTACCATTAGGGTTAAAGAAGAAGAAAGAGATAGAAGAAGAGAGAGAAAGAGAGAACAGAACAGAAAGAAACAATAGAACAATATCAGAATCTCACAATCGCAGCGGAACAACATATAATAGAAATGAATAACCTTTAAACAAAGAACTATATCAGTTATTACATTACATCATATTACATTACATTTCATCATCAGAGTGTACAACAACAAACAACAACAAACAGCGGAAAAGAAATACTATATACTAGTAATACGCCATGCCATCCAGCTTGCCTCCTACAACTTCTGAATTCCAGAATATCCTGATAAACCTGACTTGACTGCCCGTGTGGAAATTGGTGGGCACCCAGAGTTTAGGAAGGAAAACAATAAACTCCGAGTCAGTCATGTGACTGGTGTGAAAACTTAAAACAGTTTATTTTTTTTTATCTTCAAAAACAAAATAGAGGAATATTTTAAAATAGATTCGCAATGCTTTTAAAAATGAGACTACCATAAGGCCTCCCACACACACACACAATGCAAACGCAGAATCGGAGGAGATTTCTCCTTATGATAGTCAAAGATGCTTGATACGTATTAAAAAGAACATTTGATATTATTACTAGTGCATAGTGTAGGAAAAATTCATTTCGAAAATAAAGATATAAATCTTAGCCAGCATAAGCATTCCGCACTTATGCCTACTATAGCTACCATGTTCAATAGCAGGTTACCGCCACATTCCATGGCAGGTTATACAACTAAAACCGTACAAGATCGTATTGTTTCTTTGGATTTCAACAAATGGTCAGGCCAAGGAACTTCCCATTGGCACATGAGTACGCCTCTGGAAAGACGACCCGAGAACCAAACCGGATCTCTGCCAACACAAGGCTGGGTTACCCCTAACTGGGTAACTACTGACACGAATATGTCATCCCCCGATCGTAACCGATCTATCCGAGGATCCTCGATTTCCAACAACCACATAAGAATAATAATGCAGTAACCACATAGGCTAAGTATCTGGGCTCCATTCCATGATACCACCTCTATCCAGAAGGAATGACATACTCTAAAGGGCGCTACCCCTAATAACCTTGCTGCATCCTTCCTGTTTTGACCATTTTCGGGGTGTGAGGTCCGACGAAGTCTCGTCTACAAAGCCACGCTTTGGTACAAAGCCATGCTTTGGGTCGACAAATGATCAAAGTAATGATCACAAAGATAAATGATCAAACAAATGATCAAACAATGATCATTTCACAGCAACACTCAGCATGTCACATTACCAAATTGGGAATATATCGCTGATAACCATCAACTACATAACCTCTGAGCTCGTGCGTCTCAGAGAAGGGTGTTAAGCTAAGAGAATAAATTCTCCGCCACCAACAGAAATATATTTGAAAGGAATCGCTTCATATCTCAATTTGTAATGTCAGACATACTATCCATACAAGTCTATTCCGGGATCGAACAGAACCGAAGGCACTTACAAAGAAGTCCTTGCATTCCGGATAATTTCTAATCACGTCCGGACTTCCCGTTACTAAGGGTGATAAAACCTCTATATCGGAGATCAGCCGATGCAGAGTAAATCAACGGTAATCCTTCCATTTTCAAAAATATCCAGTCTTCAACACCGGTCATCAAATGCAATCCATTACGACGTATCACATATTCGGAATGGGTTATACGACCCCAAGGTCCTTTCCCGGCTAACCCGAATAGTGAGCGCTTATTCAAAAATAAGTGTGGCATTCAAATTCAAACAATCACAACAAATACCTATTTAAAGGTAAATATTGATAGTCGGATTATTTAACTATCAATAAGTGTGTTCAACATCACCAAATTCCAAATAATTTCCCAAATTGTTTATTTTCCAAAATATCTTTACAAGATATATATATTTCCCACACTTCAACATTTGAAAACTAATTTTCAAATCACTTTTCACCTTTACCACTTTTGAAAACAAATTTCACTCAATTTCCTTATACGAAATACTTTCATTTCAACATGGTTCATTTAAACCAATTAAATAAATCCTTACCGATTTACTTTATATTTACGTTCCAAATCCGTAAATTTATTCCCACATTTCAAAAAAATAAATCAACGTTTATTTTTAAACAAATTCCCCTTTTCATTTATAAATTCCATAGTGAATTTACATTCCAAAATATTGATGAATATATGATTCCCAAATCGATTTCTAATATTCATTTTCAGTTTGTCCTCAAAAAGATAAATTCTCAAAACGTTTCATTTCACATTGGAAAAACATTTCCGTACTTATTTATTAATAAGTAATTCACAAATCCATTTATTTTCAACACTTGGAAAATATTCAATATACTTAAACCGAAATTAAGTATATATTTCATTCTTTAAGGAAATCATTTTCTTAAACATATTTATTTGGGCCAAAACGAATGTTGCGCAAAACATCGTTACGACAACCCAAAATCACTAGTATAGGGATTCGAAATTAAAATAGATATATAAATCCCAATACTATACAAAAAGCATTTCCTTTCGGAAATCATTTACTATAACAACAGTGTTATAGTCCATCATTTCCTTCTATTTCTCGAAAACGTCTATTTCAACAATAAATGTTGAAATCTATGTATTCGATTCATAATACATTTTAAAACATCATTAAAACGATTAACTTCATTTTATAATATTCATTTTCCCAAGCATATCCATTTTATTTGATAATATATTCACTGTCCAAAATCGTAAATATACTTCCTTAACCAATTTCAACTTTCAATTTATCAAATTCCATTGATTTCGATTTTATAACAATGTCTATAAATTCCATTTCTATTTATAAGCTTCGATTTATAAATCTCATTATTAACAAATTCCATTTATATCTCATTTAAATTCCAAAATCCGATTTATAAGATAATTACTTATAAATCTTCTATTTTACAAAATCTATTCATTTTATAACTTTACAATTTATAAATCTATAAATTCCGTTCACTTATGAAATCCATTTTTATTTCATTTTTAACACTTATAAAAATTATTTTTAATATTCCAATATTTTTAATTTATAAAATATCAATTTTATAAGTCTTTTATATACATCGTTTTTAATAATTCAAAAATCCCAATTTAACCCAATTTATAAATTACTTAACTATTTATTTCCAAAAATCTCATTTCGGTTATATTTCTCAAAAATCTAAATTTTTATAACATAAAAATTTATAACGTTTTAATTATTTAAAATGAATCAATTCAAAATTAAATAAAAACATATACTTTGAAAAATCACTTTAAAATCCTTTTAAAAATCAAAAACGTTATTTTTAAACTTTAAAAATGGTTCTGATGATGCAACAGCTCAAATAGTCAATCACGACTACAACATCAACAAATATCAAAATATCTGTAATCAAATAAATATTATTGAGAAATCCAGTTGGATCCCTCCAACCTGTTTCCCTACATCCACAGATGTTAGCACAATACCAATTCCGCTCCAGTACGGAATTATCGTGGTATATGGGATTTATAAAATATTATCCGCTTAATAGGCGGTGCAATAGGGTCTCATCCGCTATACAACGCGGGAAATCAATTCCAATATATACATATGCCAATATATATATATTGCTATATATAGATATATCCCATTATATCTAATATTACAACCAAACAGCAATCAATAACTGCAATTATCATTCAACATACATTCAAGCAATTTTAAATCTATCTATTTAAAATATAAATCAAAACCGATTCGATTGAGTGGGAAGTTCTCACCTTGATTTTAATTCCGTTCCAGCGTTTCATTTCGAATAAAATTAAACCGAACGTTTAATTTTACCCGAATTTTTTGCTAGCTCCAAACGATTCCAATCCTGCTCTACAGCGTAGTGCTCATCGATACGATTCCAACGCAAAAAGTTTCGTGCGTTTTCGACCTCGTAGCAAAAAGTTATACACATTTGAAGATCGTACAAATTATTATAAAATTAATTTACAAATTTTCTTTTAAATTTATAACCTAGCTATTCAGGGCCGTTGATTTCACATTGGATGATCCAGGCCGCACCTCCCTTTCTTCCCAAACACGCTCATCATCGGGATATCACGCACGCAACTAACCCATCTAGCCGCCTCTAACCCTAATTGCCGTGACAAATAGAAGCATCTCCAAGTTGATCGAATGTTGCCATATCGAAGCCCATCCCCTCCTCTACACTCGACTGCAAGGGCTTGGAGCTCGGCCCCCCATGGCTCGAGAAAAACGAGCACGACCTTCGGCCGTTCAACCCCAAATCCACGTCGATCAACTCAATGAAAAACGATCATGACCGTTGAACTACTAGATCTCATTGTCCTCTTTACTTTTGCAGTTGAAGATTTTTCGTGAAAGTGAATGGATGAGAAGATAATCGAGGAAGAAAACGATGTGTTTCTGGCCATCGAAATGAATGGTGGCGGCTACTACCAAAAACCCTAGTTTTAGTTTGCAAATGGTGAATATGAGGTCCTTTTATAGAAAATTGCCCAATTTACTATTCATCCGGATTTTCCGAACTCCGATTTACGCGCGGTGACTGATGTTTCTAGGGTTTATCCCATGTTCCGGACACAATGGAACAGGTTTCGGAAGCTAATTCGATCATCTGTGCGAGATATGGCTATAAACGATCGATTTAAATTAAATCGATTTAAATCAATTTCTATGCGTTTTGGCTTGCCCCGGACAAACAGTAAATCCAATTGACTTGAAATTTGAAACCATACAATAATATCACATTACGGATCCGATGAAACTGGTTTCTTTGAAATCCGAGACTGTTTGAAAAATGACTATTTTAACTCGCCAAATTAATATTAAAACAATTTCGATGCGTTTCGAGCTGCCACGATCAAACGACAACTCCGATTGCTACGAAAATTGAAATCCGATAATAACAAACTATTACGGATCCAATGGAACTTGTTTCGTCCAATTCTGAGACTGTTCGAAAATTGGCTATTTTACAGTCGATAATTAAATATTAAAATATTCAATTTTCACAAATTAACTTATAATTTGATTTTAAAAGTTCTATAACATCACTATAACTCCAATATGATTAAATAAAATTTTACAAATCATTTTCAATCATATTAAACCTAATTTTAAATTATTTCTGTAATTTCAACTATTAAATAAATCTATTTAATTATCAAATTAAATCCAATATTCGATGAATAAATTATTTGACTTATAAACTTTCACTTATCAACATTTTAAATTCAATTAAATATTCAAATTTAAATTATCAAAAATTCTGGGTCGTTACACAAAGGGCATATTATGAGGCAATAATAAAAGCCTCTGAGACCTATGAAACAACCCATTTTATTGCAGGCGACGTGAATGTTTATAGTTTCAGTAAAATAATATTGAAAGGCCAACAATGCCTCAAGAATGGGTTGTGTCTATCCTTAAAGAAAAAGAAATGTTTTTACCTGATAAGAAAATTTCTAATAGGTATAACTATTGTTACTATGTAGAAGCACTATATAAAGTACTTCTCCATCAAAATAATAAACGAAAATATTCATGGTTTACAAAAATTTGCGAGGAAGTTTATAAATGACCAATACCAAATTGGTTTATCGACCGGTGGACAAAATATAGACCACCGCTTGATATTCTTTCAGAAAATTAAAAGAACTATATTCAGAATGGGTTGATGTTTCACCAAGATTAAGTAATCATGTACAATATTTAATGATATCGGAAGCAGGCCTACAATATTTCTTTATTGAATTTTCCATTCCTTGGATTTGGAAATGGAAAGCAAGAATAGGATATACCAACAAGGAAATTCCTTGTTCACGCAGATGCCTTTTTACAAAATTTTGGGATAAATTAACCGGAATTGACAACAATACAGGTCAATATTTGACCAAGAAATGATATCAGAAATAGGCAAAAAGGTAAAATTCTATTGGGAACGAGAATCTATAATTCAATGTAAAGAAGCTCCAAGCCCGTTCTGACATATTATCAGAAAATTTAAGATGCAAAAAGGAACAGTCACTAAAGAAGATATTCTTCATGCCTATATTGCAGAAATAAGGAAAGATTTAATAAAAATTATTGGTAAGGAAGATGCAAATTCAGACACATCAATGTCTTCATCAAAAGCAAAAAGACATAGCCGAGAAAGATCAATTTTTAGACCTAAATGATGAAGATTTTGCAAAAATACTCAGGAAGCTAGAAAAGGAGGCCCACAATGTGGGAAAGGATAAAGGTAAAATGAATCCGGATTAATAGTTGTTTAATGATTTGGCAAATTTGATAAAACTGCCAACTATAGAAGATAAAATTCATTTGAAAAAGGAAAAAATACCTAACACGCTACCTGATAAAAAGGACAAGATGTTGTCTCCCACTTCAATAAAGTGGACATCTAAGCTATCGATTTCAAAATTTTGTAATCCGAAATTAATTGGTTTAAATTCCATTCTCATGTACAGCTTAGTCTATAAATAAAGTTGAGATTCAGTTAAAGCGGGCTGACTTCGTTCTTCCATTCATTCTCTTCTCTACTCCAAAACTTTCTGCCATTATAATATAAGTGTGTAATATCTAAAGTGTGTAGAATAAGGAAGAACCTACTACTTTCACTTGCTCTATCTTTTGTAATTTTTTATATGTAAGTTTTAAATTTGTCTTAATATATTGAATATAGCATGAGGCTAAATTAATCATGTGTTGAATCACTTCTGTTATGTATGTATGTTTTCATGTGCTCGTATGTTTAAGGAATACGTAGTGAACTGAAAATATCATTCACTGGTTAAGTTCAGTATTAGAGGGTAGTAATTTATGGTTGTCTTCTAAGTCGTATTCTTTTGTCCATTTCAAAGCAATGACATGACGTTTTTGGAACTTTCTTTACACTGGCTTATAAAATAGAAATTATTTGTTAGATCAACCCTTGACTTGTAAAATGTCCTCATATTTGTTTTGGTATTTTCAGTTTAATATGTAAGATCCTAAAGACACTGTAGCAAAATTTGTAGTGCAGCAGTATGCTAAAACAACCTTTTAATAAATAAGTGGTCTAAGTGTATGATAAGTGTGTAATGTTTTTTGGCTAAATAAATTGTCTTAATGTACACATATGAAAACATTAATTATACTATAATAATTAAGATTATTATCATAAATTATTTATCAATAATCTTTTGCTATAGTAGATTATAAATTATTAGCTATATAAGTTATCGTTTATAAATTATCAACTATAGATTTTCATTTATAAATGATTAATTATCAAATACTAGTTATTAATTATATATTACTCGTTATTAATTATTATAATATTTAAAAAAATGTGAATATACTCAGAAAATAATGCTAAATAAGTTGTATAAATAAATATTTACAACGGTCAAAATTAATAAGTTGTTATAGATCTCTGTTAAGTGACTAAAACAAACAGTCGTTAAAAATATGTTTATTACAAATATCAAGAAAAACCGGTTGTTAAAACCTTTATTGCAACTGTCATCTTGTGAACATTGTAAATAAATAGTTATAGTAGGTCGTTTTCCTGTAATGTATGCCCCTATTGCTTGAAATTTTTGAAGTCTGAACGTATAATGTTGTTTTGTTTTTAAGTGGCAATGAACTAGAACAAACTTATCCATACTCAAGTATGTCATCTAGGCAATAAGTGTGTAACCACATTAATTAAATTTGCAAATAGGATATATCTAAAAAATTGTTATAAAATCTATTTTATATATATATTTAAAAGAATATCAATTATATATAATATTTAAACCTTTATAAAATAACTTTTAATTATATATAATATTTGAAAATCAATATTTAATAAAACCATATATATATTTCCTTTTTAAAATCCTGGAAATCATTTCAAAATATAGATATATAGACCAATGGTGTCTGTATATAATTTTCTGTTCTATGGTCAAATGATACGGATATTTATCATTTCAATCCGCAATTTAAAATCTATGTGTATTATCTTTTCAACCCGTAATCCCAAATTCAATTCAATTGAAAATCGCTTGGGTTTATCAATTCAACCCATAACGATTTCCTCATATTCTACAAGATCGTTCGGGTACGTATCATTTCAACCCATAGGGAAGTCTATTCTAATTGGAAACTTGCAGAGTGAGAACAGTTATGAATATAATACAACATATCAATAATAGGAGTATATCATCAATAACGGATAAAATATAAATAATATATCATGGCGTCAGATGTCACAGGTGAACAGTTGCAGATACTGGCATATATATAAAAATTAAATAACTAATAGCAGCATATTTCAATTTTCGTTTCAATTGAAATCAGATTTAATAAATATAAGAACGTTAATCGTGAGTCATTGCTCACCTTTCGAGGCTAGAGATGAACAGGGATGAGATGAGTTACTAATTTAAGCATGAATTCCAAAGCAAAGCAAAACTGACATGAATTCAACGAATAGAGCTGATAGATAAGGAATTGATGAGAACGGATATATATAAAATTTAAAGTCTAATATTAACTCATAAAAATAAAATCTTTATTATATATTTTCAAAATCAATATTTAACTTAAATACATTCTAAACAAAAATCTTTATAGCATATTTGGAAAAATAAAATATTTACAAAAATAAAATTTTACAAAAATCAAAATATATATCTTTTCTCTAAATAAATATTTAATACATAAATAAGCTTATATATGTAAAAACTACAAAATCACAATATATCACAATTAAAAGTCAAAAATAAATTTGCTAATTCTCAATGCATATAAACTATCACTTACTTTGAAACACATACAAAAATAAAGAATATATATATATATATATATATATATATATATGCAGACCATAACAAGTATGCAGACCCTTCATATGCAAACAAAATATATATTTGGGCCAAGCATATATGCATGCTAACACATGCAGATTTTTATACACACAACAACATATATTTACAATAAATTCTCTATATTTATCGAAGGTTGAACTCATGTAAATAATGTAAATTAAAATATAGACTAACATATATGTTATATAAAATGGTTTCTATTGTAAAATCAACATAACTTACTTTAATAAAATATGCATATATATAAACATACAGAACTTACATTATAAACTAAATAGATCAAAATATACAAACTAATATTCAGGCAGATATATAACCCATATATATATATAATAGAGGGTTGGAAAGCACACTAGTTCAACAAAGCAGTCTATTAAAATACGAGCTAATTAATATACATGTAAACCAATACATTATAAACATCGTATGTAAACAATATGTATTAAAAAAATTCCATAAACTTACATATTATATTATGTACCAATTACTATATTATAAAATAATATATAACACATATATATACATATTATCATAACTTTAAAGAAACACAAATAAACTATACAACCGAAACCACCCTTCAAATTTATGCACAGATCTACATATATAAAATAAAATGATAAAATAAATATATAGTGCAGGCCGACAAATATGTATAAATATATATATATACAAATACAATACTATAACCTTATATATAAATTAAAACAACAACATATATAACTAACCTGACATGCATATAACTAATATATGTAAAACTGTAACTAATATATTTAAACTACAAACCTTATATAAACCTATATATAAACATGAATTTTACAGATCTTACACATATAAATTAGGTTTATATACAGTCACAACAACCTGCATTATATATCAAACATATATATAGGTCATGTATTTATATATAAACCTGTATATGTTTATATACAGTAAACATATATATATATACGACATATGTATTTTATACGAAACCATCATATTATATATCACAACAAACAGGTTTTTTTATACAACATATATAAATTTATAAACATTATATATAAACTAATATAACACACACACACTCTCTCACCTACCTAAATGCAGTAGAGGAGAAAATCGGAGGCCGAACAACTTGAAGGTGGCTGAGTTGCGTGGAAGAGAAGGGTTAGAGGAGGGAGAAGCTTGGTTCTCGGCCTGGGCGGAGTTGCATGGATAAGTGGAAGGTGGATAGCTAGAGGGGAAGAGGAGA
The DNA here is from genome assembly GCA_030765085.1 of Allium cepa. Classification (NCBI taxonomy): domain Eukaryota; kingdom Viridiplantae; phylum Streptophyta; class Magnoliopsida; order Asparagales; family Amaryllidaceae; genus Allium; species Allium cepa. Next base: position 110,402,474 of record CM060934.1, read on the forward strand.
GGCTTGGGAAGTGACTGTTGTGCTTGCGCGCCAAAGTGGAGGGTGCGCGCTGTTGGGCCGAGGGGAGGAGGGAAAGGTGGATATGGTTGTGGTGGTAGGGTTTTGCATGTGGTTGTGGTATGGATGATGCGGCTGTTGCTGGTGGTCAGGGGGACGGGTGGAGGTAGGTGGCTAGGCGAGGCAGAAAGGTGGAGGCCATGTCGATGAAATTGGAGACGAAGGTGGAATGAAGAGGAACAAGCAGCGGTTTAACATGCGAATTATAATTCTTTTTTCCTTTCAGAAGCGAAACAATAGAAAATGCAAAGAAACGAACCGAAAGAAAATAAACATTGGAACCAATAAATATTGAATAGGTAGGAATGTTAAAGGCTAGAGTTGAATGGTTGGGAATAATAATGGTTGAAGGCTATTGATTTCTCGAGGATAACTGAAAAGTCAAAAGTCCAAAAGTGTTTTTAAAACTGGTACCGTGATGAGAATCGTTTTATTGATTTCGCTCAGTACCAGAAGCGGAAACACTGGGATGAATATACTTCATAGATTTGCATGATAATACGATCAAAACGGTACACAAATATCAGTGATACGATCATCTTATCAAAAGTCAACATCGGTACCAAGATGATGCAAATTTTCCAGAAATAAGATAAACAGGGCAATAGCAGTCAAAATTTAGAGAAATGAAATATGACGTCTCACTTAGAAGATGATTTACAAATTTATTGTATAAAAATATTCAGGTTGGGAAAACACTTTATTATCATCAATTATTAACTGATTTGAATTGAAATAAAATTACACAAGAAAATAAACTTCAATGTTATTATATTAAAATTTACCATTTGCTATGTTTAAATAGACGTAATCCATATATCAAATTTTATTTCACTTTCAATTATTTAAAAATTCACAAAATTCTAATCAAATATATTGTTAAAATAATTAAAATTTATGGGTCGTTACACTCTCCCCACTCAAAACTTTCCATCCCCGAAAAGGAAGGAGGTAGGAGAATAGAAAAAACCACAAAGAAAAATAGATTTGAAAAACAAAATAAACAATTAATTTAAAACCATATAGATTCTAATTTAAATAAATTAATTTTTAACAATTTGGTTTAATCCATTTTATTAAATCAATAAATAGTCATTAAATTAAAATTTGTTAGTTCAAGCTACCAAATCAAATCATAAAATTTCATTTAGTTTTTAAATTGATTTCCATTCAATTGTTTCAAGATTTAAATATTTATTCAAAAAAATTGGCTTCATTTATAATTGAAATCATCTTTTAACATAAAATTTAAGAATTATATTTTCGATTAACTTCAAACAATATATATATATATATAATATCAAAACAAAACTATAAATATATACATATATTATAAATCAAGTCATACTTAAGAAATTCAAAACAATTCATTTTTTTCTCAAAACAAAAGTGTATCTAAGATACTAATGGTCTCTCCACTTCGAAACTCGAAAATGAATGTCGTTGGTGCTGCAGTCATCACCAAAATTATTTTCCAGCGACAAAATAGAAGAGTACTGATTTAAAACTCTTAAAATTCTTTGAAGACCATTTCTATTTGAATATACTTTAAATAATATACATTTAAAAATCTTGAAACCAAAGTTTGGAATCATCATAAATTTAAATTATCAAATTCTTAATTTAAATTCATTTGAGTTCCAAATCAATTTATAAAGCATGTTTATATTTTCATTTATTTATAATGTGACGATAGTCAATGGTTTATAGAATAATAAATGAAAATCAAATATTATCATTTCTGTTAACCAATTCATTTAACTTTTTAATTTCAGAAAAATTTATATTTATACATATGTATATATATAATATAATCATACAAAATTATCATTTACCAATTTTGAAAATGATATTGTGTCAGTTTGCTCTGTTCAAGTATTTTGGAATTCCTATCAATAGCATTGATCAGGCGAATCGATCGAAACCCCAAATCAACTTTAACAACTCAAACAACACGTTATATATATATATATATATTAATTACAAATAAACTCGCTCACTCGATTATACAAAATTGATTTCAAAACAAAGATAGGGATTCATATTAAGATGCCCTAATCAAAAGAATTCTAATTGGAAGATAAGCTCGAAACGAAGATAAAACAATTAGATAGCAGAATAGAAAGATGTATAGACTTATATTAATCGCGGGTGGCCTTAACCGGGTCAATCGAGACTTCAAGAATAAGATCGAAGCAGAATTCTGAGGCAAATCGATATACGATCATAAGAGAATAGAATTCTGGCATAGCTAGAGCTAGTAGCATCAAAACCGACGATACAGAAATCTTCGGTGAATCGATGCCGTTGTAAAGAAGTTTCACCCTTTTACAATTCATACAGTGGAGCTATGGGATACTCCAGAATCAGAAAACATGAATAGAGAGAGGAAAGAATAAATTTCAGAACGAATGGGAGAGTTTCAAAATTCAAAGGAAATTCGAATCAAAGGGGAAGAGATTCAAGCTCGAATGAAAGTGATTCTGAAATAGAATTTACTCTATATGTTAAGTTTTTCCTAAAACCAGAGCTCTTATGCCAACTGTAACATCCCAATATTTTCAACCATTCGCATCCGCAAATATCGGGCTTGAATTGCTCAAAATATCATACTGTTAATTTTTATTTGGCAAAACTCAGCATATAAAGTAAATAAACAAATCATAGAATCACAGACACGGTAATATAACAATAAGAAGCGAAAAAAATGAATAGTAGTTCATGAAGCTACTATATATATATAACAAAATTAAACAAGATACGAAAGAAGTCACGAATACATAGAAGTCTCAATACAATAGTCAATAACAAAATCTGAATATATATCACTACAGTTAACTGAATAACTGAAAGCTGAATAGATAGATGAATCTCCAAGCGAAGCTCTATCTCTAAAGGTGAGTCTTAAATGATGTGACACTCAGTCTGACCCCAGCATAAAGCGAAACACAAACACTCGAGTCAGGATTAACATCCTTATATCAATAAATCCAACTCAAGTGAAATATCAACTGAAATACAAGTAACTCAAAGGTTGTTTGGGATATCCATCCTCTAAGGATCGGTGGAACTATCTACTATGTAGTACAAAACGCTAATATAATATATCTATAGTAAAGTAAACTATTAAAATAGCATTAAGGCGTTACTCATATCCCACTTAACACATTTTATAGTGCTAATAGTCTATATGGTACCGCATTACCTCTTGATCGGGAGGCTACCAGAGGGCACTCCATAGGTACGACACAAAACAAACTCGTAGTGGTTTCGATATGGTAGGTGACACGGCACAACTAGGCAATGCCAGAGTAGGTATACCAATTACACTTTCGGGCTGGTGGTAATGCATAGCCACAACTACCGCCCACCTCGTACACTCGCAAATCAAAGGTGCGCAACAAATCAATCACAAAGTAATAGAATGGAAATCGAAGAAGTGTGTCCGATCGGAGGAGCTGCCTCACTTGGCCCGTCGATTGCTCATGTTTTAGCCACCTTAAGCTAACTCACGGGAGTCAGGTCCATGTATATACCGCGAATAGAACGTCATCAACCACCTACTTCATTTTGGAACTTCCACCGCGTACACAGTTGTTAAAGTGGTTTTCGATATTGGCAAAGAGTATTACAATAACCGATCCCAGTCTCTTTAACAACCAATCGTTATTATAACACCGTGGTCATTTCAAAATATCATACTTCAACACCAAAATACCATATCCACTTCAAAACCATATCAATACAATATCATTTCTCACTTAAAATAATATTCATTTCCAAAATCATAACACTTTCCAAAATTATAACTCTTTCGAAATTATAACACTTTGAAATTATAACACTTTCAAAATATAATACTTTGAAATTCATAACACTATGAAAATATAACTTTTGAAATCATAATACCTTAAAATCCATAACACTTTCCTCTTAAACAGTTTAGATATTAGTAATGGTATATATATTAAAATAGTTTAAAAAAAGTTAATATAATAAAATAATATGTATCTCAAATAATTGTAAATTAAATAGTTTATTTTAAAATAATTAGTATATTAAAAATAGTTTTATATTAATGACGATTTAATTTTTCTTCAAAAAATTATGAATAAATAGTAAGTCGATTTGTCATTGTACCTTTCTATAAGCAAAAAAATCCACCTAGAAAAAGCAAAAGCAGTCGTTTATAATTGCCCAAGAGAATAGAATTTTGATTGGTTACAGAAATTTATTCTCAAAGTATAATTGATTTAAAAGCACACAATTGCTCCATATCACACGGAGATCGACAACTAACAACTAAACACTGCTAAATTAAGCCACAATAAAACGAGTTGAAAACAAACAAAAAATAGAAAGAGAAAAATACAAAATACAAAAACATATTGAGAACAACACTAATCCAACGTAGTTGCAAGAGAAACAATATATTCAAGGAAAGTAGCATGAATTCCCCAAGTGGTTTGTGAAGAAGGATTTGTTGTATATGCATTACACTACAATCACAAAAGACAGTTCGTTATAACAAATCTTTACTACTAATAAAGAGTATTCATTGAATAGATTTACTCGGTGTCTTTTTGAAATTCCCAATATACCCTTTTACATCTCATCTCATAGTGAAATAGTATTCAAATATGGGATATAGCCTGTTAATTTCTAAGTAAATTGTCAGTCCCCTTGGAGAACTACAGTGTGCGTTCATAAGATGAAGCATTTGAGTGTACCATATTGTCTGTAATTTAGGTGGGAGTTCATCAATAGAAGTTTTGTCTAATTCCGAGTTAGTATGAAGAAGTTATTGCAGTCCGAACAAAAAAATAGCGGCTTCTACACTAGGCGGAGTTCAATTATGGGGATGTGGTAGCCTGTTATTTTCTAAGTACAACTGTCGGTCCTCTTGGAGAACTACAGTGTGCGTTCACAGGATGAAGTATCCAAGTGTATCATATTGTCCGTAATTTAGGCGGGAGTTCATCGGTCGAAGTTTTGCCTGGTTCCGAGTTAGTATGCAGAAGTTATTGCAGTCTAAACAAAAAAAGTAGCGGCTTCTACACTAGGTGGAGTTCAAGTATGGGGATGTGGTTGCCTGTTATTTTCCAAGTACAACCGTCAGTCCCCTTGAAGAACTACAGTGTGCGTTCACAAGATGAAGCATCCGAGTGTACCATATTGTCCGTAATTTAGGTAAGAGTTCATCGGTCGATGTTTTGCCTGATTTCGAGTTAGTATGCAGAAGTTATTGCAGTCTGAACAAAAAAAATAGCGGCTTCTGGACTAGGCGAAGTTCAAGTATGGGAATGTGGTAGCCTGTTATTTTCTAAGTACAACTGTCAGTCCCCTTGGAGAACTACAGTGTGCGTTCAGAAAATAAAGTATCCGAGTGTACCATATTGTCCGTAATTTAGGTGGGAGTTCATCGGTCGAAGTTTTGCATGATTCCGAGTTTGTATGCAGAAGTTATTGCAGTCTGAACAAAAAAATAGCGGCGTCTACACTAGCCGGAGTTCAAGTATGGGGATGTGGTAGCCTGTTATTTTCTAAGTACAACTATCAGTCCCCTTGGAGAAATACAGTGTGCGTTCACAAGATGAAGTATCCTAGTGTACCATATTGGTCCGTAATTTATGTGGGAGTTCATCGGTCGAAGTTTTGCCTGATTCCAAGTTAGTATGCAAAAGTTATTCAGTGAACAAAAAAATAGCAGCTTCTACACTAGGCGGAGTTCAAGTATGGGGATATGGTAGCCTGTTATTTTCTAAGTACAACTGTCAGTCCTCTTGGAGAACTACAGTGTGCGTTCACAAGATGAAGTTGTTGAATATGCGGTTATATGATTTTTTTTTGACGATAATAAACATATATATATATATATATATATTCGTGTAAATGTATTTGTTAATGTACTATTTTATTTTTCATAGACTAAATAAATATTTGCTGAATAAAAATAAATAACACAGAATTTGAATTCAAACAGAAATTTTATTCAAACAAATATTTAGTACAATTTTGAATGGTACAAATTCAAGCTCTCACTATACACTACACAACTTTGATACAAATTCAATTACATCACAATTTTACATTTACAGTTGACCTCACTACATATCACTCACACTCGTATTTATCTTCAACTTCATTCCATATTGAACCCAGCATCTGAGCAATCTGCAAAAATAAATTTTGACGCACTAAAATTGAAAAGGAAATATTTTTGCAGTATAAAATAAAATGGTGAACTTTGAAAATAATATTCGCCTTGGTTATTTGGGTTGTTCGTCATCATTTAACTTTGAATTCATCATACACGAACAACTTGTGACATACACAGTGTATCACTGTATATGCCATAAGGTCGTGCACACCGATATATACACTTGATAAATTTACAGGGACAGGTGAGCACAAGGTCAAACCCAATTCATGCCGGGTTCAACACAAGTGAAATAAATATAAAGTCACGAAATTAGCACAAGGTCAAACCCAAGCTACAAGCTGGATTCAACACCAGTGCAAATGGCCAAAACTCAAGAATCAAGTGTCGACTAGTTCAATATAAACAAGACCAGAGAAGAAAATGAAATGGAACATGTATATACGGTGCATAGTCGCATCAAGAAACCAAACCAGAAAGTACACATGACTATTTCAACTTCAAACTCACAACAAGCATGGTACAAAGACTACAATTACAAAACTCAACTCAACATAGATGCATATGCACAAGTCAAGTGATGCACCAGTGATACCAGTGGAATGAACAAGAGCAGCCTCTACATGAAGGTCTGAAACAAATGAAACCAGAGGCAACTGGCAACAAATAATACAATATACTCCAGACGGAGATGTACAAGTTCGTCGCAGCCAATATTAATGCACAGAATCAAGCAACAATATGTACAGGTCAGTGAAGAACCCAGACTACATGAACCAGGATCGGAGTCAAAATATTATCTCAATATCAAGCCGCAAGTCAATCAAGTTTATCAGCAAATTCCAAGGAAAGCCAAGGATGCAAGTTCGAACAAATTCAAGTCAAGGCCGGAATCTTCAGTTTAACAAAGTATAATCGAAGTCAAAAGGAAATCATCCAACAAAGTCAAATTCGAGTCAGAGCCAAGGTGGTCAAGGAAGTTCGAAACAGAGAATACGAAGTCAACTAAAAACCAACATCGTTAGTTAAAGACGTGTTTCAAATCAAAGTCAACAACGTGATGACCAAGGAGTCGAAATCAATGTCGTGGAATTCAAGCAACGAAAATATATTCGAATTGAACAAGTCATAAATCATCCCAAACGTTCAAGCATTATCAAGCGGCAGAGCAAAAAATTTGACGAATTCAAATAAAAAATATACGACGAAAATTTAGGCATTCAACTCCTATAAAAGGATAACATCATCGGCATTCAAGTTCATCGATCGAGTTAAAAAAACAAAGCAAATCAGACGAAGCAAAAGGCGAAAATCACATACCAGTCATCAATCGAACTCGATCAACATCGAAGCAGCCGAGTGGAACTCGAACGAGAACAAATTATCACGCAAAATCCCTATCGATCAATCAACGAAGGCGCTGCTTCGATTGTAACTCAAAAGCCTTAATTTAAGAGCATGGAACAAAAGAGAACAGGAAGACGCCATTTTCACCATAGAGATAACGAGCCGGAAATATAAAAAGAAAAAGGGGATTTTAATCACTATTTTGTGGGCCGACCATCTCTTTTAATATTTAGGTTTTAGTTTATTTTTTATTAGTGTTTTGGGGTTATTTAATTTGTTTTTAATTTAAATTCTCTTTTAACCATTGTATTTACTAGTCGTGTGACTAGGGGACAAACTACGTGGCGTAGTTTGAGAACTCGCAACTTGGTAGCTGAGTTGTGGCAGGGTTTTGAGCGTAGAGTTAGGTTTAGTCGATAGCGGGTGTCGCGAGTTTACAAGTGTAAGCGTCTGACTATCTAATTTCTAGTAGAAACCTTGGGGGCAGCACGTAGGCAGGGTTTTGCCGAAGCTGGGTAAATCTGTGTGTTCTATTTACTACATTTACTATTCTGCTATTATCTGTGCTGCAATTATTCTGCTGTGATTTGTGTTGAAATTATTTTATATAATCTTCTGCAATAAATTTTTATAATTTATAGTATCACCCTATTCACCCCCCCTCTGGGGTTAAATCGATCTCACAAGTGGTATCAGAGCTAGGAATAGAAGTCAACATTTGTTTTAAAATTCATTTTTCAAAAAATCATTTTTTATTTTAAAATTTTGAATTTTTAAAATGGCTTCTTTTAATAAAACTTTTGTTGAGGTTCGTTCCAATATTATTCCTTCTATTTTCGATGGAACGGATTTTTTGAATTGGAAATTGAAAATGGAATTTTATTTAAAATTTGTTAATGTTAAATGTTGGGATATTATTGAAAATGGGTGTGATATAACAGGTAAGAAAATTATCTCAATTAATGCTATGACTATGCGTTTATTATATTCTCATATTAATCAAGATAATTTTAATTTCATCTCACATTGTTAAAATGCACAGGAAATCTGGAATACTTTAGATGCAATATATAGTGCAAAAGTCAACAGCAATGAGAAATCCTCAACAACCAACTTAGTTAAAGAAATGTGTTTAACAGGATTTGTGAAAAGCAATTGCGATGAGGATGATGATGATGATGATGGAGCAGTTGAGCTGGCGTTAATAATGAAGAAATTCAAAAAGTGGAACCACAAATACGGGAATCCAGCTCTAAATCAACAATTGAAAAGAAAAATAATTAAAGCACTAGACAACTCTGAAGAACACGGGATCATTTGCAACAAACCCGGTGATATCAAGCCCAATTGTCCTCAAAATCAACGCGATTTTGAAAAGAAATCAAAAAGGAGAAATGCTACAGCCACGTGGAATACAAGTGGTGAGGATAATCAAAGTACTAGCAGTGAAAGTGAGAAAGCAGATATGTGCCTTCAAGGTAATATAACCGATAGCGATGATGATGAGCCAAGCGAAGTATCAAAACTCACTCACTCAGAATTACTTATATATTTCCACGAAGTAAATGGCTGTTTTGAACAACTTAGGGAAAAATACGCTAAACATAAATCACAAAAAGACACTTTGATAGAATTAAATGAACAACTTGACCAATTAGTTAAAAATTATCAACGTAGGATCCCTAAGTGTGATAAGTGTCCAACATTCGAAGAAGAAATTAAAAAATCCGAAATTAATATAAAATCACTTGAAAATGAAATTCTGATTTTAAAAGAGAATGAAAATACTAGAAGAGAGAATTCTATTAAAAAGTGCACACAATTGTTAAACGAAAATGAATATCTCAAAACACAAGTCCAACAATTGTCAACGACTTTAGATAAATTTTCAAAATGTGAAAAATCGTTGAATATGCTATTAGGAAAGCAAACTGTTAATACGGTTAGATAAGGACTTGGATATAATAAATTGAAAACTGTTGAAAGAAATATTAATCAAGTTAATTCTATGTGCAAAATTTGTATAAAATATGGACACAATCACAATAATTGTTGGTATAGACCCAAACATGTGAAAACTATACCGATTTGGGTTCCAAAAGGCACAAATATAAAAACTCTCAAAGTTAAAAAAATTTGGGTGCCGAAGGGAACAATTATAAATAGTTTTGGGTCTCCACAAAATTATTTTTATAAATATTCTGCCACTAACAACCATGGACCTATAAAAACAAATAGGTCACATAAATCTTTTCCCCTTGTAGGTGTGGTGGCAGGCTAAGGAACAACTACAGTGTTCTCTGGATTTTGGCTGTTCCAGAAACACAATGGGCGACAAAGCAAAGTTCCTTAGCCTAGTATAAAGGTGACAGAATCACAATGGACAACAACGAAAAACATCATAAAGGTAAAACATGTAATGGTATATTTATTTGAACGATATATTAAATGTGATAATCTGCACCATATTCTGAATTAAAATCAGCCAATATTGAGATGATGAAAAGATGATGATTTTGATTCTGACTTATGCAAAATTGTTGGCCAATTATATTATTATGCCAAAAACACTATAAAATTCTCTAGATTCTTTGAATTACTTCATATATATTAGTTTGGATTAATAATAGTGTTTTGTTGGATGATAATGCATTTGGTTATAATACGGCTAACTCTATATTCACGGTTTTTGATTATTAACACGGCTTCAATTTAAATTCAAAAGAATGCCATTTAAATTGCTGTTAAAATTGAGTTTGGAATTTTTGGTGCACACTTCATGGTCTGGTCGATCAAATTCAATTAATGATAATTTTTGAGTGAAAGAGAAATTCTGTGCAGATTACACTTGTAATCTAGTTGATAGAAAAATTACTAGAGGAATGTGATTTTTGTTGAGACATTTAGTAACTGCATCATTCATTCAAAGAAAATATCTGCATATATTTTCAATTCAAAAAAATTTTCAAATAGCAGAAAATTTTCTTATAAAACCCCTTCTAGAAAATCATTTTTGACCTTGTTTTTTTCAGATTGGTCATTTTTTAGAAAAATTGATTTATAATTATTTCTGAATTTGATTTTAAATGATTACATTGACTAATATGACTCCCTAATGGTTATCGAAAAGATGAATAATGATTGAAAAAGTGATGAGTGTTGATATTTATTATATATTATGACTTGAGACGGTATAATTAGTAAATTTCTTTAGAAATTTAAACAAGAGTTATAAAACTTTTTGTTGGTAAAAATTCCATGACCATCTCTATCTCTATCATATTTCTAACGACCATCACTCATCAAAATTCTATATAGTTTGTCGATATGTGGTACTTTAAGCAGGAATCGTTCGTTTTTCATTTTTACATTTTTTAAAATAATAGAAAAAAATTATATAGTAAAAAAATAATAATAAATAAATACCAAAGTATTCACTCTCATTTAAAAGTCCTCACGGTTATGCATGGGTGAATTACTTGGAATCTGTTATTTGCTTCCATGCTCATTTAAAAGTCCTCACGGTTATGCATGTATGGAACGCATATCAAAAGTTGATTTTTAAAATAAACAAGTTGATTCTAATCCCATTTAAATGTCCTCACGGTTATGCGTGGTTAGAAGATACATGAATTCATTTTTTTTAAATAAAATTGGAATACTACTAATCTCATTTTAAAGTCCTAACGGTTATGCATGGTTAGTAGATATTCAAATTCCTGATATAAATATACCATAAATAGACATAACTGTATGGTTTTATATGATGACATCATTCCCATCATTCTAAAAGTGGAATATGCACCTACCAAAATATTTATGATTTTTGTTTGATTTTTTTTGAAATTTAATATATATATTCAATTGAGTTTTAATGTTGAATTAATATCGATCACTTTATCTCTATTTTCTCTAACACTATTACTCTTTTGCTGATAACAAAAGGGGGAGAGAAAAGTTAAGATTTTGTCAAATAAAATCAAGCAAAGGTCAAATAATTTTCTATTTGCATCTAGGCTCATTTGCATATTTTTATCTGTATGCATATATGTAGGGGGAGCTTTGTGTAGAGAGGAAGCATTTAAATAGGGGGAGAAAATTAGAGTATATCTATGTGATGCAGCCCAACCTGATTCAAGTCGCTCAAATTCTTTTGGTCGCTCCAATGTAGTACAAATTGAAGAGATTTTAGGTCGGTTGCGACCTAGGAGAGATTCGCAAGTTAACGAGCAACATTCTTTAGGTCGGTTGCGACCTAGTGGAGATTTGCGACCTAGCAAAGAGCGCTCGCGAGTTAACGAGATAGGTCGCTCAAGCAAGCTACGACCTGGCAATGGAAACAAGTTAAGTTTAGGTCGCGAACGACCTAACGCTCATACGCCGCTTCTTTAGGTCGTGAATGACCTAATATTAAGGCGCAAATTTCTCCACCCCAGCTAAGTCATAAGTCGCTCCCTCTCAAGTGCCGCCTTGGGTGTTCATATTGATAGGTCGCGTGAAGATTGCCATGAAGCTTTGTTCTTAGATCGCTGCTATTTTAGGCTGTGAGTCGTTACGTGTATATGTTGAGTCGTTTTGATGTATCTTCTTTTTAAGTCGTGTGTTGCTTGTATATGTTGTTAAGTCGTTGTACTCAGGTGGATTACTATGTGGGATGAAACCAGTGTGTTAGGTCGGTGCCGATCCATGTTAGGTCATACGTCGCTTAAACGACCTATGTTAGGTCGCGCACTATTGTTAAGTCGTGAGTATGTGGTGTTGTAATAAGTTGGGTCGCATATTGATAGGTCGCTAGCGACCTAAGTTGGGTCGTGTATTGTTCGAGTTGTAACGCCTATAAATAGGCAAGGTGAGTCATTTGTAAAAGGTGTGATTTTGGAATAAACTTTTGTTTGTGAAGCTTTGTGCCTCCATTAAATTGGTAGTTGAGTGTGATCTCCTATCTCCACTTTCGGTTATTCGAGTGCGCTCGAATCAACGATCGTTGAAGCCAATTCGCGGTATCAAGTGCGCTTGATCAACGTCTGAAGAATTGCAGATCTTCTTTCATGGTATCATGCGCGATTAACGTGTCGAAGATAGCTAGAATTCGGTATCTTTGTGATCAACGAATTTGGGCATTCGGTATTCTTCATTCCATCGATTCATATTGCTTCATCTAATCGTTTCATCGATTAGTTTGACACGAAATCTTCATTTTGTCGTCAATTCGTATCATCCGCTGCGTCAGTTTGGTATCAGAGCTAGACTTAGCCAATCATAGCTAAGCCGAGTCTTGGAGCCAAGGAGAAGTGTTTGTTCAAAGCCGATTCAAGCTTGTTCAAGTTTGTGGGAGATTTGTTCAAGTGTAGATCCGAGCTAGTTGAAGTCTGTGCATCACTTTGTTCATCAAGGCCGAGAGTTGAAGTTTTGAAGATTATTTGATTTGTTTAAGTGTTTGTGATTGTGTAATCATGCCGCCGAGAAGAGCTAACCGCCATCAAAATATTGAAGTGTTGTATAGAAGAGAAGAAGCCGATCAAATGGAACAACGCATGCATGAAAAGTTTGATGAAGGAATTGGTCGATTAGAGAGAATGATGCTTGAAATGAATCAAAGTAGAAGAAGGGTTTCACCTGAATCGAGCCATGGGGGAAGTAGAGTTTCACCACATTCAGATCGGGAGAGAAGAGAAGATCATGATCATAGAAGTGTTGACAATCGTGATAGGAATGTTGATGATCGTGGTCGGAGGAATGTAGATCGAAGGGATGTTGGTGGTAGAAGTGGTGGTAGTAGAGATGTTGGTGGACCTGATCGACATCGATATACATCAGATTTTGATGAGGAGTTTGATGGTGATAGAGGAAGTGTTCAATACCAAGATCGAGATCAGTTACGACGTCAGTATCGGGATATAGAAGATGATCGACGTTGGGAATCGGGGATGAAGATGGAAATTCCTGAATTCAATGGTGGAATGGTTGCAGAAGAATTCTTGGACTAGTTGTCTAATGTTGAAGAGATCTTTGATTTCAAAGAGGTTCCGGAAAATCGTCGAGTGAAGTTGGTTGCTACTAGGTTGAGGGGGAGAGCTATGGCATGGTGGCAGCAAACCAAACTTACACGAGAACGGATGGGGAAGTCGAAGATTGAATCATGGGAGAAGATGAAGTAACTGATGAAAGCTACATTTTTACCTTACAATTATCAATCACTTATGTATCAGAGGTTACAGAATCTGAGGCAAGGGGCGAAGACTGTTAGTGATTATGCTGATGAATTTTATCAACTGATTGCGCGAAATGACATTATGGAGACAGAGGAACAGTTGACTGCTAGATTTGTTGGAGGGTTGAGAATACAGATCCAGGACATGGTGAATATGTTTGATCTGAGAACTGTTGCAGAAGCACATCAGAAAGCGTTAGCTTGGGAGAAGCAGGGAAGACGAGGAGGTGGTGTGTTTCCAAGTTACAATACTCAGAGCAAGGGTGCTAGCGGGAGTTCCAATGTTTCTAAAGTCGTCAGTAAACCAGTTGTGAAAGAGGTTGAGAAGGCAAAGGTTAACAACAGTTTCGAATGCTATAATTGCCAAGAAGTGGGTCACAAGAGTAATGAATGTCCGAAGCCGAAGAAGCGAACTACGATTGCTGAAGGTGAGAATGTTGATGAAGGTTATTCTAGTCCAGTTGAGGAGGATGAACAGGATATCGCGTCGGGAGATGAAGGATGTAATCTTATGATGAGAAATTATGTTTGACACCGAAACAGGAAGAAGAGGCTAGTTGGTTGAGGAGTAATATCTTTCAGTCGACATGCACTATACTGGGGAAGGTATGTAAATTTGTGATTGACGCAGGAAGTTGTGACAATATTATTTCTACCGAAGCTGTGAGAAAGTTGAAGTTGAAGACGGAGAAGCATCCAAATCCTTACAAGTTAGCGTGGTTGAGAAAAAGAGGAGAGGTGAAGGTTGATAGGCGAGTTCGAGTTCCATTTTCTATTGGGAAGAAATATAAAGACGAGATCTGGTGTGATGTAGTTGAGATAGATGTTTGTCATTTGCTTTTGGGAAGACCGTGGCAGTATGATCGAGCAGTGCAACATGACGGTCGAACCAATAGTTACAGTTTTATGTTTGAAGGCGTTAAGATTATTTTATTTCCAAAGAAGAGACAGCAGGGAGAGAGCAAGTCAGAAGAGATTGAGGAGCTTAAAACTTTTTTGACTTTGAAGGAATTTATTGAAGAAGTAGAGGAGAGTACAGAGGTATTTTTGTTGATTGGACGTGAAGTGACTGAAGCTGTTAGAATTCCAGAGGAAGTAAAGCCGGTATTGGAAGAATTTTGAGATGTGTTTCCTGAGGAGTTGCCAAAGGAGTTGCTACCGTTGAGGGATATTCAGTATCAGATAGATCTTGTGCCAGGAGAAGTATTACCACACAGACCACATTACAGGATGAGTCCTAAGGAGCATGAGGAACTGAGAAGGCAGATGGAGGAACTATTAGAACAAGGGCGTGTTCAGGAGAGCTTGAGTCCTTGTGCAGGGCCACCTTTATTGGTACCAAAGAAGGATGGTTCGTGGAGGATGTGTATGGACAGTTGGGCTCTAAACAAGATCACTGTGAGATCCAGATTTCCTATGCCGAGGTTCGAAGATTTGATTGATCAGTTAAGTGGGGCTGTTGTATTTACGAAGATTGACTTGAAGATTGGATACCATCAGATTCGTATAAGGCCGGGTGATGAGTGGAAGACTGCTTTTAAAACGAGGGAAGGTTTATACGAATGGCTGGTTATGCCGTTTGGCTTATCAAATGCTTCAAGTACTTTTATGAGAGTAATGAACCAGATTTTCAGACCATTCATTGGGAAGTTTGTAGTAGTTTACTTTGATGATATTTTAATCTATAGTGGGAGCATGGAAGAGCATGTCCAGCATTTGTGTGAAGTACTGTTGATTCTATGACAGGAGAAATTTTATGCTGCAACAAAGAAGTGTGTGTTTATGATGCACAATATTTTGTTTCTAGGGTATGTTCTGTCGAAGGAGGGTATTCAAGTGGATGAAAGCAAAGTGGAAGTTGTCAGAAGTTGGCCACAACCGAAGACAATTACTGAAGTAAGGAGTTTTCATGGGTAGGTATCTTTTTACCGAAGGTTCATTCCACACTTTAGCAGTGTGATGGAACCTGTAACCGATTGCATGAAAGGAAAGAAGTTTGAGTGGTCAGAGGAAGCAGGGGTTGCTTTTGAGAAGATCAAGACACTATTGACGTCAGCGCCAATTCAAGTTTTACCGGATTTTCAGTTGTTGTTTGAGTTACATACCGATGCATCAAAAGTTGGGATTGGTGGAGTTTTGAGTCAGAAGGGAAGACCAGTTGCTTATTTCAGTGAGAAGTTGTCTAGAGCTAAGTTGAGATATAGCACTTATGATGTTGAGTTTTACGCAATTGTTCAAGCAGTGAAGCACTGGAGACATTATCTGTTTCAGAAGGAGTTTGTTCTCTATACGGATCATGAAGCTTTGAAGCATTTGCAAGGAAAGGATAAAATTTCAGCTAGGCACGCTTCATGGGTCGCGTATCTACAGAAGTTTACTTTTGTTGTTAAGCACAAATCAGGGGTGACGAATCGTGTAGCTAATGCTTTGAGCAGGAGGAGTCATTTGTTGACAACAATGAAGGTTGAAGTGAAAGGGTTTGAACTATTACCAGAGTTGATTGAAGAAGATCCTTACTTTATGAAGTTTGTTGAGAAAGTCAAGGATGGGAGTACTGATGAATTTGTGTTGGTGGATGGATTCTTATTCAAGGGAAATCAATTATGCATACCAGATTGCAGCTTGAGAATGAAAATTGTTAAAGAGTTGCATGAGGAAGAACATGTTGGACGGGATCGCACATTGCAGTTGATTTCTCAATCTTACTATTGGCCCTCGATGAGGCGGGAAGTTGAAAAGTTTGTTCGTAGATGTCATGTTTGTCAAGTTTCGAAAGGGACAGCTACAAATGCGGGGTTGTATATGCCTTTACCTGTTCCTACAAAACCATGGGTGGACATTAGCATGGATTTCGTGTTAGGTTTGCCGAGGACACAACTGGGAAATGACTCGATATATGTTGTGGTGGATCGTTTCTCGAATATGGTACATTTTGTTGCTTGTAAGAAGACAGCGGATGCGGTTCATGTGGCACAGTTGTTCTTTAAAGAGATTTATCGTTTGCATGGTTTACCAGAATCTATAGTTTCGGACAGGGATACCAGATTTCTGAGTCACTTTTGGCTAAGTTTGTGGAAGATGGTGGGAAAAAAGCTAAATTTCAGTAGTGCTTATCATCCGCAGTCGGATGGACAGACGGAGGTTGTGAATAGATCATTGGGAAATTTATTACGATGTCTTGTGAAAGATAATCTGAAGAGTTGGGATGTGAAGTTATGTCAAGCGGAGTTTGCTCATAATCATGCTATAAACCGTAGTACGGGTTTCAGTCCATTTCAGATTGTATATTCAAGCTTGCCAAAGGGGCCGTTGGATTTAACGATAGTTCCACAACCGAAGGGGACAGTTAAGCGAGATGCTAATTTCGTTGATGGGTTAACAAAATGCCATAGAATCGTTCAGGAACGATTGGAGAAGACAAATGAGAAGTATAAACGATCTGCGGATCTGAAGCGAAGGAGTGTTGAATTTAATGAAGGAGATTTAGTATATGTTGTGCTAACGAAGGATCGTTTTCCAGTAGGAGCATACAATAAACTTAAAGCCTGAAAGATTGGTCCTGTAAAGATTGTGAAATGGATCAACGAAAACGCTTACAGGTTGAAGCTACCGGAGGATGTGTACACTTCTGACGTGTTTAATGCTAAACATCTTATACCTTATTATGGAGATGAACAATCCAATGGGGAAGAACTTTTAAATTCGAGGATGAATTTTTCCCAAACTGGGGAGGATGATGCAGCCCAACCTGATTCAAGTCGCCCAAATTCTTTAGGTCGCTCCAATGCAGTACAAATTGAAGAGATTTTAGGTCGTTTGCGACCTAGGAGAGATTCGCGAGTTAACGAGCAACATTCTTTAGGTCGCTTGCGACCTAGTGGAGATTTGCGACCTAGCAAAGCGCGCTCGCGAGTTAACGAGATAGGTCGCTCAAGCGAGCTACGACCTGGCAATGGAAACAAGTTAAGTTTAGGTCGCGAATGACCTAACGCTCATACGCCGCTTCTTTAGGTCGTGAACGACCTAATATTAAGGCGCAAATTTCTCCACCCCAGCTAAGTCATAAGTCGCTCCCTCTCAAGTGCCGCCTTAGGTCGTTCATATTGATAGGTCGCGTGAAGATTGCCATGAAGCTTTGTTCTTAGATCGCTGCTATTTTAGGCTGTGAGTCGTTACGTGTATATGTTGAGTCGTTTTGATGTATCTTCTTTTTAAGTCGTGTGTTGCTTGTATATATTGTTAAGTCGTTGTACTCGGGTCGATTACTATGTGGGATGAAACCAGTGTGTTAGGTCGGTGCTGATCCATGTTAGGTCATAGGTCGCTTAAACGACCTATGTTAGGTCGTGCACTATTGTTAAGTCGTGAGTATGTGGTGTTGTAATAAGTTGAGTCGCATATTGATAGGTCGCTAGCGACCTAAGTTGGGTCGTGTATTGTTCGAGTTGTAACGCCTATAAATAGGCAAGGTGAGTCATTTGTAAAAGATGTGATTTTGGAATAAACTTTTGTTTGTGAAGCTTTGTGCCTCCATTAAATTGGTAGTTGAGTGTGATCTCCTATCTCCACTTTCGGTTATTCGAGTGCGCTCGAATCAACGATCGTTGAAGCTAATTCGCGGTATCAAATGCGCTTGATTAACGTCTGAAGAATTGCAGATCTTCTTTCACGGTATCGTGCGCGATCAATGTGTCGAAGATAACTAGAATTCGGTATCTTTGTGATCAACGAATTTGGGCATTCGATATTCTTCATTTCATCTATTCATATTGCTTCATCTAATCGTTTCATCGATTAGTTTGACACGAAATCTTCATTTCGTCGTCAATCCATATCATCCGCTGCCTCACTATGATCAAATACATTTAACATATTCAAAATCTTAAATATATGTTTGTTATCATCAAAAGGGGGAGATTGTTGAATATGCGGTTATATGACTTTTGTTTGATGATAATAAACATATATATACATATATTCGTGTAAATGTATTTGTTAATGTACTATTTTATTTTTCATAGACTAAATAAATATTTGCTGAATAAAAATGAATAACACAGAATTTGAATTCAAACAGAAATTTTATTCAAACAAATATTTATTACAATTTTGAATGGTACGAATTCAAGCTCTCACTATACACTATACAACTTCGATACAAATTCAATTACATCACAATTTTGCATTTATAGTTGACCTCACTACATATCACTCACACTCGTATTTATCTTCAAATTCATTCCAGATTGAATCCAGCATCTGAGCAATCTGCAAAAATAAATTTTGACGTAGTAAAATTGAAAAGAAAATATTTTTGCAGTATAAAATAAAATGTGAATTATGAAAATAATATTCGCCTCAGTTGTTTGGGTTGTTCGTCATCATTTAACTTTGAATTCATCATACACGAACAACTTGTGACATACACAGTGTATCACTGTATATGCCACAAGGCCGCGCACACCGATATATACACTTGATAAATTTATAGGGACAGGTGAGCACAAGGTCAAACCCAAATCATGCCGGGTTCAACACAAGTGAAATAAATATAAAGTCACGAAATTAGCACAAGGTCAAACCCGTGCTACAAGCTGGATTCAACACCGGTGCAAATGGCCAAAACTCAAGAATCAAGTGTCGACTAGTTCAATATAAACAAGACCAGAAAAGAAAATGAAATGGCACATGTATATACAGTGCATAGTCGCATCAAGAAACCAAAACCAAAAAGTACACATGACTATTTCAACTTCAAACTCACAACAAGCATGGTACAAAGACTACAATTACAAAACTCAACTCAACATAGATGCATATGCACAAGTCAAGTGATGCACCAGTGATACCAGTGGAATGAACAAGAGTAGCCTCTACATGAAGGTCTGAAACAAATGAAACCAGAGGCAACTGGCAACAAATAATACAATATACTCCAGACGGAGATGTACAAGTTCGTCGCAGCCAATATTAATGCACAGAATCAAGCAACAATATGTACAGGTCAGTGAAGAACCCAGACTACATGAACCAGGATCGGAGTCAAAATATTATCTCAATATCAAGCCGCAAGTCAATCAAGTTTATCAGCAAATTCCAAGGAAAGCCAAGGATGCAAGTTCGAACAAATTCAAGTCAAGGCCGGAATCTTCAGTTTAACAAAGTATAATCGAAGTCAAAAGGAAATCATCCAACAAAGTCAAATTCGAGTCAGAGCCAAGGTGGTCAAGGAAGTTCGAAACAGAGAATACGAAGTCAACTAAAAACCAACATCGTTAGTTAAAGCCGTGTTTCAAATCAAAGTCAACAACGTGATGACCAAGGAGTCGAAATCAATGTCGTGGAATTCAAGCAACGAAAATATATTCGAATTGAACAAGTCATAAATCATCCCAAACGTTCAAGCATTATCAAGCGGCAGAGCAAAAAATTTGACGAATTCAAATAAAAAATATACGACGAAAATTTAGGCATTCAACTCCTATAAAAGGATAACATCATCGGCATTCAAGTTCATCGATCGAGTTAAAAAAACAAAGCAAATCAGACGAAGCAAAAGGCGAAAATCACATACCAGTCATCAATCGAACTCGATCAACATCGAAGCAGCCGAGTGGAACTCGAACGAGAACAAATTATCACGCAACATCCCTATCGATCAATCAACGAAGGCGCAGCTTCAATTGTAACTCAAAAGCCATAATTTAAGAGTACGGAATAAAAGAGAACAGGAAGCCGCCATTTTCACCATAGAGATAACGAGCCGGAAATATAAAAAGAAAAAGGGGATTTTAATCACTATTTTGTGGGCCGGCCATATCTTTTAATATTTAGGCTTTAGTTTATTTTTTATTAGGGTTTTGGGGTTATTTAATTTGTTTTTAATTTAAATTCTCTTTTAACCATTGTATTTACTAGTCGTGTGACTAGGGGACAAACTACTTGGCCTAGTTTGAGAATTCACAACTCAGTGGCTGAGTTGTGGCAGGTTTTTGAGCGTAAGGTTAGGTTTAGTCGATTGCGGGTGTCGTGAGTTTACGTGTGTAAGCGTCTGACTATCTAATTTCTAGTAGAAACCTTGGGTGCAGCACGTGGGCAGGGTTTTGCCGAAGCTGGGTAAATCTGTATGTTCTATTTACTGCATTTACTATTCTGCTATTATCTGTGCTGCAATTATTCTGCTGAGATTTGTGTTGAAATTATTTTATATAATCTTCCACAATAAATTTTTATAATTTATAGTATCACTTTATTCACCCCCCCTCTAGGGTGAAATCGATCCTACAGAAGTATCCGAGTGTGCCATATTGTCCGTAATTTAGGTGGGAATTCATCGGTCGATGTTTTGCCTAATTCCGAGTTAGTATGCAGAAGTTATTACAGTCTGAACAAAAAAAATAGCGGCTTCTGCACTAGGAGGAGTTCAAGTATGGGGATGTGGTAGCCTATTATTTTCTATGTACAACTGTAAGTCCCCTTGGAGAACTACAATATGTGTTCACATGATAAAGTATCCGAGTGTACCATATTACCCGTAATTTAGGTGGGAGTTCATCAGTCGAAGTTTTGCCTGATTCCGA
Organism: Allium cepa; assembly: GCA_030765085.1. Classification (NCBI taxonomy): domain Eukaryota; kingdom Viridiplantae; phylum Streptophyta; class Magnoliopsida; order Asparagales; family Amaryllidaceae; genus Allium; species Allium cepa. The sequence goes on from CM060934.1 coordinate 110,423,829, forward strand.
GTTAGTATGAAGAAGTTATTGCAGTCTGAACAAAAAAAATAATGGCTTCTGCACTAGGCGGAGTTCAAGTATGGAGATGTGGTAGCCTGTTATTTTCTAAGTACAACTGTCATTTCCCTTGGAGAACTACAGTGTTCGTTCACAAGATGAAGTATTCGAGTGTACCATAATGTCTGTAATTTAGGTGGGAGTTCACCGGTCGAAGTTTTGCCTGATTCCGAGTTAGTCTGCAGAAGTTATTGCAGTCTAAAGAAAAAATATAGCGGCTTCTGTACTAGGCGGAGCTCAAGTATAGGAATGTGGTTGCCTGTTATTTCCTAAGTACAACTATCAGTCCCCATGGAGAACTACAGTGTGCGTTCACTAGATGAAGTATCCGAGTGTACCATGTTGTTCGTAATTTAGGTGGGAGTTCATCGGAAGAAGTTTTGCCTGATTCCGAGTTAGTACGTAGAAGTTATTGCAGTCTGAACAAAAAATTAGCGGCTTCTGTACCAGGCGGAGTTCAAGTATGGGAATGTGGTAGCCTGTTATTTTCTATGTACAACTGTCAATCCCCTTGAAGAACTACAGTGTGCATTCACAATATGAAGTATCCGAGTATACCATGTTGTTCGTAATTTATGTGGGAGTTCATCGGTCGAAGTTTTAACTGATTCCGAGTTAGTATGCAGAAGTCATTGCAGTCTGAACAAAAAAAATAGCGGCTTCTACACTAAGCGGAGTTCTAGTACGGGGATTTGGTAGCCTATTATTTTCTAAGTACAACTGTCAGTCCCCTTGGAGGACTACAGTATGCGTTCACATGATGAAGTATTCGAGTGTACCACATTGTCCGTAATTTAGGTGGGAGTTCATCGGTCGACGTTTTGCCTGATTTCGAGTTAGTATGCAGAAGTTATTGCAGTCTGAACAAAAAAAAATAGCAGCTTCTGGACTAGGCGGAGTTCAAGTATGGGATGTGGTAGCCTGTTATTTTCTAAGTATAACCGTCAGTCCCCTTGGAGAACTACAGTGTGCGTTCACAAGATAAAGTATCTGAGTGTATCATATTGTCCGTAATTTAGGCGGGAGTTCATCGGTCGAAGTTTTGCCTGATTCCGAGTTAGTATGCAGAAGTTATTGCAGTCTGAACAAAAAAATAGCGGCTTCTGCACTAGGCGTAGTTCAAGTACGGAGATGTGGTAGCATGTTATTTTCTAAGTACAACTGTCAGTCCCCTTGGAGAACTACAGTGTGCATTCACAAGATGAAGTATCCGAGAGTAGCATATTGTCCATAATTTAGGTTGGAGTTCATCGGTCGAACTTTTGCCTGAATCCGAGTTAGTATGCAGAAGTTATTGCAGTCTGAACAAAAAAATAGCGGCTTCTACACTAGGCGGAGTTCAAATATGGGGATGTGGTAGCCTGTTATTTTCTAAGTACAACTGTCAGTCCCCTTCGAGAACTACAGTGTGCGTTCACAAAATGAAGTATCCGAGTGTATCATGCTATCCGTAATTTATCTAGGAGTTCATCGGTTGAAGTTTTGCCTGATTTCGAGTAATATGAAGAAGTTATTGCAGTCTAAACAAAAAGAATAGGGGCTTCTGCACTAGGCGGAGTTCAAATATGGGGATGTGGTAGCCTGTTATTTTCTAAGCACAACTGTTAGTCCCCCATGGAGAACTACAGAGAGCGTTGAAGTGGGGATATAGCCTGTTATTTTCTAAGTACAACTGTTAATTACCATGGAGAACTACAGTGTGCGTTCACAAGACGAAATATGCAATTGTACCGCATTATCTGTAATTTAGGTGGGAGTTCATCGGTCGAAGTATCGCCTAATTCCGAGTTAGATTGAAGAAGTTATTGCAGTCTGAACAAAAAAATAGCGGCTTCTGCACTAGGCGGAGTTCAAATATGGAGATCTGGTAGCATGTTATTTTCTAAGTACAGCTGTCAGTCCCCATGGAGAACTATGGTGTGCGTTCACAAGATGAAGTATCAGAGTGTTCCATATTGTCTGTAATTTAGGTGGGAGTTAATCGGTCGAAATTTCGCCGGATTCCGAATTAGTATGAAGAAGTTATTGCAGTCTGAACAAAAAAAATAGCGGCTTCTGCACTAGGCGGAGTTAAAATTTGGGGATGTGGTAGCATGTTATTTTTTAAGTAAACTGTCAGTCCCCATGGAGAACTACGGTGTGCTTTCACACGATGAAGTATCCCACTGTACCGTATTGTTCGTAATTTAGGTGGGAGTTCATCGGTCGAAGTATCGCCTAATTTCGAGTTAGAATAATTTGCAGTCTGAAGAAAAAAATAGCGGCTTCTGTACTAGGCGGAGTTCAAATATGGGGATGTGGTAGCATGTTATTTTCTAAGTACAAACTGTCAGTCTCCATGAAGAACTATGGTGTTTGTTCACAAGATGAAGTATCGGAGTGTTCCATATTGTCCGTAATTTAGGTGGGAGTTAATTGGTTGATGATGCAGCTAAGGCCGGAGAAGAAGTTGTGCAAACTTTAGTTCCTGAAAACATGAGTTTGTGGTGTAGTGTGATGAGTCGTTCACGACTCAGTGAAGGCTTGGGTCGCTGCCGAGCTAAGGAAGGAGGACCACGAGTTAACAAGTTAAGGGGGAAGTAGGCCGAGTTAACGAGACATCGGGTTTGAGTCGTCCACGACCCAAGAGAAGCATGAGTCGTTTCCGACCTAACTGTGACAATCTAAGTCGTTTACGACTTAACGGGATAAAGGACAACGGGTTACAGGAACAAGAGCCTATTTTAGGTCGACCCCGACCTAAGGAAGAGAAGCTACGAATTAAGAGCCTAAGTCGGCTACGACTTAACAAAAGAGGAAGCAGTCACGACCTAACTGAGTCGTTGAGGAGCGCAGGGGGATTGGGCTTGAGTCGGCACGCGCTTAAGTCGGCCATATGAGCTGAGGTGTTGTAGTTTGTTGGCCTTGAGTCGTTAGGTCGTATACGACCTAACTGTTGTAGCCGTGTGGTTGATGAGTCGTGTATCTTGTGTTGTTTTTTTTTGAGTCGGTAATGTATATGAGTCGGTCTTGTATGTAGATAAGCTGAGTCGTATGTCTTTGAGTCGTGTAAATTGTGTTGCGTTGTTAAGTCGGCAACGACTTATGATGAGTCGGAGTCTATGAGTCGGCAACGGGTTAAAGGGGTCGGTTGTGTCAAGCTATAAATAGAGGGTGTGTTGTATATTTTGGGTGGTTGATTTTTGAATAAAATTCTCTTTTGTTAGCTTTGTGCTTTCATACCAATTGGTAGTTGAGTGTAATCTCCTATCTCCTCTTTCGGTTAATCGAGTGCGCTCGATTCAACGATCGTAGAAGCCGATTCACGGAATCTAGTGCGCTAGATCAACGTGCGAAGAATCGTAGATCTTTGAACACGGTATAGTGCGCTATCAACGTGTTTGAGATAGCTAGAGTTCGGTATCTTTGGATCAACGAACTTGGGCATTTTGGTATCTTCAACTCACCGATTGCTACATTTCATTGATTGAAGTTTTGTTTGATTAATCCGCTGCGTCAGTTTTTTTGGTATCAGAGCCATACTTAGCCAATCATAGCTAAGTTGATTCTTGGAGCCAAGTTTTTGAAGTTTGAATTTGTTCATTGTGTTCATATTGAAGTTGCAACAAGTTTGAATTTTTTGATCCATTACATTTTGGATCAAAGTGAGCAAAGGAGTTTGAAATTGAAGAAGGCCGTGTATACTAGCGGGGAGTAGCCGAGCCTTGTGGAGTGTTTGAATTTGGAGCCGACTTAACCTAAGTCGCGACTTGTTGCCGAGTCAAGGGTTAAGCCGAGTCAAGCTAAGCCGTACATTGTTGAGCCGAGACTTGTTATTTTGTTGAAAGCTTTGGAGTTTTGTGTTTGAATTGTAGAAGTTTGTGAAGTTTTCAATCATGCCACCAAGGAGAGCTAATCGTCATCAAAACGTTGAAGCTTTGTATCATAGAGAAGAAGCCGAGCTTATGGAACAACGTATTAATGAAAAATTTGATGAAGGCATTGGAAAATTGGAGAGATTGATGAATGATTTGAATCAAAGGAGGAGATCACCAAACTCGAACCATGGAGGAAACCGAGTTTCGCCATCGGTTACGGAAGCGAGGAGGGTATCACCACATTCTTGTAGAGATAGAAGAGAAACGTCAATTTCATCACGAAGAGATCATCATGACTATGCACATGAAGAGAGAAGAAGTCAACGTGAATTTGACCATGAAGCATATAGGGATGAAGAGAGACATAGTCAAAGAAGCATGCATGAACGAAGGGATGATAATGGTCGAGATCGATGTAGACGTACTTTTGATTTTGTTGAAGAAGGTGATAGAGCTAGTATTCATTATCGAGATCGAGATCAAGTTCGAAATTCTTATCGGGATGTTGAAGATGATCGACGATGGGAATCTGGTATGAAAATGGAGATTCCGGAGTTTAAAGGCGGGATGGTTGTTGAAGAATTCTTAGATTGGTTGTCTAATGTGGAGGAAATCTTTGATTTCAAGGAGGTCCCGGAGAATCGAAGGGTGAAGTTGGTTGCTACTAGGTTGAGGGGGAGAGCTTTGGCGTGGTGGCAACAAACTAAACTTACTAGGGAGAGAATGGGAAAGTCAAAGATAGAATCGTGGGAAAAGATGAAAAGGTTGATGAGATCTACTTTCTTACCTTACAACTACCAATCACTTATGTACCAGAGGTTGCAGAATCTGAGGCAAGGGACAAAGTCTGTTAGTGATTATGCTGATGAATTTTACCAACTCATTGCCAGAAACGATATTATGGAGACAGAAGAACAGCTGACTGCTAGATTCATTGGGGGATTGAGGATGCAGATCCAGGATATGGTTAATATGTTCGATCCTAGATCCGTTGCAGAAGCACATCAGAAAGCGTTAGCTTGGGAGAAACAAGGAAGACGTGGAGGTGGTGTGTTTACTAATTCCAATAATCAAGCGAAGGGTGTTAGTGGAAGTTCTAGTGTTCCTAAACCTGTTACAAAACCAGTGGTGAAGGAGGCTGAGAAGGCGAAGGTTAGCAGTGGGTTCAAATGTTATAACTGTCAGGAGTTGGGTCACAAAAGCAACGAATGTCCGAAGCCGAAGAAGAGAACCATGGTTGCAGAAGTTGAGGAGGATGATGGTGAGGAAGCAGAGTGTTCAAATACACCTTATGTTGAGGAGGAAGAAGAATTGTTTGGAGATGAAGGTTGTAATCTTATGATGAGGAGAAGTTGTTTGACACCAAAGCAAGAGGAGGATTGTAGTTGGTTGAGAAGCAATATTTTTCAGTCGACATGTACTATTCTGGGGAAAGTCTGCAAGTTCGTTATTGATGCGGGAAGTTGTGATAATATTATTTCTACGGAAGCTGTAAGGAAGTTGAACTTGAAGACTGAGAAGCATCCTAAACCGTACAAGCTAGCATGGTTAAGGAAGGGTGGTGAAGTAAAGGTGTGTCGAAGGGCTTGTGTTAATTTTTCTATTGGGAAGAAATACAAAGATGAAATTTGGTGTGATGTAGTGGACATGGATGTTTGTCACTTGTTGTTGGGCAGACCGTGGCAATTCGATAGAGTAGTTCAACATGATGGTCGTGCCAATAGTTACAGTTTCATGTTCGAGGGTACGAAAATCACTTTGGTTCCTAAGAAGCAACAGCAGAAGGAGAGCAAGCTAGAGGAGATTGAGGAATTAAAAACTCTGTTGACTTTGAAAGAGTTTGTTAAGGAAGTTGAAGAGGAGCCTGAAGTATTTTTGTTGATTGGGAGAGAGAGTAGTGAAGAAGTTGAGATTCCAGATGAAGCAAAGCCAATTTTGAAAGAATTCGAAGATGTCTTTCCAGAGGAGTTGCCTAAGGAGTTACCGCCACTTAGAGACATTCAACATCAGATTGATCTTGTGCCGAGAGCAGTGTTACCACATCGACCACACTACCGAATGAGTCCGAAGGAACATGAGGAGTTACGAAGGCAGGTGGAAGAGTTGTTGGAACAGAGACGTGTTCAGGAAAGCTTGAGTCCTTGTGCCGTGCCAGCATTATTAGTACCAAAGAAGGACGGAACATGGAGGATGTGCACAGATAGTAGAGCTTTGAATAAGATCACTGTCCGATATAGATTTCCTATGCCGAGGTTGGATGATTTGTTGGATCAGTTGAGTGGGGCAACTATATTCTCGAAGATTGATTTGAAGAGTGGTTATCATCAAATTCGAATCAGACCTGGAGACGAATGGAAGACAGCTTTCAAGACGAGAGAGGGGTTGTACGAATGGTTGGTTATGCCATTTGGTTTGTCAAATGCACCTAGTACATTCATGCGGGTGATGAATCAAATCTTTAGACCATTCATTGGGAAGTTCGTTGTGGTTTATTTCGATGATATTCTGATTTACAGCAGAAGTATGGAGGAGCATGTTCTACATCTGAGGGAAGTATTAATTATTCTTCGTGAGGAACAATTCTATGCTGCTACGAAGAAATGTGTGTTTATGACGCATACTGTTTTATTTCTTGGGTATGTTGTTTCAGGAGAAGGTATTCAAGTTGACCAGAGTAAAGTTGAGGCAGTCAGGAATTGGCCGCAGCCAAAGACAATTACAGAAGTGAGAAGTTTTCATGGGCTAGCATCATTCTACCGAAGATTCATTCCACACTTCAGTAGCGTGATGGCTCCAGTTACTGATTGCATGAAGGGTAAACAGTTTGTATGGTCAAAAGAAGCGGGGGTTGCCTTTGAGAAGATCAAGGAATTGTTGACGTCTGCACCAATTCTTGTTCTACCAAATTTCCAGTTACTGTTTGAATTGCATACTGATGCTTCGAAGGTTGGTATTGGAGGAGTTCTTAGTCAGAATGGGAAGCCAGTTGCTTATTTTAGTGAGAAACTGTCAGGGGCAAAGATGAGATACAGTACATATGACGTTGAATTCTATGCTGTTGTGCAAGCTGTTAAGCATTGGAGACATTACTTATTTCAGAAGGAGTTTGTTTTGTACACTGATCACGAAGCTTTGAAACATTTACAAGGGCAGGATAAAATTTCAGCGAGACAGGCATCATGGATTGCTTATTTACAGCAGTTTACTTTTGTCGTTAAGCATAAATCAGGGGTGACAAATCGAGTAGCTGATGCTTTGAGTAGGAGGAGTCATTTATTAACGACAATGAAAGTTGAAGTGACGGGTTTTGAGATGTTGCCGGAGATGATTAATGAAGATCCTTACTTTGTGAAATATGTTGAGAAGGTGAAGGGTGAGAGTACCGATGAATTTACGTTGGTTGATGGTTTTCTGTTTAAAGGGAATCGTTTGTGTATTCCAGACTGTAGCTTGAGGTTGAAAATTGTCAAAGAGTTACACGAGGAAGGGCATGTGGGCCGTGATCGTACTTTGCAATTGATTTCACAATCTTACTTTTGGTCGTCGATGAGAAAAGAAGTGGAAAGATTTGTGGAGCGATGTCATATTTGCCAAGTTTCAAAGGGAACAGCGACGAATGCAGGGTTGTATATGCCGTTGCCTGTACCGTCTAAGCCATGGGTTGATATTAGCATGGATTTCGTTTTGGGTTTGCCTAGAACTCAAAGGGGAAATGATTCGATATTTGTTGTGTTGGACAGGTTTTCGAAGATGGCACATTTTGTTGCTTGCAAAAAGACAGCGGACGCAGTTCGAGTGGCGCAGTTATTTTTTAAGGAGATTTATCGAATTCATGGTTTACCAGAATCTATTGTGTCGGATAAAGATACTCGTTTTCTGAGTCACTTTTGGTTGAGTTTGTGGAAGATGGTGGGAACGAAACTGAAATTTAGTAGTGCTTATCATCCACAAACTGATGGACAGACAGAAGTTGTTAACAGGTCATTGGGAAATTTGTTGCGTTGTCTTGTACAGGATAACTTGAGAAGTTGGGACATGAAGTTATGCCAAGCTGAATTTGCACATAATCATGCAGTGAATCGTAGCACGGGATTCAGTCCATTTCAGATTGTTTATTCAAATTTACCCAGGGGACCGTTGGATTTGGCAGTAGTACCACAGTTGAAGGGAATAGTTAAACGAGCTGTTGATTTTGTTGATGAGGTGACTGAATGTCATAAAATCGTTCAGGAACGATTGGAAAAGTCGAATGAGAAATATAAGCGAGCTGCAGATTTAAAGAGACGAAATGTTGAATTTAATGAAGGTGATTTGGTGTATGCTGTGTTAACAAAGGATCGTTTTCCAGTGGGCGCTTACAATAAATTGAAAGCGCGGAAAATTGGTCCAGTTGAAGTTTTGAAGAAAATTAATGACAATGCTTATAAGTTGAAGCTGCCGGAGGATATGTACACTTCTGACGTATTCAATATTAAGCATCTTGTGCCATATTACGGAAATAAACAATCAGATGAAGAAGAATGTACAAATTCGAGGACGAATTTTTCTCAACCAAGGGAGGATGATGCAGCTAAGGCCGGAGAAGAAGTTGTGCAAACTTTAGTTCCTGAAAACATGAGTTTATGGTGTAGTGTGATGAGTCGTTCACGACTCAGTGAAGGCTTGGGTCGCTGCCGAGCTAAGGAAGGAGGACCACGAGTTAACAAGTTAAGGGGGAAGGTAGGCCGAGTTAACGAGACATCGGGTTTGAGTCGTCCACGACCCAAGAGAAGCATGAGTCGTTTCCGACCTAACTGTGACAATCTAAGTCGTTTACGACTTAACGGGATAAAGGACAACGGGTTACAGGAACAAGAGCCTATTTTAGGTCGACCCCGACCTAAGGAAGAGAAGCTACGACTTAAGAGCCTAAGTCGGCTACGACTTAACAAAAGAGGAAGCAGTCACGACCTAACTGAGTCGTTGAGGAGCGCAGGGGGATTGGGCTTGAGTCGGCACGCGCTTAAGTCGGCCATATGAGCTGAGGTGTTGTAGTTTGTTGGCCTTGAGTCGTTAGGTCGTATACGACCTAACTGTTGTAGCCGTGTGGTTGATGAGTCGTGTATCTTGTGTTGTTTTTTTTTTGAGTCGGTAATGTATATGAGTCGGTCCTGTATGTAGATAAGCTGAGTCGTATGTCTTTGAGTCGTGTAAATTGTGTTGCGTTGTTAAGTCGGCAACGACTTATGATGAGTCGGAGTCTATGAGTCGGCAACGGGTTAAAGGGGTCGGTTGTGTCAAGCTATAAATAGAGGGTGTGTTGTATATTTTGGGTGGTTGATTTTTGAATAAAATTCTCTTTTGTTAGCTTTGTGCTTTCATACCAATTGGTAGTTGAGTGTAATCTCCTATCTCCTCTTTCGGTTAATCGAGTGCGCTCGATTCAACGATCGTAGAAGCCGATTCATGGAATCTAGTGCGCTAGATCAACGTGCGAAGAATCGTAGATCTTTGAACACGGTATAGTGCGCTATCAACGTGTTTGAGTTAGCTAGAGTTCGGTATCTTTGGATCAACGAACTTGGGCATTTTGGTATCTTCAACTCACCGATTGCTACATTTCATTGATTGAAGTTTTGTTTGATTAATCCGCTGCGTCAGTTGAAGTCTCGCCGGATTCCGAATTAGTATGAAGAAGTTATTGTAGTCTGAAAAAAAATAGCGGCTTCTGCACTAGGCATAGTTAAAAATTGGGGATGTTGTAGCATGTTATTTTCTAAGTAAACTGTCATTCCCCATGGAGAACTATGGTGTGTTTTCACAAGATGAAGTATCCGAGTGTATTATATTGTCTGTAATTTAGGTGGGAGTTCATCGGTCGAAGTATCGCCTAATTCCGAGTTAGCATGAAAAATTTATTACATTCTGAACAAAAAAATAGCGGCTTCTGCACTAGGCGGAGTTTAAATATAGGGATGTGGTATCCTGCTATTTTCTAAGCATAATAGTCAGTCCCCATGGAGAGCTACAGTGCGCGTTCATAAGATGAAGTATCCGAGTGTACCATATTGTCCGTAATTTAGTTGGGAGTTCATTGGTCGAAGTTTTGCCTGATTTCGAGTTAGTATGAAGAAGTTATTGCAGTCCGAACAAAAAAATAGCGGCTTCTGCACCAGGCGGAGTTCATATATAGGGATGTGATAGCCTGTTATTTGCTAAGTACAACAGTCAGTCTCCATGGAGAGTTACAGTGTGCGTTCCATAGATGAAGTATGTCCGTAATTTAGGTGGGAGTTCATCGGTCGAAATTTTACCCGATTTCGAGTTAGTTTGAAGAAGTTATTGCAGTCTGAACAAAAAAATTAGCGGCTTCTGCACTAGGCGGAGTTTAAATATGAGGATGTGGTAGCCTGTTATTTTCTGAGTACAACAGTCAGTCCCCATGGAGAGCTACAATATGGGATTACAAGATGAAGTATCTGAGTATTCCATATTGTCTGTAATTTAAGTGGGAGTTAATCGGTTGAAGTCTCGTCGGATTTCGATTTAGTTTGAAGAAGTTATTGCAGTCCGAACAAAAAAAAATAGCGGCTTCTGCTCTAGGCGGAGTTCGAATATAGGGATGTGGTAGCAATTTATTTTCTAAGTAAACTGTCAGTCCTCATGGAGAACTATGGTGTGCGTTCACAAGATTAAGTATCCGAGTGTACCATATTGTCCGTAATTTAGGTGGGAGTTCGTCGGTCGAAATTTTTCCTAATTCTAATTTAGTATGAAGAAGTTATTGCAGTCTGAACAAAAAAATTAACGGCTTCTGCCTAGATGGCGTTCAAATATGAAGATGTAGCATGTTATTTTTTAAGTACAACTATTAGTCACCATGGAAAACTACAGTGAGCGTTGAAGTGGTGATATAGCCTGTTATTTTCTAAGTGCAACTGTTAATCACCATGGACACTACGGTATACGTTCATAAGCTAAGTATCCAAGTGTTTTATATTATCTGTAATTTAGGTGGGAGTCCATCGGTCATAGTTTTACCCGATTCCGAGTTAGTATGAAGAAGTTATTGCAGTATAAACAAAAAAATAGCGGCTTCTATCTAGACGGAGATCAAATACGGGGATGTAGCCTGTTATTTTTTAAGTACTACTGTTAGTCACCATGGAGAACTATGGTATAAATTCACTAGATGAAGTATCCGAGTATTTTTTTTTGTCTATAATTTGGATGAAAGTCAATCGGTCGAAGTCTCGCCTGATTCCGAGTTATTATGAAGAAGTTATTGCAGTCTGAACAAAAAAATAGCGGCATCTACGTAGGTGGAGTTCACATATGGGGATGCTACTATCAAATCTACTTCCACAGGTACAACTAAAAATGCATGCATGTTGTGACTAAATGCAGGCCCACCTAGACGTGCATATATACCCGTGCTCATAATGAAAAATAATAATTAACTTGTTTATTCATGTGCACGCACGCACTGGTTGAATTCTTCAAAGTCCTAAAAAATCAGAATTATCTTCATATGCGTGAAACGAGTGAAGAACATCAACAAACAAAGAAGCATGCATCAAACTAGTTAAACTAAGAGACCATTCAATTAAACATACACGCAACAAAAAAATCACAGTAGTTAAAGCAGGAAACAGTCAACAATGAACCATCTTCTAATGCAGGAAACCAGTAATACTTGAGAAACATCAGCATACAATGCATGAAATGAGTGCAGAAGTTGACAACATAGCGGGCATCATGCGCTTTTAAATCACAATGCCCCAAATACTGGAGGATCTTCGTCCATCTTTGCTCTCTTCGTCCTACTTTCAGTTTCATCTATGCCATCTTCTTCACTTTCTTCTCCAGAACTAGGATACTTTTCCCGAAAAGTCTCGATCCCACAAGCAGTGCTACCAGGACAAACACACAAACCTGGATATAAAATGAATGAAACGCCCATTTAACAGATACTAACACAATTATTATTGCATACGTACCTAAACACACGTGCGCGCGCGCGTGTATTATGTAAATATGTATATGTCCGTGTGTGTGTATACATGCGCGCACGCACACACTCTATATAATATAAATGCTGCATTGCAATTGGCAAACTAGTATACACTCCGTATCACTATTATTTTATTAAACTTTGCACTGTAATGTAGTCATGGATTAGAATTTACACTGTAAATTGTTAGCTTGATTTATTGGATAGGCTATATGATTCCATCATATTTTCCAAGCTTGATTCAAAATCTGGCTATTGACAGACCATATATCCTCTTATTATATTAATTTAGCTACAGATGCTGCTATCTTATATGATAGACTAAAAAGAATCCAGGACCATGGACAGAACAACTTACTCAAGCAGTTAAAATAATAATAATAAAAAGGTTGAAAATTTGCCTTGTTTAATGCTTTCAAATCCAAATTGGTAAAATATAATTGAGAAAGTCGCATCATATATAGGATTGGGTGGAATTTCAAAATAAATATGTCCAAAAACAAAAATAAGAATATCTTATCAGATTTCACTCAGGTAACTGAACAAATAGTCAAAAGAACTATGCAACCATAGCCAATGAAATTCTTGTTATAGTTAATTGTGTTTTAAAATTTTAAGATGATTTATATACTCAAAAATTTATTATAAAAACTGATTGTAAATCAGCTAAATTTATGTTTAATAAAGATTTTAAACTTGATATATCAAAACAAATGTTTGCCAGATGGCAAGCTAATTTAGCACCTTTTGATTTTGAAATCCTTCATAAAAAAGGTGAAGAATAGTCTTCCTGATTTTTTAGCTCATGAATTTTTACAGGAAAATGATCATAGGAAAGGATGGAGGAAATATTCTTATGGCCTAACATGGCAATAAAAAAATATTTGCTGAAAATTTGACAACCACTTCAGGGAATAATAATCCTAATGATCCTTTATTCAATGAATTTTTAGAATTTAAGAATAAAAAAAGGGCGAATAGCCAATCTGATTCGTCATCATATGCTAGCATAACTGGCATTGAAGAAGATGAATAAAATACAACCACTTATACGGAATATCCACATAGAGAAATCATACTTCTCTTAGAATTTGATGATATAAAAAGGGAGAATGATCCCTGAAATCTACTACAAGGCTATCAAGATACTTCATCATTTACTATCACGGCATATAAGCAAAGGGCATATTATGGGGCAATAATAAAAGCCTCCGAGACCTATGAAATAACCTATTTTAATGCAGGTGACGCGAATGTTTATAGTTTCAGTAAAATAATATTAAAAGGCTAATAATGCCTGAAGAATGGGGGTTGTCTACCCTTAAATAAAAAGAAATGTTTTTACCTGATAATAATTTTTTTAATAGTTTAACTATTGTGACTATGTAGAAGCACTATATAAAGTACTTCTCTATGAAAATAATAAACGTAAATATTCATGGTTTACAAAAATTTGCGGGGAAGTTTATAAACGACCAATACCAAATTGGTTTATCGACCGGTGGACAAAATATGGACCACTGTTTGATATTCTTCCAGAAAAAATAGAAAAACAATGTTCAGAATGGGTTGATGTTTCACCAAGATTAAGTAATCATGAACAATATTTAATGATATCGGGAGCAGGCCAATAAAATTTCTTTATTGAATTTTCCATTCCTTGGATTTCAAAATGGAAAGCGAGAATAGGATATACCAATCAGGAAATTCCTTGTTCACACAGATGTCTTTTTACAAAATTTTAGGACAAAGTAATCGGAATTGACAACAATACAAGTCGATATTTGACCAAGAAATGATAAAAGAAATAGGAAAAAAGGTAAAATTCTATTGGGAACAAGAATCTATAATTCAGCATAAAGAAGCTCCAAGCCCGTTCCGACATATTATCAGAAAATTTAAGATGCAGAAATGAATAGTCACTAAAGAAGATATTTTTTATGCCTATATTTGCTAGATCAACACTTCACTTGTAAAATGTCCTCATATTTGTTTTGGTATTTTCAGTTTAATATGTAAAATCCTGAAAACACTGTAGCAAAGTTCATACTGTAGCAGTATGCTAAAGCAACCTTTTAGTAAATTAAGTTGTCTAAGTGTATGATAAGTGTTTAATAATTTTGGCTAAATAAGTTGTCTTAGTGTACACATATGAACACATTAGTCATACTATATTATTAGTTATTAAAAATTATTCTTATAAGTTATTTGTCAATAATCTTTCGTTATAGTAGATTATAAATTATTGGTTATATAAGTTATCATTTATAAATTATCAATTATAGATTTTCATTTATAAATGATTAATTATCAAGTATTGGTTATTAATTATATATTACTCGTTATTAATTATTATAATATTTAAAAAATGTGAATACACTCAAAAAATAATGCTAAATAAGTTGTATAAATAAATATTTACAACGGTCAAAACTAATAAGTTGTTACAGATCTCTGTTAAGTGACTTAAACAAACAGTCGTTGCAAGTGTCATCTTGTGCACGTTGTAAATAAATAGTTATAGTAGGCCGTTTTCCTGTAATGTATGCCCCTATTGCTTGAAATTTCTGTAGTCTGAACATACAATGTTGTTTTCTTTTTAAGTGGCAATGAACTAGAACAAATTTATCCGTACTCAAGTATGTCATCTAAACAATAAGTGTGTAACCACATTAATTAACAGCTAAACACTGCTAAATTAAGTCACAACAAAACGAGCTGAATGAATGAAAAAAAAAATAGAAAGAGAAAATTACAAAAAAGAGAAACATATTGAGAACAACACTTGTCCAACGTAGTTGCAAGAGAAACAATATATTCAAGGAAAGTAGCATGCATTGCCCAAGTGGTTTGTGAAGAAGGATTTGTTGTATATGCATTACACTACAATCACAAAAGACGGTTCGTGTTAACAAATGGTCATAATGAAAAATAATAATTAACATGTTCATTCATGTGCACGCACGCACTAGTTGAATTCTTCAAAGTCTTAAAAAATCAGAATTATCTTCATATGCATGAAACGAGTGAAGAACATCAACAAACAAAGAAGCATGCATCAAACTAGTTAAACTAAGAGACCATTCAATTAAACATACACGCAACAAAAAAACCACAGTAGTTAAAGCAGGAAACAAACAACATTGAACCATCTTCTAATGCAGGAAACCAGTAATACTTGAGAAACATCAGCATACAATGCATGAAATGAGTGCAGAATTTGACAACATAGCGGGCATCACGCTCTTTTAAATCACAATGCCCCAAATACCGGAGGATCTTCGTCCATCTTTGCTCTCTTCGTCCTACTTTCAGTTTCATCTATGCTATCTTCTTCACTTTCTTCTCCAAAACTAGGATACTTTTCCCGAAAAGTCTCGATCCCATAAGCAGTGCTACCAGGACAAACACATAAACCTGGATATAAAATGAATGAAACGCCCATTTAACAGATACTCACACGATTATTATTGCATACGTACCTAAACACACGTGCGCGCGCGTGTGTATTATGCAAATATGTATATGTCCGTGTGTGTGTATACATGCGCGCGCGTGCACACACTCTATATAATATAATTGTTGCATTGCAATTGGCAAACTAGTATATACTCCGTATCACTATTTTTTTATTAAACTTTGCACTGTAATGTAGTCATGGATTAGAATTTACACTGTAAATTGTTAGCTTGATTTATTGGATAGGCTATATGATTCCATCATATTTTCCAAGCTTGATTTAAAATCTGGCTATTGACAGACCATATATCCTCTTATTATATTAATTTAGCTATAGATGCTGCTATCTTATATGATAGATTAAAAAGAATCCAGGACCATGGACAGAACAACTTACTCAAGCAGTTAAAATAATAATAAAAAGGTTGAAAATTTGCCTTGTTTAATGCTTTCAAATCCAAATTGGTAAAATATAATTGAGAAAGTCGCATCATATATATGATTGGGTGGAATTTTAAAACAAATATGTCCAAAACAAAAATAAGAATATCTTATCAGATTTCACTCAGGTAACTGAACTAATAGTCAAAAGAACTATGCAACCGTAGCCAATGAAATTCTTGTTATAGTTAATTGTGTTTTAAAATTTTAAGATGATTTATATACTCAAAAATTTATTATAAAATTTGGTTGTAAATCAGCTAAATTTATGTTTAATAAAGATTTTAAACATGATATATGAAAACAAATGTTTGCCAGATGGCAAGCTAATTTAGCACCTTTTGATTTTGAAATCCTTCATAAAAAAGGTGAAGAATAGTCTTCTTGATTTTTTAACTCATGAATTTTTACGGGAAAATGATCATAGGAAAGGATGGAGGAAATATTCCTATGGTCTAACATGGCAATAAAAAACTATTTGCTGAAAATTTGACAACCACTTCAGGGAATAATAATCCTAATGATCCTTTATTCAATGAATTTTTAGAATATAAGAATAAAGAAGGGGCGAATAGCCAATCTGATTCGTCATCATATGCTAGCATAACTGGCATTGAAGAAGATGAATAAAATACAACCACTTATACGAAATATCCACATAGAGAAATCATACTTCTCTTAGAATTTGATGATATAAAAAGGGAGAATGATCCCTGAAATCTACTACAAGGCTATCAAGATACTTCATCATTTACTATCACGGCATATAAGCAAAGGGCATATTATGGGGCAATAATAAAAGCCTCCGAGACCTATGAAATAACCTATTTTAATGCAGGTGACGCGAATGTTTATAGTTTCAGTAAAATAATATTAAAAGGCTAATAATGCCTGAAGAATGGGGGTTGTATACCCTTAAATAAAAAGAAATGTTTTTACCTGATAATAATTTTTTTAATAGTTTAACTATTGTGACTATGTAGAAGCACTATATAAAGTACTTCTCTATGAAAATAATAAACGTAAATATTCATGGTTTACAAAAATTTGCGGGGAAGTTTATAAACGACCAATACCAAATTGGTTTATCGACCGGTGGACAAAATATGGACCACTGTTTGATATTCTTCCAGAAAAAATAGAAAAACAATGTTCAGAATGGGTTGATGTTTCACCAAGATTAAGTAATCATGAACAATATTTAATGATATCGGGAGCAGGCCAATAAAATTTCTTTATTGAATTTTCCATTCCTTGGATTTAAAAATGGAAAGCGAGAATAGGATATACCAATCAGGAAATTCCTTGTTCACACAGATGTCTTTTTACAAAATTTTAGGACAAAGTAATCGGAATTGACAACAATACAAGTCGATATTTGACCAAGAAATGATAAAAGAAATAGGAAAAAAGGTAAAATTCTATTGGGAACGAGAATCTATAATTCAGCATAAAGAAGCACCAAGCCCGTTCCGACATATTATCAGAAAATTTAAGATGCAGAAATGAATAGTCAGTAAATTAGATATTTTTTATGCCTATATTTGCTAGATCAACACTTGACTTGTAAATTGTCCTCATATTTGTTTTGGCATTTTCAGTTTAATATGTAAAATCCTGAAAACACTGTAGCAAAGTTCATACTGTAGCAGTATGCTAAAGCAATCTTTTAGTAAATTAAGTTGTCTAAGTGTATGATAAGTGTGTAATAATTTTGGCTAAATAAGTTGTCTTAGTGTACACATATGAACACATTAGTCATACTATATTATTAGTTATTAAAAATTATTCTTATAAGTTATTTATCAATAATCTTTCGTTATAGTAGATTATAAATTGTTGGTTATATAAGTTATCATTTATAAATTATCAATTATAGATTTTCATTTATAAATGATTAATTATCAAGTATTAGTTATTAATTATATATTACTCGTTATTAATTATTATAATATTTAAAAAATGTGAATATACTCAAAAAATAATGCTAAATAAGTTGTATAAATAAATATTTACAACGGTCAAAACTAATAAGTTGTTACAGATCTCTGTTAAGTGACTTAAACAAATAGTCGTTGCATGTGTCATCTTGTGCACGTTGTAAATAAATAGTTATGGTAGGCCGTTTTCTTGTAATGTATGCCCCTATTGCTTCAAATTTTTGTAGTCTGAACATACAATGTTGTTTTCTTTTTAAGTGGCAATGAACTAGAACAAATTTATCCGTACTCAAGTATGTCATCTAAACAATAAATGTGTAACCACATTAATTAACAACTAAACACCGCTAAATTAAGTCACAATAAAACGAGCTGAATGAATGAAAAAAAAATAAAAAGAGAAAATTACAAAAAAGAGAAACATACTGAGAACAACACTTATCCAACGTAGTTGCAAGAGAAACGATATATTCAAGGAAAGTAGCATGCATTGCCCAAGTGGTTTGTGAAGAAGGATTTGTTGTATATGCATTACACTACAATCACAAAAGACGGTTCGTGTTAACAAATGGTCATAATGAAAAATAATAATTAACATGTTCATTCATGTGCATGCACGCACTGGTTGAATTCTTCAATGTCCTAAAAAATCAGAATTATCTTCATATGCATGAAACGAGTGAAGAACATCAACAAACAAAGAAGCATGCATCAAACTAGTTAAACTAAGAGACCATTCAATTAAACATACACGCAACAAAAAAACCACAGTAGTTAAAGCAGGAAACAGTCAACAATGAACCATCTTCTAATGCAGGAAACCTGTAATACTTGAGAAACATCAGCATACAATGCATGAAATGAGTGCAGAAGTTGACAACATAGCGGGCATCATGCGCTTTTAAATCACAATGCCCCAAATACCGGAGGATCTTCGTCCATCTTTGCTCTCTTCGTCCTACTTTCAGTTTCATCTATGCTATCTTCTTCACTTTCTTCTCCAGAACTAGGATACTTTTCCCGAAAAATCTCGATCCCACAAGCAGTGCTACCAGGACAAACACATAAACCTGGATATAAAATGAATGAAATGCCCATTTAACAGATACTCACACGATTGTTATTGCATACATACCTAAACACACGTGTGCGCGCGTGTGTATTATGCAAATATGTATATGTCCGTGTGTGTTTGTATACATGTGTGTGCGCGCGCACACACTCTATATAATATAATTGCTGCATTGCAATTGGCAAACTAGTATATACTCTATATCACTATTTTTTTATTAAACTTTGCACTGTAATGTAGTCATGGATTTGAATTTACACTGTAAATTGTTAGCTTGATTTATTGGATAGGCTATATGAATCCATCATATTTTCCAAGCTTGATTTAAAATCTGGCTATTGACAGACCATATATCCTCTTATTATATTAATTTAGCTACAGATGTTGCTATCTTATATGATAGATTAAAAAGAATCCAGGACCATGGACAGAACAACTTACTCAAGCAGTTAAAATAATAAAAAAAAGGTTGAAAATTTGCCTTGTTTATGCTTTCAAATCCAAATTGGTAAAATATAATTGAGAAAGTCGCATCATATATAGGATTGGGTGGAATTTTAAAACAAATATGTCCAAAAACAAAAATAGGAATATCTTGTCAGATTTCACTCAGGTAACTGAACTAATAGTCAAAAGAACTATGCGACCGTAGCCAATGAAATTCTTGTTATAGTTAATTGTGTTTTAAAATTTTAAGATGATTTACATACTCAAAAATTTATTATAAAAACTGATTGTAAATCAGCTAAATTTATGTTTAATAAAGATTTTAAACATGATATATCAAAACAAATGTTTGCCAGATGGCAAGCTAATTTAGCACCTTTTGATTTTGAAATCCTTCATAAAAAAGGTGAAGAATAGTCTTCCTGATTTTTTAACTCATGAATTTTTACAGGAAAATGATCATAGGAAAGGATGGAGGAAATATTCTTATGGCCTAACATGGCAATAAAAAACTATTTGCTGAAAATTTGACAACCACTTCAGGGAATAATAATACTAATGATCCGTCATTCAATGAATTTTTAGAATGTAAGAATAAAAAAGGGGCGAATAGCCAATCTGATTCATCATCATATGCTAGCATAACTGGCATTGAAGAAGATGAATAAAATACAACCACTTATACGGAATATCCACATAGAGAAATCATACTTCTCTTAGAATTTGATGATATAAAAAGAGAGAATGATCCCTGAAACCTACTACAAGGCTATCAAGATACTTCATCATTTACTGTCACGGCATATAAGCAAAGGCATATTATGGGGCAATAATAAAAGCCTCTGAGACCTATGAAATAACCTATTTTAATGCAGGTGACGCGAATGTTTATAGTTTCAGTAAAATAAATTAAAAGGCTAATAATGCGTGAAGAATGGGGGCTGTCTACCCTTAAATAAAAAGAAATGTTTTTACCTGATAAGAAATTTTTTAATAGGTATAACTATTGTGACTATGTAGAAGCACTATATAAAGTACTTCTCTATGAAAATAATAAACGTAAATATTCATGGTTTACAAAAATTTGCGGGGAAGTTTATAAACGACCAATACCAAATTGGGGTGGACAAAATATGGACCACTGTTTGATATTCTTCCAGAAAAATTAGAAAAACAATGTTCAGAATGGGTTGATGTTTCACCAAGATTAAGTAATCATGAACAATATTTAATGATATCCGGAGCAGGCCAACAAAATTTCTTTATTGAATTTTCCATTCCTTGGATTTAAAAATGGAAAGCGAGAATAGGATATACCAATCAGGAAATTCCTTGTTCACACAGATGTCTTTTTACAAAATTTTAGGACAAAGTAATCGGAATTGACAACAATACAAGTCGATATTTGACCAAGAAATGATATAAGAAATAGGAAAAAAGGTAAAATTCTATTGGGAACGAGAATCTATAATTCAGCATAAAGAAGCTCCAAGCCCGTTCCGACATATTATCAGAAAATTTAAGATGCAGAAATGAATAGTCAGTAAATTAGATATTTTTTATGCCTATATTTGCTAGATCAACACTTGACTTGTAAATTGTCCTCATATTTGTTTTGGTTTTTTCAGTTTAATATGTAAAATCCTGAAAACACTGTAGCAAAGTTCATACTGTAGCAGTATGCTAAAGCAACCTTTTAGTAAATTAAGTTGTCTAAGTGTATGATAAGTGTGTAACAATTTTGGCTAAATAAGTTGTCTTAGTGTACACATATGAACACATTAGTCATACTATATTATTAGTTATTAAAAATTATTCTTATAAGTTATTTGTCAATAATCTTTCATTATAGTAGATTATAAATTATTGGTTATATAAGTTATCATTTATAAATTATCAATTATAGATTTTCATTTATAAATGATTAATTATCAAGTATTGGTTATTATTTATATATTACTCGTTATTAATTATTATAATATTTAAAAAATGTGAATACACTCAAAAAGTAATGCTAAATAAGTTGTATAAATAAATATTTACAACGGTCAAAACTAATAAGTTGTTACAGATCTTTGTTAAGTGACTTAAACAAACAGTCGTTGCAAGTGTCATCTTGTGCACGTTGTAAATAAATAGTTATAGTAGGCCGTTTTCCTGTAATGTATGCCCCTATTGCTTGAAATTTCTGTAGTCTGAACATACAATGTTGTTTTCTTTTTAAGTGGCAATGAACTAGAACAAATTTATCCGTACTCAAGTATGTCATCTAAACAATAAGTGTGTAACCACATTAATTAACAGCTAAACACTGCTAAATTAAGTCACAACAAAACGAGCTGAATGAATGAAAAAAAAAAATAGAAAGAGAAAATTACAAAAAAGAGAAACATATTGAGAACAACACTTGTCCAACGTAGTTGCAAGAGAAACAATATATTCAAGGAAAGTAGCATGCATTGCCCAAGTGGTTTGTGAAGAAGGATTTGTTGTATATGCATTACACTACAATCACAAAAGACGGTTCGTGTTAACAAATGGTCATAATGAAAAATAATAATTAACATGTTCATTCATGTGCACGCACGCACCAGTTGAATTCTTCAAAGTCTTAAAAAATCAGAATTATCTTCATATGCATGAAACGAGTGAAGAACATCAACAAACAAAGAAGCATGCATCAAACTAGTTAAACTAAGAGACCATTCAATTAAACATACACGCAACAAAAAAACCACAGTAGTTAAAGCAGGAAACAGTCAACAATGAACCATCTTCTAATGCAGGAAACCAGTAATACTTGAGAAACATCAGCATACAATGCATGAAATGAGTGCAGAAGTTGACAACATAGCGGGCATCACGCGCTTTTAAATCACAATGCCCCAAATACTGGAGGATCTTCGTCCATCTTTGCTCTCTTCGTCCTACTTTCAGTTTCATCTATGCTATCTTCTTCACTTTCTTCTCCAGAACTAGGATACTTTTCCCGAAAAGTCTCGATCCCACACGCAGTGCTACCAGGACAAACACATAAACCTGGATATAAAATGAATGAAACGCCCATTTAACAGATACTCACACAATTATTATTGCATACGTACCTAAACACACGTGCGCGCGCGCGTGTATTATGCAAATATGTATATGTCCGTGTGTGTGTATACATGCGCTCGCGCACACACTCTATATAATATAATTGCTGCATTGCAATTGGCAAACTAGTATATACTCCGTATCACTATTATTTTATTAAACTTTGCACTGTAATGTAGTCATGGATTAGAATTTACACTGTAAATTGTTAGCTGGCGTCTCCTGTTCAAATTTACACTTCAAATTTTACTAAATTGTCGATTATTTAATCGGTAACAAAATTACTAACTCAAGAGAGAAAGGTATGAACGTTTAACGATATATAGCTTTGATCGGTCTTTGGTTTCCTTCACAGGATGTTTTAGAAAAACATTCATACCTGCATGAACACCATGATCAAGAGGAACGACGCAAGGCAGGAGCTTTCAAAGTCAAAAATTGACAAACCAACCTCACTTGCATGTCTTGAATTCTGTTCTATTTTCTTATTATGTTTCACGAGTTTGTAGTAAAACTATTGTACTTTCTGTACCCGTATCATATTTCAGCCATTTGAACTAGAACGGTGTAACCGTGTAAGTATGTTTTATGTTTGTACCTAAACTTTATCTAAATCTATGTATTACAGTACAACATTTTATTATCGTTTTCTACAATTCATCTCCGATGCAGAGTAGTACATCAGTGTGTTGATGAATATTTGGTCAATGCTATGATCTATTTTAGGAATTCTGCAACTCAATGCCACAGCCCCATAAATAGCCCGTGTGTGTGAAGCACGGGTTCCATTCTAGTCTAGTAAAAGATATGACAATACACAGTGATCTAAAAATCACGTTCAGCCACTGAAACACCACAAGCAAAAATCTACGGATTTTGCATAGATATTGTTTCTAAACATTCATGTTCTGCAGAAAAAATCAGTTGCATAATTCATTTATGCTGTTCATAGATACACACACACATATTATTGTTAATAACATATATGCAATCACATTTACAAATATTGCATAAAAAAATATCAAATTGGAACATAATGTAATACCTTTATCCACGCAACAGCAGCCCCATTTAGCTGTAAGTAGAATGTAGCCATCTTGACCCAAAATGTAATGTTGTTCATCAATTGGTACGCTACGAGGAATCATAGTTGCTCTTACCATGCTCATAAATTTATCAACGTCGCCTTGTAATGACACTTTAATATCGAAAGCCCAAATGCGACGTGGGAGAATTAAGCTTGAGCGAATTACGACCTCTGATTCCTCGTTTTTGCATTCCCCGTCAAAAAGAGTTATAATACGTTCGTCTTTTCCAAAAAGAAAATATGCATGTATATCACCACTGAAATTTAGTGCTGGACTACCATCAACCTCATACAATCTTATTTCAAGTTCCAGCCTCAAAGCATCGCTAAACACCGAATAATTCAATTCACAATCATCAACTGTTACAGTCAAACTCCTATCACAATCATCAGTGTCTATGATCAAACCAACAACTTTAGCCTTATTTGTATCATTTTCATTTCCTTTTTCGCTGTGTATTTCAATCTCAAGTTCATTTGTCAATGGTTGAAATTTGGCGGACCAAGGAAAAATACCCGACTTCTCATTCACTTTTATGTTCCAAATGTGAAATATCTTAAAATTCTTAATACCCCATCCATTTATATGGATACGTTCTTCCACAGAATCCATGAAACTATACAGTGAAGTATGACAAAGTACATCAAGTTCGCAGTCTTCATGTTCCTCTGTACCAGCAATAATACATGCCCTTTTGATTTTAGCCAGTGGTCTACCATCATTATTATCATCGTCGTCGTCTATTTCCATTCCAACCTCTTCCGTGAAAAATTGTCGCAGATCTTTAGCGGGATCAATTTCCAGCAATAGGTTATAATTGGGATAAACGTGTGCATGGTAAGGTATTTTTTGTTTCAACACCTTTTGCAAATCTGTTTCCTGTAATAACATATTTACATAAATTATAAAATTAAAATTTATTCAGACATCTGACTAGTGTGAAGATCGAATGGACTGATAGCAATACTGGATTACATATGTTTAAAAAAAAAAATTAAAAAAGAAGAAGCGGTAAACATGAAACCTAAAATATGGAATATTAAATAGAAAACCAATCAGTGAACTAACCATGGATCTTCGACAAACCAGCGAGAAATCGATTAGGAACCAGCAAGAAATCAACAAAACGCACGGCTTTGATTTAAAAGAACCGATAGATTTTCCTACGGAGGCAGAAAACTGCGATGCGGGGAACGCAGGGAAGCTGAAATTTTTGAGATGATTCCGACGAAGATTCGCTGTTCGGGTCTTTTAGCATTAGCGATTGGGCTTTTGCCATTTCAATCGGTTACAAAAGCAACCTATACATCAATTTTAAAGACCCGAAATCTATGTACGGATTAGACCCGGCATCATCCGGACCGGATCTTGAGACATACCAAAATAGACTAAAGAAATTAAAATAAATTAGTATAAAGGGGCACTAGTGATATAGTCTAAACCTAAGGGTTGAATATTAATTTAGTTTTATACTTGTTTTTTTTGAGTCAAATACTCTATTGATAATGCGATTAATTAATCATTTCTGGAAATGAGATTAATTAATCATTTCTGGAAATGAGATTAATTAATCATTGCATTTAATAAAATTGGAAATAAGTTGATGCAAAAATGGATGAAACATATATGCGAATGGTACACGTGGGTTGTATGTGAAGCAATTATGGAAGCATGAGGTATCAAACACGGCTAATATGTCATGGTTAAAGGTATACCCTTATGTAATTTGGTTATATAACCTAACTCTTATAAAGATTCTTGTTTGAAATGAAGTATGCTTTCCGTTTATTTTTAATATTATATATATCGTTATATTAGGATAAGTAATGTTTTATACACATTAAATAAATATAAATAAATAATTCTTTGCAAAAGTATATTACTGATTGTAGTTGCGAAATTATTTATAACCATGAGTTACATATCAATACTTAAATACTTACTCATTAAATGTTCATAGCCAAATTTTATCGAGAAAATGATATCGATGCATCTACTAAGACTACTGTACATAACGCTCTCCATATGACGGATGATGAATTACTCGTAATCGTTAGAGTCACCAAGGGGTTTTGTACTTATGGTTTTTTGGAATAATCATATGGTGGCTTAACAAGAGTCTTTTACTGGTTAATGCAACTAAGTCAAAATGGAAGATCTCAAGTAGTTGTGTGTAGTAATTTTGAGACTTGAGGGTACTATGAATTTTAGTAACTAGACCGCACTTTTATTATGGTTAATCACATGACATGGTGACCGTTTAAAGCCTTAGTTAGATATATGTTGGCCATAGTTATATATATGTTGAACTATTTGAAGTGAAGTATTGCCCAATTATAGGATTCGTCTCCTTCATTGTAGAAGATTGGTATCACCATAATCAGTAATTGAATCAGGGTCAAAACCTCTTGTCGAAGTAAATCTTGTTATAAATGTTGTAGAATTGATCAAAGGCTTTAAAGTTGTTTATGCAATTAACTACGAATATTATTAGTGTTTACGATCATTGACCAAAACTTAGACATCTTTTTTTTTTGAAATGGTTCTTACATACAACATGTCACTAGGACAACATAACACAGATCATATGTCAATATATGTTCGAATCATGCTACGCAAGTTTCGAACTTATGACCTCTCGCACTAAAGTCGAATCACTTAACCACTAGGGCAATGGTGCTCGTCAAAACTTAGATATCTAAACAGTGCAATGGTAATGAAAAGAATACATGCACAAAATGTCGTGTAAGGTCTAGCTTAACATACAGATTAGAAATTGGATTTTGCTCAAATGAAAATGTGCCTATTATCGAACTTCAATAAAGTCTGTACAAGCTTAGTATTTAAATTGTTTAAATGCTAACCAAGGGCCGAAATCAAAGCAGGGAGTCAACACGACCATATTATTTGCTAATTTCCAAGTTTAGTAAATTTTAAATTATTATATAAATAAAAAAATTAATACAAAAGTCATACTAATTTTTTGTTGCATTTTAATTAATTATTTAAAACATTACAATAAATAAAAACAATGTTTAATTGTTATACGTTGGTTAAAAATTGAGCTTAAATTAAATAATTAATTTAATTGTTAAATTAGTTAGGCTCGGAGCCCATTACCTCGTAATGGGTGGTCGACCATGCAACAAAGAGAAGGGACTAAGGTTTCAAATTATGGTAAATTATTTTTTGATTGGAGATAAAGATGATAACGATTATACTCCATGACCCAAAAGTGCATATAAATACATCCTTCGCTCTTTCTCTATTTTTATTGAAAATGGTATTTTATTCTTTTTTTATCCCTAACACACAACAAAAAATAAAAAACCTGCCTCTGTTGAATATGCGCTTTGCGCTTATATGATTTTTGTTTGATGATAATAAACATATATACATTCGTTTAAATGTATTTGTTAATATACTATTTTATTTTTCACAGTTTAAATAAATATTTGCTGAATAAAATAAATAACACAGATTTTGAATTCAAACGAATATTTTATTCAAACAAATATTTATTTAAATTTTGAACAGTACAATTTCAAGCTCTCACTATAACTATACAAATTCAATTTACATTCAGAACCTCACTACATATCACTCACACTCGTATTTATCTTCAACTGCATTCCAGTTTGAATCCAACATCTGAGCAATCTGTAAAAATATAAACTAACGCAATAAAATTGAAAAAGAAATATTTTTGCAATATAAAATGAAACATGATTTTTGAAAATACAATTTGCCTCAATTATTTGGGTTGTTCTTCATAATTTAAATTTGAATTCATCATACACGAACAACTTGTGACATACACAGTGTATCACTGTATATGCCACAAGGCCGTACACACCGATATATACACTTGATAATGCTACAGGGACAGGTGAGCACAGGTCAAACCCAAATGAAAAGCCGGGTTCAACTCACGTGCAATATATTCAAAATCACAACTCTCAGCACAAGGTCAAACCCGAGTTTTAAAACTGGAACTCAGGTGCAAATCAAAAGTACACATGAATGCTATGTTCAAACATGACACAGCCTCAAGCCGAGCATCAAGACACTAAGCAACTGGAAACAACACAACTGAATCAAGTAACCAACTGCAAGTGCAAATGACCAGGACTCATGCAACATGACAAGTAATCAGTGAAGCCACAATGAAACAGTGGAATGAACCAGTGATACAAGTCAACATCTACTCAAGGCAACAGTGCAGTGCAACTACACAACTACAATTCGAGTAATATCACAGGTGAAGTTCACAGTGAAGCCAAAGTGTACAACTACAAGGTCAGGGAAGCAACTAAAATGCAACAGAGTATAGACTAAGCCTGTAAGCATCTCAAAGCAAATACAAGTCAAGTCAATATGATCGAGAGTAACAGGTCACAGTGAAACCCAAATGACAGCAATGACCAGAGAAGACCATATACAAACCCAAAACCAAGCCAGGATGCATCATCCTCAAAAGCAGGTTCAAGTAAAAAGCTCAATGCAACTACAAACAACTGAGGATACACTACAATGAATGCAGAGGTGCAGACGACCAGTAGCCAACAACAAGCCTTGATGAAGCTACCCAACATGATTGTCAATAGTATACAAAAATACAACAGGAACCAATCTCAAGTACTACAAAGACCATGTCAAACACAGTGACACCATTAAGCAATGCAAACAAATCGACAGGTCGAACATACCAAAGTCAAAAGCATCAATATTCATAGCCGTATGTGACTAAAAGTCTGAGCTAAGAAAACAAAACCCAGTCCACAATTGAATCAAGTCAGTATGTCGAACAAGTCGAGATGAACAATGCAACCAACAATGCAAACAAGTACTAGATGGCACTAGCTCAGTAATCAAGTCAACAATGCAAACATGAAGTGAATGCATCTACAAGAAAGCAATAAACAAGTCTAGGTTCGAATTCAATGCAGACGCAAACAATTTCAAGTTGAACAAATCAAAGCCGTGAGATACAGTCAAATTCAAGAAGCCGAAATTAAAAAAAAATGGAACAAGTTAATACCGTGATAGCCAAGCAAATTGACCAAGTCACAAATCGAAACTGTGAGTGCCAAGCATCAAATTATACGTATATGAAAAAGTCAGTGACATCTCAATCATCAAAACAAAATCAAGCGGCCAAAGCACAGTGAAGACGAATTCAAACAAAACTTATACGAACGCAAAAATACGGTTTTGAATTCTATATAAGCCCAATCATCATTGGCAATTTATCTATTCGATTTCGAGCATAACAAAGAAAAAATCATCCAACTCGAATCACGATCGAGTTCAAGCATCAACCCAGTAAAGCAAAAGGATAAAATTACATACCGAAGCAAGGAGTCGAACTCGATCGAACAACGAAGCAGCCGAAGAGAGCAACGAGAGAAGGTCAAAGCTACTCGCGCATTATCCACAAGATTAATCAAACATAAAGTCGGCAGCTTCAAACCCTAATTTGGATTAGGGACGAAGCCCTAAATTTGCAAGAGGAACAGAGCCGCCATATTTTTTACAAAGCCAAATTTGGATCGCAAGCAGAAGACTTAATTCGACAAAGAGGAACAGCCGTCACAAGCAAAAGGATTGGGTTAAAGAAAATAAATTGGGCCGGCTTACTTTATTTTAAAGGGCTTTATTTTATTTAATTAGGGTTTAAATTTAAACTGTTTTAGTTTGTTGTCTTTAATTATTTTTTTTATTTTTCGAATCAATACTTTGTAAATCACCACCTAGGGTTTAGGTAGTGTCAGATTGTCTAGTTAGAATTAGTTCAGTGAGCAGGGTGTGCAAGTTTGCGAAACTCTTAGGCGGGAGCAGAGTTTGCGAGTAAGCAAAGTTCTATTGTAGGCGGGAGCAGAGTTTGCGAGTAAACGAAACTCTATAGGCGGGAGCAGGGTGTGCGAGTCTAGTAGAGTGTTTATGAGCGGGAGCAAATGTTTGTGAGTCTAGTAGAGTGTTTGTGAGCGGGAGCAAATGTCTGCGAGTCTAGTAGAGTGTTTGTAAGCGTGATACTGTTTAATTCTAGTAGAAATCTGGGAATGCAGCAGTAGGCAGGGGTTGCCGAAGCTGGGTAAATTTTGTGTGTGATTTACTTTTCAGCATATTTATTTCTGCGTTTTGTTTCTGTCGAGAAAATTTGCTATAACCCTATTCACCCCCCCTCTAGGGTTAATTTAGATCCTACAAGTGGTATCAAAGCCCGGTATTTTGTTTTTAACTCTAGAGTCATGAATTCACCGAATAATGCTTTTTCTGAGGGGCGATCTATTGCTAGGCCACCCATGTTTAATGGGAATGATTATGCTTATTGGAAAGTTAGGATGGGTATCTATCTTAGTTCTGTTGATTATGATGTTTGGGATATTATTGAAACTGGCTATAAAGCTCCCACTATAATCGTTGGTGATACTGAGATTCCTAAACCTAAGGATAGGTGGGATGCTAACGATAAGAGATTGGAAACGACAAATGCTAAAGCCATGAATGCTTTGATATGTGCTCTTGATAAAAATGAATTTAATAGAATTTCTCATTGTACAACAGCACAGGAAATATGGCACACTTTGGAGGTGACACACGAAGGAACTTCTCAAGTCAAGGAGTCTCGTCTAGCCCTATTCAGCAATGAATACGAAAACTTTGTAATGGACAAAGGCGAGAGCATAAAAGACATGTTTGGACGTTTTTCAACTTTGGTATACAACGCTAGAGCGCTTGGGAAGGTCTTCACTGAGGTAGAGCTTGTGAGAAAGATACTACGAGTTTTACCAATGAACTTTGAGGCAAAAGTCACAGCAATACAAGAATCGAAAAATCTGAGTAAGCTAAGCATGGAGGAGTTGATTGGCAACTTGATGACATATGAGCTTGAGCTAAAAGCAAAGGAAGAACGCAACAACTCCGAACTAAAGAAGAAGACGATTGCCTTAAAGAGCAAAGAAGAGAGCGATGAAGATGAAAAAGATCCAATTGAAGAGCTTGCAATGGCTGTCAATAATCTTAGAAGATGGTCAAGATTCAAGCCACGCAAGAAGAAAACAAAGGGTAATAGGTCAAAAGATTCCGAAAATTCCGATAATGAACTGACGTGTTATAATTGCAACAAGCCTGGACACATCAAACCAAAATGCCCGCTTCTCAAAGACAACAAAGGAAAGAAAAAGAAGAAGAAGGCCTTTGTAGCGACTTGGGATGATGAAGAAGGAGAGGAAGCTTCGGATAGCAGCTCAGAGGAGGCTAACTTGTGTTGTATGGAAAAATCAGAATCAGAAGCAACCTCCGAGGAATCTAGTGAGGTAGGTGAGTATTCCTATAGAGATCTTGTTTTTATGTGCTCAGATCTTACTAAAACAATTGATAGTCTTGAATCAAAAATTGAAAAACTGAAATCTGAAAGGAGGAAACTCGCCTATGAAAATTCTAGGTTAGAAACTGAACTTGAAAATATTCAAAACCTAGACTGTAAAAATTGTAAGATTTTAGATTCAGAATTATCAAAACTTAGGAATAACTTTGAGAATCTTGAAAAAGAAAACTTGAATCTTAAGGAAACCATCGACGCTAGGAAAAAGGATTTTATAAATCGATGCACCTCACTTGTCACTGAAAACACAACATTAAAAACCAAAGTCCAAAATCTTGAGAAATCCCTGAATAACTTTTCAAAAGAAGAAAAATCTTTCAAAATGTTATTGGGAAATCAAATTTTTGCTAACAACAGAAAAGGACTAGGTTTTGGAAAATCACAAGATAATGATAAAGGTAAAAGTGTCTTAGCTCGATCTGAAATAATTGGACATCATAGTCATAGGAACAAGAACACAAAATTTAATCAAGTCAATTTAATGTGCACGATTTGTAGAAAATTTGGACATAATCAAAATAATTGTTGGTATAGACCCAAACACGTGAAAACTATACCAATTTGGGTTCCAAAAGGCACAAATATAAAATCTTTAAAAGTCAAACAAATTTGGGTGCCAAAAGGAACATATATAAATAGTTTTGGGTCTCCACAAACATATTTTTCATGTTCTGCCACTAACAGTCATGGACCTATAAAAAAAAATAGGTCACAAAAATCTTTCATCCTGTAGGTGTGGTGGCAGGCTAAGGAACAACAACAGTGTTCTCTGGATTTTGGCTGTTCCAGAAACACAACGGGCGTCAAAGCAAAGTTCCTTAGCCTAGTATAAAGGTGACAGAATCACAATGGACAACAACGAAAAGTTATCGTAAAGGTAAAACAGGTAAAATTGTTTTGAACGATATATTAAATGTGATAATCTGCACCGTATTCTGAATTAAATCAGCCAGTAATGTGATGATGTCTTTAATTCTGACTTATACTTAATTGATATAATTTTTTGACTTTTTTATGACCTTGATTT
The DNA here is from genome assembly GCA_030765085.1 of Allium cepa. NCBI lineage: Eukaryota > Viridiplantae > Streptophyta > Magnoliopsida > Asparagales > Amaryllidaceae > Allium > Allium cepa. The sequence goes on from CM060934.1 coordinate 110,455,684, forward strand.
GTGCTTAAATGATGACCAATCAGATTTTCAACTTTGAACTAATCCATATAAATTTGTTCGGTCAAATGATGGTTACTCATGCTACACGTAGATATATTGGTTTTGACATTTTGGTCACTGCTTGTAAATTTGCATGATTTCAAATTTCATGTGAAAGCTGTTAAAAAGGATTTCAAGAAATTGTTTTTGAAATAATTATGATGTTGATTACGCATGAATATAACTGTTTATCCTACGGTTTCTGATTATTTACATGGCTTCAATTCAAATTCAAAAGAATGTCATTTAAATTGTTGTTAAAATTGAGTTTGAAATTTTCTTATGCACATTTTCATGGTCTTGGTTTATCAAACTCAGTTAGTGATATTTTGGAGTGAAAAAGAAATTCAGATGCAGATTACACTGGTAATATAGTTGATAGAAAAATTATTAGTGTAACGTGATTAATTTTTAAAACATTCATTTGCTGCATCGTTTTTCAAAGAAAATATCTGCATATTCTTCACTTGAAATAATTTTCAAATAGCAGAAAATTTTCTTATAAAACCCCTTCGAGAAAATCATGTTTGACCATATTTACAGATTAGTCATTTTTGAAAAATTGATTTTATAATTTTTGAATTTGATTTTAAATGACTATTTTGACTAATCTAACTCCCTTTGATTATCGAAAAGATGAATAGTGATTGAAAAAGTGATGAGTGTTGATATTTATCATATATTATAACTCGAGAAAGTATAATTAGAAAATTTCTTTAGAATTTCATAACAAGAGTTATAAAAACTTTTTGTTGGGTAAAAACTCCATGATCATTTCTATTTCTATCATCTTTCTATCGACCATCACTTATCAAAATTACATATAGTATGTAAATTTGTGGTAGTTTACAAAGGAAATCATTTGTTCTTCAATATCTTTAAATCTGTGAAGGAAATTATTTGTGCTTCAATTTATTATATTTAGCAATAAAAATAAATATCCAAAGTATTCACTCTCATTTAAAAGTCCTCACGGTTATGCATGGGTGAATTACTTGGATTTTTGATTATGTGCTTCCATGCTCATTTAAAAGTCCTTACGGTTATGCATGTATGGAACGCATATCAAAATTAATTGATTTAATAGACAAGTTGATTCTAATCCCATTTAAAAGTCCTCACGGTTATGCATGGTTAGAAGATACTTGAATTCTTTTTTTAAAATAAAAATTGTGAATACTACTAATCTCATTTAAAAGTCCTAACGGTTATGCATGGTTAGTAGATATTCAAATTTCCTGAAATAAATATACCACAAATAGACAGAACTGTATGATTTTTGATGATTTTATCCCCATCACTTCTGAAAGTGGAATATGCGCCTGACTAGGGTAATTATGATTTTTGTTTGAGTTTTATTGAAATTTGATATTTATATTCGATTGAGTTAAATGTTTGATTCATGTCTGTCACTTCATCCCTATTTTTATAACACTATTATTCTTTTGCTGATAACAAAAGGGGGAGAGATAAGTTAAGATTTTGTCAAATAGAATCAAGCAAAGGTCAAATAATTTTCCATTTGCATATAGGCTCATTATATACTTTTATTTATATGCATATATGTAGAGGGAGTATTGTGTAGAGAGGAGCATTCAAATAGGGGGAGCAAATTGAACGATCAAATACATTTAACATATTCAAAATCTTAAATATATGTTTGTTATCATCAAAAGGGGGAGATTGTTGAATATGCGCTTTGCGCTTATATGATTTTCGTTTGATGATAATAAACATATATACATTCGTTTAAATGTATTTGTTAATATACTATTTTATTTTTCACAGTTTAAATAAATATTTGCTGAATAAAATAAATAACACAGATTTTGAATTCAAACGAATATTTTATTCAAACAAATATTTATTTAAATTTTGAACAGTAAAATTTCAAGCTCTCACTATAACTATACAAATTCAATTTACATTCAGAACCTCACTACATATCACTCACACTCGTATTTATCTTCAACTGCATTCCAGTTTGAATCCAACATCTGAGCAATCTGCAAAAATATAAACTAACGCAGTAAAATTGAAAAAGAAATATTTTTGCAATATAAAATGAAACATGATTTTTGAAAATACAATTTGCCTCAATTATTTGGGTTGTTCGCCATAATTTAAATTTGAATTCATCATACACGAACAACTTGTGACATACACAGTGTATCACTGTATATGCCACAAGGTTGTGCACACCGATATATACACTTGATAATGCTACAGGGACAGGTGAGCACAGGTCAAACCCAAATGAAAAGCCGGGTTCAACTCACGTGCAATATATTCAAAATCACAACTCTCAGCACAAGGTCAAACCCGAGTTTTAAAACTGGATTCAACTCAGGTGCAAATCAAAAGTACACATGAATGCTATGTTCAAACATGACACAGCCTCAAGCCGAGCATCAAGACACTAAGCAACTGGAAACAACACAACTGAATCAAGTAACCAACTGCAAGTGCAAATGACCAGGACTCATGCAACATGACAAGTAATCAGTGAAGCCACAATGAAACAGTGGAATGAACCAGTGATACAAGTCAACATCTACTCAAGGCAACAGTGCAGTGCAACTACACAACTACAATTCGAGTAATATCACAGGTGAAGTTCACAGTGAAGCCAAAGTGTACAACTACAAGGTCAGGGAAGCAACTAAAATGCAACAGAGTATAGACTAAGCCTGTAAGCATCTCAAAGCAAATACAAGTCAAGTCAATATGATCGAGTGCAACAGGTCACAGTGAAACCCAAATGACAGCAATGACCAGAGAAGACCATATACAAACCCAAAACCAAGCCAGGATGCATCATCCTCAAAAGCAGGTTCAAGTAAAAAGCTCAATGCAACTACAAACAACTGAGGATACACTACAATGAATGCAGAGGTGCAGACGACCAGTAGCCAACAACAAGCCTTGATGAAGCTACCCAACATGATTGTCAATAGTATACAAAAATACAACAGGAACCAATCTCAAGTACTACAAAGACCATGTCAAACACAGTGACACCATTAAGCAATGCAAACAAATCGACAGGTCGAACATACCAAAGTCAAAAGCATCAATATTCATAGCCGTATGTGACTAAAAGTCTAAGCTAAGAAAACAAAACCCAGTCCATAATTGAATCAAGTCAGTATGTCGAACAAGTCGAGATGAACAATGCAACCAACAATGAAAACAAGTACCAGATGGCACCAGCTCAGTAATCAAGTCAACAATGCAAACATGAAGTGAATGCATCTACAGGAAAGTAATAAACAAGTCTAGGTTCGAATTCAATGCAGACGCAAACAATTTCAAGTTGAACAAATCAAAGCCGTGAGATACGGTCAAATTCAAGAAGCCGAAATTAAAAAAATTTGGAACAAGTTAATACCGTGATAGCCAAGCAAATTGACCAAGTCACAAATCGAAACTGTGAGTGCCAAGCATCAAATTATACGTATATGAAAAAGTCAGTGACATCTCAATCATCAAAACAAAATCAAGCGGCCAAAGCACAGTGAAGACGAATTCAAACAAAACTTATACGAACGCAAAAATAGGGTTTTGAATTCTATATAAGCCCAATCATCATCGGCAATTTATCTATTCGAGTTCGAGCATAACAAAGAAAAAATCATCCAACTCGAATCACGATCGAGTTTAAGCATCAACCCAGTAAAGCAAAAGGATAAAATTACATACCGAAGCAAGGAGTCGAACTCGATCGAACAACGAAGCAGCCGAAGAGACTAACGAGAGAAGGTCAAAGCTACTCGCGCATTATCCACAAGATTAATCAAACATAAAGTCGGCAGCTTCAAACCCTAATTTGGATCAGGGACGAAGCCCTAAATTTGCAAGAGGAACAGAGCCGCCATATTTTTTACAAAGCCAAATTTGGATCGCAAGCAGAAGACTTAATTCGACAAAGAGGAACAGCCGTCATAAGCAAAAGGATTGGGTTAAAGAAAATATATTGGGCCGGCTTACTTTATTTTAAAGGGCTTTATTTTATTTAATTAGGGTTTAAGTTTAAACTGTTTTAGTTTGTTGTCTTTAATTATTGTTTTTATTTTTCGAATCAAAACTTTCTAAATCACCACCTAGGGTTTAGGTAGTGTCAGATTGTCTAGTTAGAATTAGTTCAGTGAGCAGGGTGTGCAAGTTTGCGAAACTCTATAGTCGGGAGCAGAGTTTGCGAGTAAGCAAAGTTCTATTGTAGGCGGAAGCAGAGTTTGCGAGTAAACGAAACTCTATAGGCGGGAGCAGGGTGTGCGAGTCTAGTAGAGTGTTTGTGAGCGGGAGCAAATGTTTGCGAGTCTAGTAGAGTGTTTGTGAGCGGGAGCAAATGTCTGCGAGTCTAGTAGAGTGTTTGTGAGCGGGAGCAAATGTCTGCGAGTCTAGTAGAGTGTTTGTAAGCATGATACTGTTTAATTCTAATAGAAATCTGGGAATGCAGCAGTAGGCAAGGGTTGCCGAAGCTGGGTAAATTTTGCGTGTGATTTACTTTTCAGCATATTTATTTCTGCGTTTTGTTTCTGTCGAGAAAATTTGCTATATCCCTATTCACCCCCCCTCTAGGGTTAATCTAGATCCTACAGCCTCCACTGCTCAAATAAAATAAAAATTGATGAAGCCTAGAAGGAAGTTTTCAATCTTTATTAAAGGATAGGGAATTTGGAATTCAAGGAGATTGCAAACAATCAATGTGTTGATAACTTCTAGGACTAGAGGTACATGTTTTATATAATTATACATATGTAATGTTAGATCTTCCCATCTTCTTCTTCTTGCTCTTAATTTAAGTCACGACAATTAGAGAAAACTTTAAATTTAAATTTAAACTTGTTTTATTTATATAAACATAATTATTTCAACCGACATACACTTGTATTTGTAAATAAATAAATGAATATATATATATATATTTAAAAAAAATATTTTTATACCTATGGCTTAACTGTGAATTATATATATGTAGACATAAACCAATTTTTGAAATTAAATTAAAACGTGCATATTTATATATATTTTGATTTAAAAAAATCCATTTTTGTACACAAATTAATAACAATAAAATTCAAATTATATATACATATGTGAGTGTGTGTGTCTCATGATTTTATTAAGACAAAAGTTATACATATATTTATATTTGTTTACACAGTGCTTTAAATAAAAGGTTATACATATTAAGATATATTTACGAACTATATAAATTAAAAAAATTAATGAAATAAATGAAAATCAAACAAGTTAAATTTGTGTTCAAAATAAAAACTAGGATATAAGACATTTGCTACATATGTACATGCGTATGCGCGTGTGTGTGTATATATATGTATGTGTGTGTGTATAGGTATTTATGTATGTATGTTTGTATGTATTTACATACGTGGGTATGTATCTTAGAAATAAGATTGTATTAAATAAAATTTAGGCCAAAATTAAAAACTAATATGTGTGTCCATGTGTATGTGTATGTATTTGTTCTTACAACAAACTACTTGTATAATCTATGAAAAGTATAAATCGACATTTCTTCACAACTTACTATATTTGTAATGATCAAATATCCTAATGGTTATTTATTGACATGTGATATTTGTCAAATTATGTACACCTTAGATTATATGCCATATTTATGACACTTGCTATGTTTATGTCGTGAACATGAACACATTATAAATCAAAACACAATATAAAACCAAAGTAAAATAAAATGACATGGGGTATACAATTTTTAAAAATCATACTATATTAACACAAATGTTTCAATTTAAATTAAACAAATTTAAATTAAAACACAAAAACTATTTTATTAAAATTCACTAAATATGATCTGACGAAAAGAATACTCTTTATTTACGCACAAAACACGACGTAGTGCAAAATAAAAGGAATTTTCTTAAAAAAATCTTTTTATCTCGTTATCGATGCACCTAACCGAACAATGGTACCAGAGTCTGCATTATATTCACATGAATAAATAACGCATAGGGTGGTCTTGTGGGGAAAACGTGTTTAACTAATGAGAAGGTTACTTAATTAAGGAGCGTTCTTATGAATAAAAAACCTCCCCGCTCCTGGCCTTGACCCATCTTATCGAAGTAGTCCCTTTTCAAGGATATTCCCTAATGGAAGGCTTAATTTTTTTTTGCACCTTTGATTCAAATAAGTGTATTTGAATAATATAAAATTTTTAAAGAATTTTAAACCGAACTAAATTCGAATTTAAATTTATAAGGTCTAGCTTAACATATATATTAGAAATTGGATTTTACTCAAATGAAAATGTGCTTATTATCGAACTTCAACAAAGTCTATACAAGCTTCAGTATTTAAATTGTTTAAATGCTAACCAAGGACCGAAATCGAAGTAGGGTCAACACGACCATGTTATTTGCTAATTTCCAAGTTTAGCAAATTTTAAATTACAATATAAATGTTGTAATAAAAAATTAATACAAAAGTCATACTAATTTCTTGTTGCGTTTTAATTAATTATTCAAAACATTGAAATTAATTAAAATGATGTTTAATTGTTATATGTTAATTAAATACTGATCTTAAATTAAATAATTAATTTAATTATTAAATCAATTAGGCTTGGAGCCCATTATCTGGTAATGGGTGGTCGGCCATGCAACAAAGAGAGGGGGCTAAGGTTTTAATTGTAGGATCGATTTCACCCTAGAAGGGGGTTGAATAAGGTGATACTATTAATTATAAAAATTATTGCGGAAGTTCATATAAAATATAGTTACAATACAGCTTTAGCAGAATTATAATAGCACAGATAATAGCAGAATATTAAAAGCAGAAAATCGAACACACAGATTTACCCTGCCTACGTGCTGTCCCCAAGGTTTCTACTTGAAATTAAGTAGTTCGACGTTTACATACGTAAACTCGCGACACCCACTATCGACTAACCTAATTCTACGCTCAAAACCCTGCCACAACTCAGCCATCGAGTTGCGAATTCTCGAACTACACCACCATAGTTCGTCCCCTAGTCACACGACTAGAAATTATAAAAGTTTAAAAGTAAATTACGAATAAAAACAAATTTAAAAAACAAAGAACCATAATTTTTTAACAAAAGCCCAAGATAATAAAAGTCGGCCCAAATAAAAATATTGAGTTAAACAATTTATCCCTTTTTTCTTCTAATCCTTCGGCCCGACTTCTTTATGAGTGATGGTTTCTTTGTCTTCGTTCGTTCCTTTTCTAGATTTAGGGTTTTCCTTTGTTGAAGCTGCCGACTTTAGTTGGTTGATCGAATATGTGATTTCGCTTTCCTTGATCTATCAATCAACCGTCCCCTTGTAGCTTGCTTCGGCTGCTTCGATCGAGTTCGATTTTATAGGTATGTTATTCCTTTTGCTTTTCTAGTTGATATGCTTGAACTCGATCTTGATTCGGGTTGAATGATTATTCTTTGTTGCTTGAACTCGAATGATAATTTGGCGATGATGTTAATGGTTTATATAGGATCTTAATTCCTATAATCTCGTTCGTATAAATTGTTTGAACTCGTCTGATAATTTTGTTTGGCCATTTGATTATGCTTGAATGATTGAGATGATTTCTGAATTCTTCAATTTCATATATTTTCGTTACTTGATTGACACGACTTGATTCATTGGTCATCGCGGCTTTGAATTCTCTGACGATGTTTTCTTAGTCATCACGACTTTGAAACTGCTGCTTTGATTTTGTAAAAACCTGCTTTGAGTTTCTGGCATTTGAACTTGAAATTGTCTGCATTTTGGTTGATGGTCATCTCCACTTGCTGTTGGTCTTCATGTACCTTGTCACGCATGTATATATTAAGTTATATGTTGCAGACTTGAGTCGTTAACATATGTGAGCATGTTGACCTTATGTTACTGTTCGACTTCTTATATACATCATTGTTTATATGTGAACTGTCTTCATTGTGCATTACACTTGTAGTCAGGTCTGCATGGAGTCTGGTCTTTGTGTCCACTGCTTTATTTGGTTCTGGATTTGTATGTGGTCTTGTTGACATTGTCTACATTGGACTTTGTGATTATTATTGAACTCGAATTGTGTCACCATGTCGTTGCGGTTGAAACTTTGAGCTGTACTCGGTTGTTGTTTGATGTTGAGGCCTTCAAGCATGTATCATGTGTAGTTAGTTTTGTCTTTGTACATTTGCCTCTGGTTTCACTGATGTGTTTTACCTCTGACAGAATTCGGCCTGTACTTATGCATTGCATACATGTGTGTTTATATATATATATGTATGTATGTATGTGTGTGTGTGTGTGTGTTAGCTTTTCTTACATTGTTTAAGTTAGTCTGCACTTCCTTGACTATACTGCCTCTGATTTTTGCATATGGCTTTGAGTCTTCTTGCTTATGCTCTGATCACTTCGGGCTTTGTGCTTGACCATATGCTTATTGCTACTATTTTGTACATGCTTCGAAGTCTGGTGTAGATATAGTTCTAACCACTATGTAAATTGTTTTCCAAGTGTACATTTTGTTGTGATCTGGTTCTATTGATGATGCTTATCTGGTTTAGCTGCTGTCTATTTTGGTTTTGCTGCAAAACTTGTTTCCGTTTGTGACATCGGCATTGCTTTGAACTGCAGTTGTCTTGGACTTGTATACTTGATGCAGTCTTGTTCTCTTCATGGTTCACCACCATTGCATTGACTTATATTTGCAGTGCACACTTCTTATGTGCATGTTGCATATTCACGTATACTTGACAATTTTGTAATGCACCTGCGTTGAATCCAGCTTATTGCTCGGGTTTGACCTTGGGCTCAATATCGTGACTTAATATTTATTTCACTTGAGTTGAAGCCGACTTTGATTTGGGTTTGACCTTGTGCTTACCTTTCCCTATAATTTTATCAAGTGTATATTGGTGTGCACGGTCTTGTGGCATGTACAGTGATACACCGTGCATGTCACAAATGTTCGTGTAAGATAAATTCAAAATTAAATGATGACGAACAACCCAAATAACCGAGGCATATAATATTTTCAAAATTACATTTTATTTTACACTGAAAAAATATTTTACTTTCAATTTTACTGCGTTAGTGTATATTTTTGCAGATTGCTTAGACGTTGGATTCAATCTGCAACAGAGTTGAAGATAATTACAAGTAAATGAGTGATATGTGGTGAGGTGCAAATGTATAGTGAAAAATGTGATGTGATTGAAATTGTAATGTAACTAAAATTTGTATATATATGTGAGAGCTCAAATTTGTACGATCCAAAAATGTAATAAATATTTGTTTGAATAAAATATCCGTTTAAATTTAATTCTATGTTATTTATTTTGTTCAGTAAATATTTATTTAATTATGTGAAAAATAAAATAGTACATTAACAAATACATTTAAATGAATATATATATATATATATATATATATATATATATATAGGTTTATTATCATCAAACAAAAATCATATACGTGCATATTCAACATCAATTTATGGTAAATTATTTTTTGATTGGAGATGAAGATGATAACGATTATACTCCATGACCCAAAAGTGCATATAAATACACCCTTCTCTCTGTTTTTTTTTTTGAAAATGGTACTTTATCCTTTTTTATCCCTAACGCACAACAAAAATAAAAAATCTACCCCCACTGCTCAAATAAAATAAAAATTGGTGAAGCCTAGAAGGAAGATTTGCAATCTTTATTCAAGGACAGGGAATTTGGAATTCAAGGAGGAGATTGCAAACAACCAATGTATTGACAATATCTAAGACCATAGGTACATGTTTTATATAATTATACATATATAATGTTAGATCTTCCCCTCTTCTTCCTCTTGCTTTTAATTTCAATCACAACGATCAGAGAAAACTTTAAATTTAAACTTGTTTTATTTATATATAAACATAATTATTTCAATCGATAAACACTTGTATTTATAAACAAATAAATGAATATATACACATATATATATATATTCAAAAAAAATATTTTTGTTCATATGGCTTGACCGTGATTTATGTATTCGTAGACATAAACCAATTTTTGAAATTAAATTAAAACATGCATATTTATTTATATTTTGATTTTAAAAATCCATTATTTGTACACATATTAATAACAATAAAATTCAAATTATATATGTGTGTGCGTGTGTGTTTGTGTGTATGTATGTGTCTCATGATTTAATTAAAACAAAAGTTATACATATATTTATATTTCTTTACACTATGGCTTAAATAAAAGGTTATACATATCAAGATTTATTTATGGGTTTTATAAATTAAAAAAATTAATCAACTTAATCAAAATCAAACAAGTTAAATTTGTGTTCAAAATAAAAACTAGCATATTAGACATTTTCTATATATGTATATGCGTGTGCTCGTGTGTGTATATACGTGTGTATGTGTGTATATACAGGTATGTGTGTATGTATGTATATATTTACGTATGTGTGTGTATCTTATAAATAAGATTATATTAAATAATATTAAGGAAAAAATTAAAAACTAATATGTGTACGTGTATGTGTGTGTATTTGTTATTAACTACTTGTATAATCTACGAAATGTATAAATTGACATTTCTTCGCAACTTACTATATCTGTAATGACCATAGATCACAATGGTTATTTATATGCGATATTTGTCAAATTATGTACACCTTAGATTATATGCCATATTTATAACAGTTGTTATGTTTGTTTTGTGAACATGAACACATTATAAATCAAAACACAATATTAAACCAAAGTAAAATTAAACGACGTGGGGTATAAAATTTATACAAATCATACCGTGTTAACACAAATGTTTCAATTTAAATTAAACAAATTAAAATTAAAACACCAAACTATTTTATTAAAATTCATTAAATATGATCTGACGAAAGGAATACTCTTTATGTGAACACAAAACATGGTGTAGTGCAAAATAAAAGGAATTTTCTTAAAATTTCCCATTTCTATCCTGTTGACGATGCACTTAACCGAACAATGGTACCAGAGTCTGCATTATATTCATATGAATAATTAATAACACATAGGGTGATCTCATGGAAAAACTATATGGATGAGTGTCTAAGGAAAATGTGTTTAACTAAGGAGAAGGTTACTTAATTAAGGAACGTTCTTATGAATAAAAAACCTCCCCACTCCTGGCCTTGACCCATCTTATCAAAGTGGTCCCTTTTCAAGGATATTCCCTAATGGAAGGATTAATTTTTTTTGCACCTTCGGTTGATTCAAATAAGTATATTTGAATAATATAAAATTTTAAAGAATTTTAAATTGGACAAAATTATGATTTAAATTTATACGGTATGAATTAAGTTATTTAAAAATTTTTAAACTTAAGTTAAAATCTATAAGGTTTATGAATATAATTTAAAATTGATAAAATTATAAATGGGTGATTTTAAAGTTATTTTAAATTTACATAGATATAAAGGCTATATTTACGATTAATTAAAATGTTTAATTTATAAAAAGATACATAGGATATATGTACGTATATGAAAATTGATGAATTATAGATATTATAATAAATTAAAGTGTACAGATAATTATATATATAAAGAAAAGATGGAGGTTTAAATGAATTAAAAACTGCTTAGACTTAAGAAAGTATATATTGGATGTGGAGACATATTATGTCATGAGTTTATACTGTCGATAATAATCGATCAGTATTATTTAAGTTATGAATTTAGAAAAGTTGCCCTCAATCATTTACAATGTAAAGAGTATACCATACAATCTATGGCTTTTGAGCACCCTCAAGCCATGAAGTACCTAGACTGATGTTTATATTGACCCTGGATAGATAAGAATATTATGTGGTTTGTTGAGCACACTCAAGGGTCACATAATTATCCTTAGGCTATCATGAAATGATGGACCTTGAGTATAAAATGTAATTTACGACTTATTAATCAGCCTTAAGGTCATAAAGATGACAAGGAGCAAATAAACAATAGTTAGGAGATATATACGAGATATAATTAGCAAAGAATTTCTTACCATTTGTAGGACAACAATTTGTTAACACCCTCAACGTTGCAATAAGAAGATAAATGGGTCTTAACCTCCATTAATTTTTTTATGAAAGTTGTGTATCTTTTTTAGGATTCTTGAATGATGCAGAATTTAGTGGGTTCCTTATTAGGTAAAATAATAAAATAATCAAATGAGCATAAGAACATATGTGATCTTATAAAATTTTATTTAATAAATTTGAGCAACTAAAATAACTAATAAAATTGTTTATCAATTAAAATATAATAAATAAACTAAACTAAAGATTGACAAAGAAATGCAAGGATATACTTACCAATAAATCTTTTGGCATGTTGTTACTTCAATACCCATGTAAGAACTTCAATACCCATGTAAGAACTGAATAACATGCCCATTAAAACATTTGTGTCTTGGTGGACAACCGCATTCAAATATAGGGGTATAAATGTAGATCCATATTAAATTACATAGAAAAGTTGTTTGGTGAACAACCGCATTCAAATATGAGAAATTTCAATGAAAATGTTTCATTAAAAATGAGAAAGTAAAATATATGTTAATACCTTGGTTATTGATGTTAATGAACCATATACAACCATATAAAGTATAGATACTAATGTTTTGCTAAGTTATATATTATATAGTGTAGAATATTGCACATATGCTGAATCGAAGACCGTACATGTAACGACTGACTTTTCGACCCTCGAATGTCGATACTAATACATCCACGGTATTCGTGTACCGAGCACCCAAGTGCCGGAAAGACAGAAAATTAGGGTAAAATAAAAGGAATAAAACATGAAAAGAAGAACACAATATCATTATCTCACAATGGAATGATAATTTATACTATCAAAAGAACAATACAAAGGGTTACCCTAAATACAAGATTTTCAAAATTACAAAACCTAAGTACTATCATCAGCATGGACAGTTATAACTACCTGTCCTCACAACGCTGATATATGCATATAGATAAAACGGAAGAACTGAAATAGAAATAGATAAATAATGGAAGCCTCTAGCTCGATTTTTGAACTTAGAAGCGACCAAGTTAAAACCTGATACTCGTCCACTCGAAAGAGTATGTGAAGATTTAGAGAAACAAAAACCAAGCGTCGGACATGAGTCTGGTATGAGAAAAATCGAGATACATGAGTATATGTAACAATGACTATTGAGACCAGAAAGATTCTTGTGACAGTTTTCCACTCAAAAGAACCAACCATTTATTAAGTTTAATATGGTAATATGATAGATAATGTCTAGGGCGTGGGACATAATAATATCAAATAGTTGTGGTGCTTACATTGGTCACACCATAACATATGTTACACTCAAAATTTCTAAGGTACGTTCGCCTGATGGATTTTCCATGGAGACGTCTCTAGTAAACTGAAGCAGATCTCCAAGCACACGGATTAGAAAACACCTTTCGAGTGTCGTATATCTTTAGATAAAATATACCATAAGGTAAACACAAGCGGCCCATGCACAAACATAAACACGAACCACGTGGAACCAAATACCATCAACTCCCGGTACCAACGTATCAATAAGCATACTCAAGATCTGGAGTTGATAATATCCTGTTGTGGTTCAGCCAAACCCCAAATTGTGCAGCCTACTCTGTCTTTAGCCATTTCCGATGTTAAGGTTACGTTCGGCATTTTTCACACGAATCTTTATCAATCAAACAGAATACGAATCTCAAATGGGATCCTCCCATCCCAAATAGATGTTAAAACCACACATGGATTCCCATATTTCAATAGAAATATGTTCAAAGGAGAGGAAGAATATATAATATATATGATTATATTTGTTGTTTGCTAGCTTAGGTTTGAACTTGAGTGCTTAAGTTTGGTTTTTTGTTGAGTTTAAGGTGAGCTAACTCACCACTTGGATTGATAATATAACATATATAATTATATTTTTTTTGATTAAAGTTGTTTGAATTATTAAGTGACATATGTCAAAAACACTGATTTTGATCCTTGTTTTGAAAACAAGTGGCATATAGGATCTGACCCACCATTTTGTATGGTTTAAGTCGACAATAAACCACACATGTCAACACAAACCATTCAAAAGGAAGGATTGTCAAGGGGGTAAATAAAACAATAAGAGAAAAGAAGGAAAGACAAAACACAGAATCTCACCGTGGAATGACAAAATATAATCAAATAAACAGTTCATGAAGCTGTTTTATAATATGCATTTGATTACATAATTTTTCCAACAATTAGAGTACAAACAATGACATATCATAATGATGCAGCGAAAAATTCCTAATAATATAACTTAAAATAAATAAATAAATCAAACATACTTTACATATAAAATTTAAAACTTAAAACATATAAAATAAATAAATATAATATATGAACTTAAAATTCAAAACTTTAAAACATATAAAATATATAAATTTTTGAATATAATTTTTTTAAATAAAATCATTAAATTAAAAAATAAATTTATACATCGAACATACTTTACATTTAGAAAATAATTTAAAACCGTCCAACGGTATCCGTATATAATTTTCTACTGTATGGTTAAGTGATTGGGTATGTATCATTTCAACCTAAAATAGTTAAATTTTCCAAGTATATATCATTTCAACCCGTATCCCGAATCAATAATTCCCAAATCAATAAAATCCTCGGGTATGTATCATTTCATCCCATAACAATTTTCCCTAGTCTACAAGATCATTCGAGTATCTATCATTTCAACCCATAGTTCCTAACAACAAACTAAGGGAACTTGTAGTGTGATAACAACATATATAATAAATATAACATCCAATCATCCAAAATGTCAACATATAAACATCCATCACAATCAATATCCAAATCAGTCAAGAAATCACAACAATAAACTGGTTATCAATATTAGGTATTTAACAATCAAATTAATTTCAATATTAATTTAAACGGAAATTTAATTCAAATTAAATTTAAATGACAATTTAAATTACCAAACAGTAATCAATAAAATTCTTATCGATTCATAAATTTAAATCAACTAACATAAGAAGATTTAGTATTTCGTGAGTGGGTTAAATCACTCACCTTTGATTATCAATGATTTAAAATCCAAATAAAGCCCAAAATTTGTATAGTCTCAAAATTCAACCTAATAAGTTCCATGTTGTATAGAATTTTGATACGATCCCAACAAAAGAAACCACGTCCAAATCCTAGTTCGTATGCAAAAGTTATGAGGATTAGAAGTTACAGATTTAAATTTAAATTAAAATGAAAATATGGGGCAAAATTGTAAACTCATTACCGTTCTCTCTCCAAACCTTTACTGTCTATGGTCGACACATTCAAAGTCAATATCTGCCACACTTCACAGCCGCACCACCATTCCTACGAGCACCTCTGACCACATCAGACCGCGCCACAGCCTCGCCCTTGACCAGGTGCCTCTTCATGTGCCACGCGACCCACCTCTGGCCACCAGAGGCTGCTCCGCCGCTGCAAATTCATGGCATATTTCTAGCGAACTCTGGCCAAACCACGACGAACAGAAACCATGGATGCACTCATCTTCATCTCCCATGCCATCAACAACTTTTCGATCGTCAAACTGGTGAAGATCCACCATTGAAATTGAAAAAGCAGAATGGACGGCCGAGAGTAAACTGCTGATTTTTAGCCAAACCGAACCTCCAATTGAGAAAAAAGTTGCATAAATATATTACGTTCGTCGAGAGCATTCCAATGATGTATTATATGATTTGAGGAGTTTGAATTTTCGATTTAATTTGGAAATTGGGAAATAGGGTTTTGATTGAAATTGAAATTAGGGTTAGACATGTTTGAGAAGGAATAGATAAGGAATAGAAATGGTACATATAGAAAAATGGGATAAGAAATCTATTAGGATTTATAACAACCTATATATTAGCAGAGATGGATAAGAACGAATGGATAGATCGAATTGCGGCGAAACGACAACAATGACCAGAAAAGCCCGTTTCGTTCCGAAATGAAAGTAGGTCATACCATATATCACAATATAGGTTTTCGATATTTTTAAACTCAATTGAACTAGTTTTAAACCCTAGTTCCATTGTATACATAAGTTAGCTTTCAAAATCAAATTATATTCATTTAAATTCTATTAATCGATTTCTACGCGTTTCGAGCTCGCACGATAAAACGATAATTTGATCGCTATGAAACTTGAAATATTATAATAATTCACTGTCATGGATCCGATGAAACTGGTTTCATCGAAATCCGAGACAGGGCCCAAAAACCTAATTTTACACGTTAATTAAATCAATTATTATTTTAAAATCAATTTAATCACTTTTAAATTCTAGATTAGAAGTTAATAATTTTCATCATTCTTGATTAAATAGGAATTTATAATCTTTTCAAATACAATTTTTCATATTAAATCCAATATTTAAATATTTCACTAATTTCAGCGTTCAATTACAACTGTAATAAACCCCAGTTCCTTATATTTTAAATTCCAACAATTTCTTTTGTTTTGATTTACATTCTTTTTATTTAAACAACTTTTACTTTATGAATTATTTAAACATAAGTTTACGTTTTATTACATTTTTATTCTACAGTTATCATCTTAACTCATATTAACTGCAATATTTAATTACTTTAATTTCAATTGATTTACAATTAATTTCAAACGGATCAAATAACAAGATGATAATAAATCAATTGTTATACATTGATAATTTACTTTTATTCACTTATTTACAATTATAACCAAATTAACTTTACAATTATTTCAATTGATTGATATTACATTGAAATAATTGTCAGAAGCATTCAAACAACAAAATTATATTATATTCTGATTATTTTTCTCATTAATAAATCATGAATTTTATTTTCTCACAATATAAAATTTCAATGTCTTATTTAATTTAATAGTTTTAATTATCAAAAAAAATACGGGTCGTTAAACTCATATATGGAATTGAATGGACTTAAGTGACATATGACTAGGCCTTCAACAAAGCACATAAGTTGTAGTTAAACATAGGTTGAGATATGACTCAGATTTGAAAGTGCACTTATTGCGAGGATGCAGTTCGGAAGTGTCTTGTTTTTGATAATTGTTATGAAATTCTGTAGAGAGATCCATAGGGGTTTCACGCTATATTTACAATGTTTTATACATATGTTTGTTGCTACTAAATTCTTGAATAGTAAAAAGTTAAGTAACATCTCGAAAATGACCAAAATATCGCTAGTGCAAAACTGCCTCTTTACCTTGATTTTTGGACTTCAACTATTTCAAAAATGCTTTAAGTTTGAGCGATTTGTTTCATTCTTTTTAAAAGTATCGCCTAACTATTTTTAGATTATTTTAAAAGTAGTTTGAGATATTTATGAATTTTTAGGAATTAGTTATGAATTTTTAAAGAAGGAAATTTTAGAATAAAACATATTATATTTCCAAGTTTTATGGATTTTTCAAATTTTTTTTTATGTAATATTTTGGATAATTGTTTTAAACCTATTATAAGTATTTTTCAAATATTTTAATGTTTTCAAAAAGGGGTTGGAATTTCCAAATGGCCAAATGGTTGATTGTTTAATTACTTATTAGAAAAGTAATTAACTATGCATAACATTAATAAGCCGATGAAGTAATCTTATCTATTTATGAGAGTTAAGATTGGTGTCGAGTAGGAATGGAGCAATAGGGCTATAATCTAATGGGCTTCCTTCTTAATCGAGGAATAGGTAAGTGTAAAATATCAAAAATGTGTTAATCGTGTTGATTTATTTTTGTTTATGGAAACCATTAATACCACACTTAACACTAAAAGCCGACGAGGTAGATTTGCCTATTTGTGAGATTCAAGATTGAAGTGTCTAGGTAAGGTTTGGAGCAACCGGTGCCTAAATTTTCCTTGCTTCGCTCTTGGACGAGGAATAGTTAAGTTGGAATTTCGAAAATGGGTTAAGTGTGTGAATCTTGATTTGTATACGCAATTGTTATGACTTGATAATCTATTGGTTGATTATCGAACTTGACCAAATATTAACATAGAAAGTAATCAAAAGACTTCATCATTTTATACCAATAAGAACCTCTGGGGAGGAGTATTGGTACGTAATGTTTCTAGCTTTCATTTACTTCTAAGAGAGCCGGAATTGAATTAACCAGAGATTCATCGATTAGTTTTGAAGAGTCCGTGATCGGCAAGTGTTCTACTTATTGAATACCACTTCAAAATTAGTATACGAGTTCTATGTTTTCGAAGCGGTTGAAGAAAAGGAATTTTTGTGGAGATTCAAGATCTATTTAAGATGCTCGAACACATGTAAATGTTCGTGATCTATTCAGGACGTGGGAATCCATGTGTGATTCCGAGATCTGTTGTGATATGGGAATCCATGTGTGATTTTGTAACATCCCGCCTTTTTGTATGCTAAGAAGACACACGTGCCATCTCTAACCATACAAAAGGGAGAATTGTTATGGGGTAAATAAGAAAAGCAGAGAAAGAAAAAAAACAAAATAGAATCTTGCAGCGGAATGATAAAATATAATAATCAAATAAACAGTTCATGAAGATGTTTTACAAAATATTCGATTATACTTATACAATACATATCAGAGTTACACATACCAGAGAATAATAAATAATGCAGCGAGACAGCGTGATGCAGTGGAACAATATGGTATATAATAATAATACAATCTTCGTCTTCGTCCTCCAAGAATAAGATCTTCAAACCCTGACCCGAGCAAATTGAAAAGACAAAACACTCGAGTCAGAACTAAAAGATCTTATGTGAGTTAATTCAACGGAAATAAATATGAGTGGAACAACGTCGGAGATGTTTATGGGATTTGACATCTCCTATCCAGTGTTAAACGTGACTGCGGTAACTTAAGAGATGCTTGGGATTCATATCTCCTAAGGATCCGTTAAACTATTTACTATGTAGTAATATTTCGCTATTATAATAATATCTACAATAAAATAAACTTACTTTTAAATAGCATTAAGGCTTTACATTTTCCACCTTAACACGTATTAGTCCCAGTAATCCATCCAGTATCAGCATATCTCCAGATCGGGAGACTATCCTAAATACTCCACGGGCTATGGGAGAAAACCAAACTCGTACAAGGCGCGCTAGGGTAGGTGACACGACATACAAGGCAATGCCAGGGTAGATATACCAATTACTATCTGGACTGGTGGTGACGCATAGCGCACAGCTACCGCCCACCTAGAACCACACCCCCAAAATCAAAAATCAAAATTGGCCACCGAATCAATCTCAAAGTCAGAATATAATGGAATGGTATCGAAGGAGTGTGTCCGATAAGAGGAGCTACCTCACTGGCCCGGAATCGCTCCTGTTTTAGCTACCTTATGCCAACTCATGGTAGTCTGGTCCACGTATATACCTCAAAGGAACGCCGCTACCATCCTACTTCATTCTGAAATCTCCACCGCATACACGGTTGTCAAAGTGGTTTTCGGTATCGACAGAGAGTATGCCCATATCCGATCTCGGTCTCTTTGCCAACCAATCGTTATTGTAACACCATGGTCATTTAAAAATAGTTTATACTTCAAAACCAAAATATCATTGCCATTTTAAAACCAAATATGATGTCATTTCCATTTCAAACCAATAAAATATGATATCGTTTCCATTTCAAAACCTCATCAATAATATATTATTTCCCTTAAAAAACCAAATCAATAATATGTCATTTCATTTCAAACCATATCAATAATATATCATTTTCATTTCATAAACCACATTAATATTTTATCATTTAAATAAATCCAAACTTCCAAATTACTTAATATTTCCTTCAATTCCTTTGAGATATTCCCTCTTTACACCATCTTAAACCAAAACCTTATTATAAAGTCAGATTCTTACATCTTTAATTTCAATAAGTTCCAAATCAATATATATTTAAAGATGAATCTTAATTAAATGCAATTTCAAATAAATTCATTTCAAAACTCATGTTATTTCAAAGTTGTAACACCCCGAAACAAAACACTTTGAAACCATAATACTTTGGAATTCATAACTTCGAAACACTTCAATTTCGATAAACATTTCGATTTAGATATATTTCAAGGCTTTAAATATTCCATAATTTCAAACTAAATCTGATAATTTCATATATATCTGTAAGGACCCGATATTTTCAACCATTCGCATCCATTATAAGTGTATAGGTAGACACTCATGCCGGAATTGAATTGCTCAAAATACCGCGTTGTAAATAAAAATTTGGCAAATCTTAGAATATACAGTAAATAATAATCACATATCACAGACACAGAGTATTTAATATTGCAGCGGAAGTAAAAGAAATAGTAGTTCATGAAGCTACTATATAAAAATATCAGAGTTACATAAAATACAACAGAAGGAATAAAGTACAGAGGAAGTCTCACTACATAGAAGTCTACTAATACAAGAGCTGAAAGGAACAACAGATTGCAAAAGATAAAACTTGACAAGTATATAATCTCCAGTGATTTCAATCTCTAGAAAGTGGAAATCCAAATCTGTGAATGACTCAGGCTGACCCGAGCGCAAATAAAAATACAAACACTCTAGTTAGGACATACATACTTATACAATGTAAACCAACTCAAGTGAACTGTAGTAAAGGTACAATAACTTAGAAGATGCTTGGGACGGCCCATCCTCTAAGGATCCGTTAAACTATTTACTATGTAGTAATATACGCTATATACAGTAGTGTCTAATTAGTAAAGTATAATCATATAGAAAATAGCGTTAAGGGGATGGTGAACCTTAACGCTGTCGGATCTTTAAAACCAAAATCGCAATGGGCTCGATGTAAGGATATGACACGGCACGCGAGGCAATGCCAGGGTAGATACACCATTTGCACTCCCGGACCGGTGGTGACGGCAAGCAAGCAGCTTCCGCCCACCTCGAGACAAACCCCCGAATCAAAGTGGCGCCACATATCGAATCACAAAAGTAATAGAATAGTTTCCGATGGAGCATGCTCGATGAAAGGGTGCGACCCTTTGTGTAGCCCGGTATAGCTCCTATTTTAGTCATTTATGCCAACTCACTGGAGTTGGGCCCACGTAATATACCTCGAGAACGTTGCCACCATCCTACTTCATTCTGGACTCTCCACCGCATACATAGTTGTTAAAGTGGTTTTCGGTATTGGCCGGCTATAA
Organism: Allium cepa; assembly: GCA_030765085.1. Lineage (NCBI taxonomy): Eukaryota > Viridiplantae > Streptophyta > Magnoliopsida > Asparagales > Amaryllidaceae > Allium > Allium cepa. Next base: position 110,476,961 of record CM060934.1, read on the forward strand.
GACAATATCCAATCCCATTTTCTTTAACAACCAATCGTTATTATAACCCGTGGTTATAACTTTAAAACAATATTTTCATACTTTAAAATAAAATATCCTTTTCAATCCAAATCTTTATCAAATAAAAATTATATCATTTCCAAATCATTTCAATATCAAAATATCAATCTTTCAAACTTCCTTTCAAATCATTATTTGAAAATTCAAATCCAAATATCCAATTTAAGTATCTTTTAAAACCAAAGATAACATTCATTTATTAAAATTCAAAACCCTTTTTAAATGATTCATTTCAAATTTAATTTATTCATTTAAATCATTTTAAAAGTGGATTTATTATTTTTTCAATTCAAGTATTCAAATTTCAAAGTTTCAAGTCATTCCGAGCTCATTTACTAAGTTAAATATCATATTTATTAAAATTTCAGCCTTTCGCAGCGTTTAAAAAAAACTGTTATAAGTTACACTTGAAAACATTTTAATTCAGAAAAGACAGCACTTAAAAACTGCTGTTAAAACCCAGTTTTAGTTAAATTTTAGTTTAAAACAGCAATGACAACATTTCCAGAAATGCTGCGGTAGCTCAGATTTTAAAACAAGGTTTAAGTTTGATTTCAGCAAAGACTTCAGACCACTATAGCATTTCCAGAGAATGCTACAATAGACCTGAGTCCAATATTAGCCTATAAGTTCAATTACAGCAACTACAGCATTTCAGAAATGCTGTAATAGCTCTTTTTACACAATTTTAGTTCAATTCAGAAACTATAGCATTTCTGAATGCTATTAAAAGTTAATTCCAGGTTTTAGTGTATTTCCAGCCAATAATAAACTTCAACTTAAAACCAATAAACATTTTTAAAATCATATTTTAACATTTAAAATGTTCATTAACATATCATTTAACATATTATTTTTATACAATAAATTTCTTATACTTACATCCAATTTTCAACAATTTACTAAATAAATTCAAGTGTAAAAGTTTTCAATTCTTCATATTTTTAAATAAGCAACTTAACACTTATATTTCCTCCATTTCTCAAATAAACTAATTTTTTTTAATTCACTTAAACCTTTAACTAAAAACCAATTTTACATTTCCAAGTCAAGTTATACTTTTAAAAGATCACTTTTAAACATTCATTTGTTTAACCACTTAAATTCATAGGAAAATCAATAATACTTTAATAAATCACTTAAATTCAAATTTAATCAAATTATCGTATTTACCGATTTCCAATAAAATTAAATTTCCATTTTATTGATATAACTTAAATATCGTTTTAACCAAAATTCCAGATTTTCAAACTTAAGTTATATTCAGTAATCCAATTTAACCATTCATTAATTACATTTTTAACTCATAGAAAAATCATAATTTCTTTATTTAGAAATATTTTAAAAAAATCTATTTAAATAAAATTTCATAAATTCATATTTTAAAATACTTAAAATTATCCAAAATACTTTATAAAATAACCATGGGTCTGTATATAGTTTTCTAACCTAGGTCAAGTGATACGGATATGTATCATTTCAATCCGCAGTTTAAAAAGAAAATTCCGGGTTCTATCATTTCAAACCTGCAATCCCAAGTTAAATAAATTAAATAAAAATCGTTCAGGCCTATCATTTCAGCCCATAACGATTTTTCCCTATTCTAAAGTCCGTTCGGATATGTATCATTTCAACCCATAGTGATTTCTAATCTACAGGGAACTTGCAGTGTGATAAACAGATATAAATGAACAGTAACAACATATATATGAAAACAGATGATATGACATGAAATTTAAAAGGTTTAACATCATACGTAATTAATCACAGGCAGTTATAACATCACATAATAGTTCTACGCATTCAAATGGTGTCAATTCACATTTGTATGAGTATAAACGTCGTGTGAGTTTACTCACTTGTATAAGCTGGAGACAACGATCAAAAGCACAAACTGATATCTTCAAAAGCACTATGGCACGACAATGATTCGAGTTTGAGAGAGCCAAAGATAAATCTCCTTGGATACATGAGACAAACAAATATATGAAACATAAGTTTCAAAAACAAGATATACTTAAACAATGTTAGAAATAGATGTATAAAATAAAACCAAAGACTTTGCACTTGCTCTCTATGCTTGTTTGCATGGCCTAGGGGATCAATAAGGTTAGGCTTGAGCATGGTTTGGATCAGGTATGGGTGCGGAAAAGGTGTGGCTACAAGGCTAAACAAGTGGAGGAAGTTACACTTAGGGTAGGTGAAGGGTTTACGACAAAATAGCATGTTTTTGGTCAACAAAAGGGCTCGGCCTTGGAGTGGTTTGGCTTGGTCATTCAATTTCATATCTGGAATGATGTTGGAGTGGTGTGTGGTGGTCTGGTCATAGGTGGTGGCGGCGGCTAGAGGTGGTGGTGGTGGTGGAAAATGAAGTGGTGAAGCAACAAGGCTCAAACTAGCATGTTTTCAAGGCATAGGTTGGATTTTGAGGGGTTTTGTCACCATGGTTGGCTCGGATATGGTCATGACCTGGAGTGTAGGTGGTGATTATGGTAGGGAATAGATGTAGAGAGTGGTGGCCATGGCAATAGCGAGGAGGCCATGCAAATAGAAGAAAGAAACAAGACAAAAGTATGGAAAAAATGGAAGAAAAAGTGCAAAAAGAGGAGGCCATTACCCATTTTTTTCTCCTAGCCGTGAATGAATGAGAAGTGGAAATTTTTTGTAGTGAATGAAGACTGGAATATAGGGCCAAACAAAGTAATATACAGCCAAAAGAAGTAAAGGCTAATAAATAAATAAAAACTGCCAAAGAGTAAATGAGGAAACGGAAAAAGAAACGACTTACGTTTCAAAAGCTTTTAAAACCTTTGGTATTTACTTAATTTATTCATATAAGTTTAAATTACTGAAAATAATAATGATTTCAGTCAAAAATTCGAAAATATAACAAAATATAAGATATATATAAATATTTATTAATTATATAAGGTTAAAATAAGAAAATAGCACAAGATTGCAAACTAGTCTAGAAAAATAGAAAATAAACAGAATGAAATTTGGAAAATTTATATGGACGTGTAAAAAAATTTATAACAAAGATAACTACATTAAAGTAAAAATGCATTCACAAATAAATATATAAATTTAAATTTAAAAATTATTTAAATAAAGAAAATAGCAGAAAAATGGAAACTAGGCTTAAAATTTGGAAATAAATTCAATAAGCTTTGGAAAAATTCAAACATCACTTTAAAAATATTTAAAAGACAACATATAATTAAAATAACATATTAAAACATATAAAAAAAATTATTTTTAAAGAAAATAGAAAATGATTTAAAGAAATTGCTTAAAAATCCAAACAGTGTCCAGAAATTACAAATAAATCACCATTGACTTTCGAAAATTGTTTACTTCATTTTAAAATTATTATAATACAAAAATATACATACAATAACATAAATATACAAATTAGGATAAGATATATCAAGTAAAATATCATTTATATAAATTAAAACAAAGAATATTGTTAAATAACCTAATATACACACAATATTGAAAACAGTATAACTTTCACAAATTAAATCCGTTTTCAATGAAACGAAAAAGCAGTATTCAAGTTATTTCATATATTTTCATAAAAAAATATAAAATTTAAGATTTAAAATGATTTTAATTTTAATTTTAAAATCAAATTTTAAACAGTTTGTGTACAAATTTACTTTTTTAGTAAAATGTCCAATTTATACTATTTTGAACTATGGATCACTTAATAGTCAACATTTATATTTAAAATGAAATATTTGAAATAAAAATAAATTTAAAATAATTAAAATAAAAATAAAGTCAAATTTAAAATATATAGACAAAAATCTAAGGTTGTTACACTCTCCCTCACTCAAAACTTTTCGTCCCCGAAAAGGAATGAGGTACGGGAAAGCACAGACAAAGATAGAGTGAAATAGGATTAAGATAAGATGACAAGGAAATTGAAATTATACCTGATAACTATTGTTATAGGTAAGTTTAACAAGGTGTAGATTATCAAAGATTATAGAAAGATTTCTAAACAGAAATATTATAGGAAGATGCCTATACCTGTCTATAGCAAGATAAGGATGATAAGGACAACCAAAAGATAGTTTGAAAAACAAAATAAGGAAATAAATTTGAAACATGGAAATTTCAACTTAAATAGAGAATAAATCTTTACACAAGTTAAATAAATCTTAACTATCTCAAATTTCATTATCTTATTATCCAATCATCTTAAATTAACAATTTTTAAAACCATGGGTTTGAAAAATAATCATTTATTACACTCACAATGTACTTAATAAATTTTATTCTTCTTTATTCCTAATTGAAATTAAATTTATTCCGCTCAATATATTTATCACTTATGTTAAATATACTTACACTTATTATAACTGCTTTCTTTTATTCTTAGTTCTTTCTAACATTATTTTATTGTAAGTTATTCAATTACCCTTTATTATATTTACCTCTGTTAATCATTTTATAATTAAAAATTAAGTGTATAACATTTATTATAACCACTCAAATTTTATTTATAAAATATTTTTATATTGTATATATTATCCAATTACATTGTTAACTTTTGAAAAATTAAGGTAAGTTATATTGAATGCAATTGTATTATACACTTAAATCATTTCATGCTTGAATATTCATCCAAAAATTTTATTTTCTTTTTATAATTGAAATTATTCTTTAAAATAAAATTTAAGAATTAAATTTTCGATTTCTTCAACCCATTTAGAGATAAATAAATGTATGTACATAATTTATCGAATCAAATTTAAATTATATGTCTATATATATTATAGATCAAGTCATATTTTAGAAATTCAAATCAAATTGATTTCCAAAACAAAGCTGTAGCAAGACTACAGAGCGGTCTCTTCACTTCGAAACTCAAAAATGAATGTTGATGATGCTGCAGTCATCACCAAAATTATTTCCCAGCGACAAAGAGAAGAGCACTAATTTTTAAACTCTAAAATCCTTTGGAAACATATTCTTATTCGAAAATACTTTAAATAATATACTTTAAAACTTAAACACAAGGTTTGAAACCATTGGAAATTAAATTTCTCAAATTTCTTGTTTTAACTTCATTTCAGTTCCCAAATCAATTTATAAACATCTATTTATAAATTCATTTATAGAACAATAAGTGATAAATCAAGTATTATCATTTCAAATGATTAATTTAAATCAATTTATTAAGTTCCATAAATTTACTTATATATCAAAATTTATTTCATTAACCAAATTTTAAAATAATATTGTGTCAATTTGTTCTGTCAAAGTGTTTTAGAAATCCTATCGATAGTGTTGATCAGACGAATCGATCGGAAATCCCAATCAACATCAACAACTCAAACAACATAATATATAAACAAAACATAGATTTTCAAGTACAATTCAAAATGTTTGAAGATAGGTTGGAAACAAAAGGCAAGATGATTAAATAGGGAGGTGGGTTAGCTTAAATAAATCACGGGCAACCTTAACCGGGTCAACCGTGACTTAAAGAATAAGATAAATGTGGATCTTTATGGGGTAAATCTACATTCAATCTCAAGAGTTAGAGTTTAGGATAACAAAAGATATTAGCATCTAAAGCAAGGATAGATATAAATCTCTGGTGAATCGATGCTAATTGTAAAGGAGTTTCACCCTTTTACAATTCAATTTTAGAGATTGGCAGGACTGCCAACTCAATATAAAGATCATTTTGAAGTGGAGTTATGGGATACTCCAGAACCAAAAGAAAATGAATAGTGAGGGACATGAATGGATTTTGGAACCGCAGGGGACGTCCCAAAATTCAAAGGAATCGAGTAAAAAGGAAGAGATTCAAACTCGAATGAAAGTGGTTCTGTAAATACATTCACTCCATATGCTGAGTTTTGCCTAGAGCTATAAAGCTCTGATACCAACTGTAACGACCCGATATTTTCAACCATTCGCATCCATAATAAGTATATAGGTAGACACTCATGCTGGAATTGAATTGCTTAAAATACCGCATTGTAAATAAAAATTTGGCGAATCTTGGAATATACAGTAAATAATAATCACATATCACAGACACAGAGTATTTAATATTGCAGCGGAAGTAAAAGAAATAGTAGTTCATGAAGCTACTATATAAAAATATCAGAGTTACATAAAATACAACAGAAGGAATAAAGTACAAAGGAAGTCTCACTACATAGAAGTCTACTAATACAAGAGCTGAAAGGAACAACAGACTGCAAAAGATAAAACTTGACAAGTAGATAATCACCTTGAACCATCATCACGTTATAAAATCATGCCCTTTAAAATCTCAAATTCAATAAGTTCCAGATTGCTTTAATTAAATAACATTCTTAATTAAAAACAATTTTAAACCGATTTCAAATCCATCTTCTCAACCTTAATTTATCAATATCATAATAAACTCTATATATATTAAAATATAATTTAAATAAATACTTGTCCATATTATATTTTAATAAAATCAAACTTTATTATTACTCTCATTATATAATGAACAAAATTATACATTTCCCATTTCTTGGAAAATCACTTTTAAAGGATATACTTAAATCATTAAAATAAGGTTACTAAAATTACTTTAAATAAAAATAATACTTAAGAAATTCCGTAAGAGTTTCTAAGTAATTTAAACCAAGATTGCCTTTTTAAATAAAGTTATTAAATCAAATATTTATATTAAAATTTCCTTTTGAAAACATAATACCAATTTACCTTTAAAATAATTAAATACCATAATTACTTGAATAAATATTTGCTTATACTTAAAAATAATTAAAAATAATACTTTTATAAAGCAATCTAAAAACACATTTCTCATAAACTTCTAGATTATACTTTGAAAGCTTTCCTTTGAAAACATACATAGTCTTCCAGGAAAAATACACTTCCCATCTTTTAAAAATAATCTCACCTTTATTTTTAAAACGATTTGTTCCTTTCTTATAAAAATTCCCACTGGAAATCTATCTTTCAAATTTATCCACTGATAAATATTTCACTTTATTTATAAACTCAGTTTATAAATTTTCATTCCTTCTTTCCTTTTAAATCACAGTTTCAAAAACATTTAATAGACCCCAAACCAATTTCCTGAATTTAATTTCCTTAAATTCATTACTTAAAAATTTCTTTCATTTCCCTTTTTAACCCAATTCATTTTATTTATAATTTAAAATACTAGATTATACTTATCCAACCATAACACAACACAACAAAATTCCCAAATTTATCTATCATATGATATCAATAAAATATATCACAGATTATGAAGATAATTTCTATATTGTGAGGAATCCAGTTGGATCCCTACAACCTGTTTTCCCTGCATCCACAAATGTTAGCACACTAATAAATATCAGTCAAATCTATTGATAATATTCACATTCAACCAACCAATCAACCATTTAAATACTAATTATTTAAATTAAATGGCATCCAGATGTGAGTGAGATTAACTCACCTTGAAACCAAAACGCCGAGCGTTCAAATTTTACATTAAATCGAGCACGTTCGATTTAATGCAAAATTTTCACTTGCCCAAAATAATTCCAGATCTGTAACACAATGGGCTGCTCGTCGTTGCGATTCCGGCGCTTCTTGTTTCGTCGGAATCTGATAACGCATGCAAAAGATATGGTTGTTTAAAGTTTGAATAAAATTTTAAAACAATTTTTTTTAACTTACTACTACACAAACCAAATCAAGGCTGCTGGATCTGGAATACGAAATCAAGGCCGTAGCTTTTGTCTTCCACACGCAAGCTCCAGGCTGAAACAACAAAAGAACGAAACCCATCGCCCTCGACTAGGGTTACGAACCGCACCTCCTACCATCGCCGAGAACGAGATCAACCTTGCCCACATCAAAGCCCATTGCGCCACCCATCCACGGCCCAAATATGGCGGAGTTCGATGCCATAAACGCCTAGAAAAACGCGCATGAAACGAAGGTGATTGTGGCAGAATTTGGCTCCAAACGATGATTTTAAGCAAGATCCACCGTTGGATAGGACGAGCTTGAAGAGCTCTACAATTTGTTAGTTGGAGGTTTTGGCTAAAACTTCGAGGATTAAGAGAAAACGAGGAGGAAATGAAGTTGATTTTCGGCCATAGAATAGTTTGAGTGGCGGCTGAGAAAGAAGAATAGGGTTCTGGCCCTGAACATGTTTATATATACGTTTATATAATTATTATTTTATTAATATTTTCAAATTTTACAAGCTTTTCAAACGAACTCCAAATCACACGTGCAACTAGGGCTGTCAATGGATACTTTCGGATACGGATAGTGCAATATCCGTATCCGTATCCGAAATCATATTCAGATATTGGATATTTGTATCCGCTTAATTTTCGGATATCGGATATCCGTATCCGTTTAATTTTCGAAGGCAGACGGATATCAGATATTTATCCGCTCCGCCTATAATCAATAAATTTAAAAGTATAAATGAAAAGGTTTGGATCAACATAAAACCGTTTTTGTACCAATGATCATAAAAAACCAAGGAATAAAAAAATGTGATGGTAAAACATTGTTTTATACCAATATCCGTATGTGTATCCAAAAATATTTGAAAATTAAATACTAAAACTGTCTGTTTTCACAAAAAATGTGCAAAACACCATATCGTTGTAACATCCAATGGTTAGGAAATAGTTGAAAAATCATATATTAATTAAATATAATTTAATTAAATATATATCTGCATCAATTAATCGGACGGATATTTTTCGGATACGGATACCACAATAACCATATCCGTATCCGGAAAGCTTTTCAGATATCGGATATCCGTATCCGCTTTTCGGATAACGGATATTTTTCATATTTTCGGATGCGGATTCGGACGGATACCGGATTTTTCGGCTACCCATTGATAGCCCTACGTGCCGCCTAACATTTATAAGGTTTTACCCGCATTCCGAACACAGTGGAACGTGTTTCGGAGGCTAATTCAATCATATGTGGAAGATAACTTTTTGAATCGATTTAAAATATTAAATTATCGATTTAAATTTCAATGCATTTCTTGCCCACACGGATAAATGGTAACTCCAAACACTACGAAATTTGAAATCTGATAATAACTAACTATTACGGATCCAATGGAACAGGTTTCATTGAATTTTAAGACTATGCCCCGAAAGGCTATACTAACTCGTCGATTAATTCGAGCGATTTCCAAAATCGTCGAAATCATCTAAAATTTCACTTTTAAAATTTTACCAACTCTATTATAAATCATATAGAATTTATAATCATATTTGAAATCATTCTGATTCAATTTAAATCAGAATCTGATTATTTGTATTATCACTACAAATTAAATTCCATTATTTAATTAATAAAAATTTCAAATTTAACTTATCGACTTTTGATTCCATTCAAAAGTCCAATATTAAAATTCAAATCAAACTAGATTTAAAATAATCTTAGAACCCATTTTCATATCTACTTACATTCAGATTCACAAATTATCCCAATTCCCAAATATTAAATTATTATTATTCAAATCCAATTGAATAGCCATATTTGAAATTTAACTAATTTCATTAATCTAATCAAAATATTTTTTTTTTTCAAAACCAAAGTATAATTCACATTCAACATTTAAAATGAATTAAATGTTCAAATCTAACGACCAAAATTCTGGGTCGTTAGATTCCTCCCCCATTATAAAACTTTCGTCCTCGAAATTTGCTAAGGTAGGAAAATGCTACTAAACTCGTTTACTTACCCTAACTTACTTAGTTAAAAACTTACATTCACCTCACCAAAACCTTTAGCTCAATTCCAAAAGCATTTGCTTTTATTTCTAATTCAAAAGCTTGTTTTCAATATCACTTCAAAATTCTCTTTCCTAGTTAACCCAAAATTTTCAAAATTCCCAAAAAATTTCTAACTCCCAAAATTTTTGAAATTTTTTGACAGCGTCTCCTTTGTACGGAGAGCGTTTCAAAATAGACACAAATATATATACATCGACCCACATGGTCGGAAAACAAAATATATCACAATATATATATATATATATCATTTTTAAATTTTATAGCGTAGGCGTACCTTAGATTAGCATTTTAAAAGCAAGCGGCTAATTTATATTGCATTTACGCGCTCCAACTCTATCGATTGCCTTCCATACCTGTACTTACTCAAACAAGCACATAAGTATTCGACAATATGAGATTTTAACAACCTTCTATTCATTAATCTTAGCCAAACACAACAACTACATAGTCCAAACAACAAATTTCCATAATCCCACATGTTAACCATATTTTATAAGAATCACAAGGTTCAACAATATTTCTATTTCCTTTACCAATCCAACTTCATTTTTATTTCATTAGAATGATTTACATTCAATTTTTCTACATACAATTCATATTTGCCATAACCAATTCATCTTTGCACCAACTAATCTCAAATTCACAACAAATAGGTTTATAAGCCTTACTTACATAAATTTCACCTTTTTCCAATTCTAAATTGATTAATTTGCATCATATTCGTAATTTCTTTCATTCATTTACATATCCACTTAATTAGAATTCCAACCCATTCCAATATATTCAAAAGCCAACTTTATTCGCTTTTTCAAATCAATTTACTTCCATTTACGACAAAACGACTATTTTCTTGTGCAAATTCTAATATTATTTATACAAACAACAATTACATAAGCTTATACTAATTTCAATTAATTCATGTTAATCTATATTAATTTTATTCCATTCGGAATTATTCACAACCCAAACATTCTTACTTCATTACAATTATTGAATTAAATTTCTATTTTTACATTCGATTTCGTTATCCATACCGATTCATTCAATGTCCATTACGTAGGCTTGACAACAACCCTTTCACCATTTTCTTAAGTTATCTCAACTCTATTACATTCCATTTTACTTACATCAAATTTTATTTTCATTTTAATTTGATTCTTATTCAATCAAATTCCCATCCATTACAAATTTTAATTCAATTAGTTTACTGACTTAATCCATACTAAATTTTAATTCACCTCCTTAATTCACTTCTGAATTTATTTTATTAATAACATAACCATTCCAATTATTGTGACGACCCGGAATTTTCAAGCATTTAAAATCGAAATATTTAATTGATTTTAAATATTCAATAGAGTAATTTTAACTTGAATTACGAATATTATAATTTATTTGATAATTGAATTATTAAATTAAATAAGTAAAGTTGGGTAAATTGTTGAAGCTAGAATTTTAAGTCTGTTAAAATATAATTTGAAGGCTTGTTAAATTTATATTGATAGTACAGAGGATAATAGAAGTTGTAAAATTGAAATTAACAGTGGTTTGTTCAGTTTTAAAATTTTATTTGTTTAAATTGAATTTAAAAATAGCCTTCCGAGGCACAGTCTCGGAATTTGACGAAACCAGTTCCATTGTATCCGTAATATTTAATTATTGTCGGATTTCAATTTACGTAGCATTTGGAAGCGTGGTGTGAGCACGATTTATTAACACGCTGAAATTTGAAACGAATTTAATAAAATAACTGGTCAACTTCATAGCACATCAGAGCTTTTCAAAGCACTGTATACGAACCTTATCAAACACGCAACCCATCCTTTTTCTTCCCTTACCCCTCAAAAATAACATCAGCAGAAACTGACACTCCTCTCGTTCACATCAAACTCGAAACGAAAAAAAGAACTAGCAATCGAAATAATGGCCGAAACAAGAAGGGATCTCACTCTTTCCATATTCTCCAGCTTAACTCATTCCAGCTCTCTCTCTCTTCCCTTAGTATTGAATCGTGCCCGCCTAGAATTCGACCTCTAAGGACGAACAAAATTTTCAGAAAAAAAAGAAAAAGAAGAAAAAGGGGAAAAATCAGTTCATGCGGGGTCGCTTAAGGCTAAGTATCGGAGTCGGTGGGGGAGGCGGTCGATATCTGACGCTCGAACGTCACGACGCGATCCAGGCCATGTATTGTTGGAGTTCGTGAGGGTCGCGAGGCTGGGTACAGGAAGCGAATTGATCGACGTTATTACTGGGTCGAGTGTCGTGATTTACGGTGCGACATTGAAGGGTCTTGAGCGGAAGTGGAAATCGCGGGGTTGGTGGAGGAGGAGGCATCGCGATGATGGCTCGCCTGGGCTCGGCTCACGATGGTGGCTCGGTGGCGTCTGAAAGCTTGGGGTTTCGAGCTAGTCGTACGCGCGATGGCAGTCGCGACTTGAAGGGGTTCAAGCTAGGGCAAGAGGCGAAGGGAAGTTTGGTCAGTGAGGTATACTTACTATTTATTCTTTTCGATTCAAGGGTTCATATATAATTGTGTAGAGATATATAGAAATGGGATAAAAATATATAAAGTTTAAAACAGTAAAGCAAAATCTATTTTAGTTTTTTTTTAAAAAAAATTATGTAGTTTAAAGTTGAAACTTTTCCTGGTTTAAGGATTTTTGTTGAATAAAGCATTTACTGTTGGGTTGCTAAAAGTAAGTTACTAAAGGCAATTATTAGTTTAAAAATTTTAAATCAAATTTTAAGTTAAAATTAAATAAGTAAATGTTGATTAATTGTTTGGTCAATCCAAATATTAATAAGCTGTATAAATGTTTATACAAGGTCAAAATTAAGAAGAAAGCAAACTGGATTGGAAATGGAATGCTAGTAATATAAGGTGAGTTAATCTCACTCAGTTAATTTAAATTTAAATTTAAATGATTAAATTTATATAAATGTTTTGAATGGATGAATTGATTGATGTGCTGTATAGTATAGTATATATTTGAAACTGGTATTATATATTGTACTAACATCTGTGGATGCAGGGAAACAGGTTGGAGGGATCGAGTTTGCTATATTACAGCATGATAGGGGGTTCTCTCTTCGCGTTTGGTGGCGAACGGGATACTTTTATCCCTACATGTTCCCGGAGGGGTTGGTTGCGAGTCGAGAGGCTGGCCGTAAAAGCAAACCCGAGGTACCAGTGTATGCCACGGTGGGGCTGGGATGGTTGAAAAGCCTACCAGTTGTGGCCGCTGTTGATGGTTGAAAAGCCTAGACTGTTACACTTGGTATCAGAGCATAGTTTGGAGATAACCTTGACTCTGGTGGGAATTACTCATTTAAATTAGAGTCTGTAGTACTATATAATGAGTTTGAGCGTATTAATAAATATGAGTGCGTATTTGTTAGTGAATATAAATTGTTTTAATATTGTGTTGATTGATTTATTGAGTGGCATATGAACCTTCGTCGACACAGTCTGCGCAACTGTATCGAAAGGGTTTCTAAACATTTGAATACAGCAATCGACCCGGTATTGTTTTAAATATGGGTAAATGAAATAATTTTACCCAAAAACATATTTTAATATAAAGAATAGCTTTTGAAAACTATTTAGCTAATATATGGTTGCTTGGATGTTAGGAAGAATAATATTAAATTATTATCATTGTTAAGTAAAAATTTAACTAGAAATTTAAAACATAACTAAAGGATAAGGAAATAACTTCATTATAAAATAAAATTCATAAATATGAATTATAAATGAAATTTATAAATTGAAATATAATCAAATAAGAATTTGTATGAGCATAAGCTATGCAAATGAATTATAGTAAAATTGATTTAATCTGGATTGGAAATTTAGATCCAGGAGATTTGAAAGTATTTTGAAGATAAATAATAACACAATTGTTTTGGAGATATTTCTGAAAGGAAATTGTTTTAAAGGGGTTTTGAAAGTGATATAGCATTGAAATCACTTGGATTATTGGTGAAATAATTCTGATAATGACGGCCGCATCATCAGTATTCATTTTCGAATTTCTAAGTGACGGATTGCTACCAAATTGATTTGTTCAGAAAGCTAGTTGTTTTTTAAAATCTCACAGGAAATTTGTTGGGAATAAAACCAGGATTGGATTAAATTTTGAGAAATGTGATTTGAGATGTTGAAGATTTCAAAATGTTTTGAAACCAATATCCAAGTGTTTGAAAATCCTGATGAGATAGGTTATAAGCTTATAAATTGAGATGATTTTTAAATCAGGAAAGAAATATAAGCTTTGAATGTTGGAATTTGAAATAAAAGTGTAAATTAAAAAAAATGAAATTAACTTGGATGGGAATAGATATTTGACCGGATTGAAATAAATTGAATAGGATGAAAATAATATTCAGTTGTATTCGAATTAAGTTGAAATTGAATTGAGTTGAATAAATCCAAGTTAAAATAAATTGAACGGAATTAGATTCTTACTTGAATAAATGGAAACTAAATTGGATAAGGATTGGATTAAAATAAATAAATAAATAAATATATGCTTGGGTTATAAATAAGCATAAGGCTTGAGTTAAAATAAAGGAAGAATATATTCAAGCCTATGATAAATGGAATTGTGAAAATAATAAGTAGTGACTTATTAAATTTGAAAAGTGGGATAGAAAATCCAAAATAAATATTGTTTGATGTTTTGGATAATAAAACGAAGGAAAATCTATACTTGAAAAAAAAAATTAAAATAAATTGAACTAAGAAAAATTAAATGAAGTGATATTTGGAATTAAAAATCAAGTTTTGGATTATAAATTGGGGAAAGACTATTTAGATAATAAATTAGATAATAAAATATGTAATAAGAACCAATGCAGTAGGGTAGAAGCTTAATTATGAATTTATGATGAAGTTTGGAAATAAAACTCAAGTTATGAATTGAATTTGACTTGAATTGTCAATAAAGTAAATGGAATTGAATTGTGAGTTCATGAAATTGGGTGGTAAATTGGAAATGGATAGTGAATTCAGAATTTGAGTTATTAATTGAAAGTTGACTTGAAGTGTTAACAAATTAAATATAATTGAAAATGTATCGAATAAAAATGAAATTGGATTAAAATAGAAATGGTATGAGTTGCAAATAAAATCCAACTAAGTGGAAATAAATTGGAAATGGGCATGTAATCAATTGAATGAGTTAAATCTGGAAATTTAAATTTCGTAATAACTAATCAAACGAAATTGTAGATTAAAAATGAGATTTAACTGAGAGTTGAATTGAATTCAACTTAAACTAAGTTTAATGATATTGGGTTAGATTTAACTCAAGTGAAAATAAATTAGAATCGAAATAAAATTCGGTGGGTTACCGACAATATTTAATGGAATGAAATTCTTAATTAAATAGTTGTAAACCATTTAAAATTGTTAAGAAATTGAAAGTACCTTGTGACAATGAGCAAATAGAATGTTTTTTAGTTAATAGAATGGATAAGTGAATGCGGATAAGAAATGAATCGCAAATGAATATATCATGAATAAAATTGAAATGATTGTTGAATGAAATAGCCTGGATTGTTTTCGAGCTAAATAAAATAGTTTGGAATAAACTAACATGGAATGAAATGAAAATGAATGGATTGTGAATGAAATTTAAACAGAATGTGCCGAGCTAGATCAAATGATTTTGAATGGAACCAGTTTGAACAATGAAACTAGTTTGGTTAATAGAATGAAATGCAAGTGAATGGATTCAAATCTGAAATGTAATAAAAATGAGAATATATGGATTGTGAATAATTTTTTTTTTAAAAATCGAATAGAATTGAGTATAAATTAAGTTGGAACCAATTTAAATTGGTTATAAACCTTAAGTAATTAATTATTCACATAGATTGATTTGGAGAACAACTGGATTAAAAATGAGCTCGGTTTGATTAGAAATAAATTAAATGTAAGCGATTGAGTTTTAAGCCATTCAAATTGAATGAAAATGGTTATAAACTAATTGGAACAGTGGAATTAGTATGGAAATTGTATAAGTTTCTTACGGAAAAATGTTTGGTGTGAATTTCCTTTAGAATTCATGTGTTAACTATTGCAAGTAAGTAAAATGTTGTTAACTTTCATATATTTGGCACTTACATGTTTAAACTGAGTAAGTACAGGTTCAGGGAAGCCGTTTGGCTGGATGTGGACGCGCAAAATGCAAATTAAATAAGTCGCTTGCTTAAAATGCTAAATAAGGTACGCCTACGCAATATAAATAGGAAATATGAACTGTTTTTGGTTTTTCCAACCGTGTGGGTCGATGTATATATATTTATCTCTTTTGTCAAATTGCAAAAGCTCCTCCGTACAAAGGAGACTCTGCCAAAATTTTACGGAAATTTTAGGAGTTAGAAATTTTTTGAAATTTTTTGAAAAATTTTGTTAACGACAAAACGGTTTCAAATTGGAAATTGAAATAAATTAGTAAATGAAACTAATTAAAATAATGAAATGAATTAGCAATAAATGAAAGACAAAATTTAAAATATTCAGAGTTGAAGAATAAGTTGAATTAATATGGAATAGAGATAAATCAATTTGAATAGAAGTAGATATAAACTAGAATGGTAAAGTGAGAATAAATAAAGAAACACATAAAATGCTTATACTAAACTTACGTAGGGAATGGTGCATACTCAATTGGAAATTGATACTATAAATATGATCTAAAATAGTATTGAAATGAATAAATATTGGCATTTTGTAAGAAAGTCGATAAAATATTTTTGGAAGTTGTGATTAGATATTTGTGCTAAGCAGGTTATGCAGGTATTATTAAAAAAAAAACAAAAAAGAAAATTGGTTTTGATTTCAGAAGGTAAATTTGAATTTGCTCGACAAAAAAGGTATGTATTTAAATTTGGTATGAAATTTGATTGGGATTTAGATCGAGCCGCTTGGCCTTTTGTTTTCTTTTTGGATTTGGGAGGCCACAGAGCCATTTTTGTAGTAGTACCGAGCTAGCCGCGCAAAGGAGACGCTGGAGAAATTTTTCGGGAATTTAGGGTGTTAGAAAATTTTTGAGAAAATTTGAAAACTTAAAACTTAATTTTGAATTATGATTTGTATGACTGAGCAAGTAATAATATTTGCAAACTATGGGAAAGGTTTGGAGAGTTAATAAGAAAGATAATGGTCTTTTATAAAAGATAGTTGGTTGGATGTTGAATTGTTTGGTTTTGAGGAAAAGTAAACGGGTATTGGATCATTCTTCCTGACTAGTAATTTCGGGGACGAAATTCTTTTAAGAGGGGAGGAATGTGACGACCCAAAATTTTCGAGCATTTAAAATCGGAATATTTAATTGATTTTAAATATTCAATAGAGTAATTTTAACTTGAATTACGAATATTACAATTTATTTGATAATTGAATTATCAAATTAAATAAGTAAAGTTGGGTAAATTGTTGAAGCTAGAATTTTAAGTCTGTTAAAATATAATTTGAAGGCTTGTTAAATTTATATTGATAGTACAGAGGATAATAGAAGTTGTAAAATTGAAATTAACAGTGGTTTGTTCAGTTTTAGAATTTTATTTGTTTAAATTGAATTTAAAAATAGCCTTCCGAGGCACAGTCTCGGAATTTGATGAAACCAGTTCCATTGGATCCATAATATTTAATTATTGTCGGATTTCAATTTTCGTAACATTTGGAAGCGTGGTGTGAGCACGATTTATTAACACGCTGTAATTTGAAACGAATTTAAAAAAATAACTGGTCAACTTCATAGCACATCAGAGCTTTTCAAAGCACTGTATACGAACCTTATCAAACACGCAACCCATCCTTTTTCTTCCCTTACCCATCAAAAATAACATCAGCAGAAACTGACACTCCTATCGTTCACGTCAAACTCAAAACGAAAAAAAGAACTAGCAATCGAAATAATGGCCGAAACAAGAAGGGATCTCGCTCTTTCCATATTCTCCAGTTTTACTCATTCCAGTTCTCTCTCTCTTCCCTTAGTATTGAATCGTGCCCGCCTGGAATTCGACCTCTAAGGACGAACAAAATTTTCATAAAAAAAAGAAAAAGAAGAAAAGGGGGAAAAATCAGTTTGCGATTTAATCGCGTAGGGAGGGACGAATCACTTTCTTACCGCCGTTCATCGAAGGAGGCGACAGTGCTCACGATTGACGCCGCGATTTTTTTGGGGGAAGCCGCACGTACGCGAGAGGGAATGAGGGCGCGGGCGAGTATTTTCATGCGGGGTCGCTTATGGCTAAGTATCGGAGTCGGTGGGGGAGGCGGTCGATATCTGGCGCTCGAACGTCACGACGCGATCCAGGCCATATTTTGTTGGAGTTCGTGAGGGTCGCGAGGCTGGGTATAGGAAGCGAATCGGTCGATGTTATTACTGGGTCGAGTGTCGCGATTTACGGTGCGACATTGAAGGGTCTTGAGCGGAAGAGGAAATCGCGGGGTTGGTGGAGGAGGAGGCATCGCGATGATGGCTCACCTGGGCTCGACTCACGATGGTGGCTCGGTGGCATCTGAAAGCTTGGGGTTTCGAGATAGTCATACGCGCGATGGCAGTCGCGACTTGAAGGGGTTCAAGCTATGGCAAGAGGCGAAGGGAAGTTTGGTCAGTGAGGTATACTTACTATTTATTCTTTTCGATTTAAGGGTTCATATATAATTGTGTAGAGATATACAGAAATGGGATAAAAATATATAAAGTTTAAAACAGTAAAGCAAAATCTGTTTTAGTTTTTTTTTAAAAAAATTATGTAGTTTAAAGTTGAAACTTTTCCTGGTTTAAGGATTTTTGTTGAATAAAGCATTTACTGTTGGGTTGCTAAAAGTAAGTTACTAAAGGCAATTATTAGTTTAAAAATTTTAAATCAAATTTTAAGTTAAAATTAAATAAGTAAATGTTGATTAATTGTTGGTCAATCCAAATATTAATAAGCTGTATAAATGTTTATACAAGGTCAAAATTGAGAAGAAAGCAAACTGGATTGGAAATGGAATGCTAGTAATATAAGGTGAGTTAATCTTACTCAGTTAATTTAAATTTAAATTTAAATGATTAAATTTATATAAATGTTTTGAATGGATGAATTGATTGATGTGCTGTATAGTATAGTATATATTTGAAACTGGTATATATATTGTACTAACATCTGTGGATGCAGGGAAACAGGTTGGAGGGATCCAACTAGATTCCTCATATTTATTTATATCATTTAATATTCCGTGTTATGAATATTTGATATCCTGTGATGATTTTATTGGTAATGGAAATATTGGATGGTATGGTTGAATTGAATATCTCAATGTAATGAGTTGTCAAAATCTATAGAATTGGATTTGTGAAAAGAAATAAAAGAATAAAATTTTAAGTAAAATAAATTCTCAGGAATTTGAATAAATTTAATAATGAATTGAAAAATAAAATAAAGTAAAAGCAATTTCAAAATTTTAATAAATATAGGAAAAAAGGGAATTTTGAATTAACAGGGGAATAAATTTTAAACTAAAGTGATGTTAGTTTAAAGATTAAAGAAGTCATTTTTAAATTATGGGTTAAATTTAATTAAAGGATAAGAAGGAATTTTGGAAATTTGAAATTGGTATTTTTGAAAGGGTTTTAACTCATAATAAAGAAGTAAAAATCTTAAAGTTAATGGAATTTAAAATAAATTAAGTAAGTGAAGGAATTTATTTCAAAGTGAAGTAAATTAGAAGTTAATTGTAAATTTTATTTAAGTGTCTGGAATTGAAATTAAAGAAAAGTGATATCTTGAATTTTATAATCTGGGTTTACAAAGGTGAAATGGATTTGGAAGTATAAATTCAAGGTGTGAATTTATTAAAGAAATGGTAAATTTGTTTAAAAATAAATGGAGATTTATTTTTAAAGGATGTGAAAGAGAAGAGTATTTCTCGGGATAGCCAAGTATGGTTTTCAAAGCAATTTTAAATATAAGTAAAAGTTTTTAACAATGGTTTTTAAAAAAGCAGGTTTAGAAAATTTATTATCTCTAATGTTTAACTTTTAAAGCAAGTGTTTTCAAATCTATTAATGTAGTAATTATATAAAGGTGACTTGGTATTATGTTTTGAAAGAAAAATTAGTTTACATTTTATAAATTGGTTTTATTTAAAATATTCTTAAAGTATATATATTTTAATAAAGTATTAAAGTAGTTTTGAGTTTAAAGTTATAAAGTATGTTCTATAATAAAGTGCTTTTAAAATTTATTTTAAAATCCAAAAGTATTTTGAACTTGATGTCCCAAAGGAAATAAATATCATGGTAATGTATTCCGTGAGCAGAAACTAGGTTGGAACTGTTTTTAAAAGGGTTGAAAATCTGAAATATATCTTGTAAAGATATTTAGGATAAACAAATAATTTGGAAAAAAAATTATTTATTGGTTGATGGTTGTTTGTGAATATTAATTGATAGTTAAATCACCGACTATCAATATTGGACAAATACGTTGATCGTTTCGAAGAGACCGGGATCGAGATTTATTTCTCGAAAACCACTTCGATCCGGTTTGTACGTTTCGTGAAAACGATTTTTGATTCGAAGATGAAGCAGTAAAACGCAAGGGCTAATCACTACTAATCCTGAGGATATTTCCAAAATGGATGTAGTAGGAATAGTGCCTTCGGTTCCGTTCGAACCCGAGACGGACTTGTATGGATGAATGCTTTCGCAAACATCGTCAGGTGGATGATGGGCATTCAAAGGGATAAGTTCTAAAAAGGTAACGCTTAGCCTCAAGCCTCATCAAAAGGGAATGACTGAAAATCAAGGGTTATGCAGCAAGGCTAGGTGGGTAGCACCCAAGCAGGGTGAGGTCATCCCTGTCTAGATGTCCCTTTTATTTCGGCTTAGTGGGCGGTTGCTGATCCCAACCGTGGAGTGATCTCACTCGGGATTTTCCAGTAAAGGGTAGTCCCGGCCTTGTGTTGCAGGGGAGCGGGCGTACTCCTCGGTACGGTGATCTAGGCCCCGTACTGTGACAAGTGTTACCCCAATGCCTAGTCATTAGTTGGAAATCCATTCTCCCTACGAGCCTTGTACGAGTTTTGTTTGTTTACCCACTCTGTGGCTAGTAGCTGGAATTTAATAGATATAACAATTTCGGCTATTTTATAAGTATTTGTATATAGACCCTATTATAATATCAGAGGATTTCTATAAAAATTGTTTTAGCTATCGTAAGGTAAAAATCCGACATGTTTATTTGTGGCGTGGTCTTACGAGATGCTTTTATTTTCAAAAGGATTTTTGAAACTTTAATAATCAATTGGGTGTGATTTTCTCACGCTGGTATTCCAGACTGACTCGGGTGTTATTTAACTGTAATGCTCGGGTCAGACCGAGTATTATAGGATATAGGTTTTGATGCTGTGGAGCTCAAGAGACGAGCTGGATGACGATACGTACTCTCGTACTTGTTTATATATATATATATTCCGTTGTTTAAGTTGTGTATCCATTGTATGATATTGATATTGAGCTGTGATTGTTGTACTCTGATGATGTAATATATAAATAGAAATATTTGATGTTGAGTAAAGATTATTTATTATATATTATATTTTATTCCGCTGCGATGGTTAGATTCTGTTGTTGTTTTCTATTTTCTTCTACCTCTTCTTCTTTAACCCAAATGGTTCGTATTTTTGTGCAACTTGAGTTGATTGATGTAGAATAGTGTTGACTCAAGGGGTACGGATATGCGGGTCGTTTCAATTATTCTAAACCAGAACTGGGTTTTGATTTGCCTTTCAAATTTTTAACAAGCTACCAAAATTTTATTCATCCCACTACCCTTTTATTTTATTTAGCTTATGCTAAATTCATTTCCAAACAATTCTTTTTGAATTTAGTAGAGTGAGAATTTAATTCATTCAATATCATTCTTACTTAATTTAAATTCCATTTATTTCATCTTTTCGAATTTAATTCAAGTCCAACTATATTTTATTTAGCCAACTTAAATTCATACCATTTCCTTTACTATTTTAAATAAGAATTTAATTTCATTCAATGTTATTTATAACACAACTTAATTTTGATTTTTTACTTCAATCCAATTTCAACTAAATTTTATTTCTCAATATATAAGTTCAAAACTTATTTACTAACCTAAATCCATTCACATTTTATATTTTTCTTTACCCTACCTTCCATTTAGGATTAATTTTCCATCCTTTTTACCATAACATTCAACCATTTCTTTTTAGGTTTTGCAATTCATTTCTCTATTCATATGTTCACCAACTTATTTACTTAAAATCTTACATTGCTCATTCGAGTTCATCTTCATCTTATAATCACCATTCTAGATTATGTATATAACACTTAATAGCTTAAGGGTATAAATTTTCATTACACAATTTTAACTCACAATTATAATCATTTTACATTTCAACTTTAACCAATTTAATTCGATTTCAATTTCAATTTTTGTTTACTTATCCCGAGTTAAATTCAAATATATTTTATTCACCACCATTTACTCAAGTTAAATTTTAATTTCAAGATTAAAATTTTCATTTCTCTCTTTCTTATTCAAATCACTTCACTTAATAAGTTCAATAGTTGCTTTATCTTAACTTTTCACATTATTTAAATAGAGTTCCCAGAATTCAATTACCCGGTTTTATTTCAAAACCAATTTGAAATTATAAATAACTCATACACACCTGGTATATCAAATCAAACTTCCGAATTTCCAAAACAACCCGTTTTGGCCAAAACAATTTCCCTTTTGAAATTTCTAAAACACCTTGTATATCAAACAAGTCCAAATAAATATCATAACCAATCTCCACGGTAGCAATCCATCACTTTAGAAACTCAAAAATAAATACTCATGATGTGGCCGTCATTATCAGGATTATTTTCCAGCAACTGAAGTGAGTTCAGCGCTTCCTTACTACCACAAATTCCTTTCAAAACAATTTCCATTTAAAAATATTTCCCAAAACAATACCCATCATTGCCTTCAAACACTTTGGAAAACATTTCAAACATTCCCAAGATTTTATATTCCCAAACTGTTTGTTTAAATTCATTTTAAACACTTTTTAAAATTTCTGGGATTTAAATTCTGGTTTAAATCAAATTTTAGTTATACTTATAGAATTCTATTTGGTTATAAACCATTTTAAATTTTAGACTCTTATATTTGATTATAATATTAACAGCCAAACATCCAAATATATAATAATTTCAGAAAATTATTTCTTTTATATCAAAATAAAATTTTGGGTAAAATTATTTCATTTACCCACTTTAAAAACAATACTATGTCGGTTTATCTTATTTAAGAGTTTAGAAACCCCAATCGATACGGTTGTACTTCTCGTACCGACCAGAATTCATAAATACTGAACCGATAAGTCAACACAGTATAAAAACAATTTTTATATTCACTAACAAGTACACTCTCATATCTATTATTACACTCGACTCATTCTAGAGTACTATTGACTCTATATCTAATGAGTAATTTTCCTCACCAAAGCCTAGGTTATCGCTAACCTGGCTCTGATACCAAGTAAGACGACCCGTCCCTCTCGACCCTCGAAAATCGACACAAAATACACCACAGTATAATATTTCGACGATCGAGTGCCGGAAAAGACAGATTGTTGAGGGAAAAGAAAAAGATAGAAGAAAGAAGGAACTAATCAAGTACAGAATCTCACAATTGCAGCGGAACAAGATATAATAGTCAATAACAGATCTTTACATAAATTGAAAATATATCTGTTTTATATATTACATCATCAGAGTATCATAAACAAACAACAACTACTAGCCTGACAATTTCAAACAATCACAGCAGCGGATATAAACAAATACAGTAACACGTCTCGGACTCCAGCTCCTCTCCTGAGCTCCACAACATCCTTTCCTGTAATCTATAATACTCGATCTGACCCAAGCATTATAATGAAATAACACCCAAGTCAGTTTGGAATACCAGTGTGAGAAAAATACACCCAAACTGATTATTAAAGTTTCAAAATCCTTTGAAATCAAAAGCATCTCGTAAGACCACGCTACAAATAAACATGTCGGGTTTTTACCTTACGATAGCTAAACATTTCTTATCAAATCCATCTGATATTATAATAGTGTCTATAGAAAGTAAAATAAAATCAAGCTGAAATGCTTGCAACACACGTTTCAGCAATAGTTGGGCACAATCAAAACGGTAAAGGCTCGTAGGGAGAATGGATTTTCAACTAATGACTAGGCACTGGGGTACCACATGTCACAGTACGTGGCCTAGATCACTGTACCGAGGATCCTCCCGATCCCCTGCAACACAAGACCGGGACTACCCCTTACTAGATAATCCCGAGTAAGATCACCCCGCGGTTGGGATCTGCAACCACCCACTAAGCCGAATAAAAGAAAGGGACATCTAGACAGGGATGACCTTACCCTACTGGGCGCTAGCCACTTAGCCTTGCTGCATAACCTCTGATTTTCAGTCATTCCTGGTTGATGAGGCTCGAGGCTAAGCGTTACCTTTTTAGAACATATCACTTAGAATGCCCACCGTCCACCTGACGATGCTCTGAAAGCATTCATCCATACAAGTCCATTCCAGGTTCGAACGGAACCGAAGGCACTACTCCTACTACATCCATTTTGGAATCCCCTCAGGATTAGTAGCGACTAGCACTTACACTTCACTGCTCCATCTTCGACTCCCAGTTCTTGTCTTCCTCACGAAAACGTTCAAACCGGATCGAAGTGGTTTTTGAAAAATAAATCCCGATCCCGGTCTCTTCGAAACGATCAGCGCATTGGCCAATATCGATAGTCGGTTATTTAACTATCAATTAACATTCACAAACATCCATCAAACATAAATAATTTCCCAAATCATTTATTATCTTCAAAATATCTTCGCAAGATATATTTCTATTTTCAACCCTTTTTGAAAACAGTTTCAAACCACCCTTTTGACACGGAATAAATTCCCCAAATATCTTCTATTTCCACTGAAAACAACCAAGTCCAAACATTCTAGATTTTAAAATAATTTTGAAACACTATACTATAAAATATACTTTAACATTTAAATTTAAAAACCACTTTAATACTTTATTAAAAATATATACTTTAAGAATATTTAAAATAAATTACTTTATAAAACATAAAATTAATTTTTATCCTTTTTTAAAACATAATACCAAGTCACCTTCAAAAAATTACCACTAAAATAAATTTAAAAATACTTACTTTAAAATTTAAACATTTTAAAAATAATAAATTTTCTAAAACATGCTTTTAAAACAACTTTAAAACTTTTGACTTATACTTAAAAATTTATTTTGAAACGCACTTGGCTATCCAGGTACATACACTTCCATTCCATAATAATCCAAGAATTCCTTTTATAAATCTTGCTTGATTTATGTCAATTCAAATTTATGTTTAATCCCGTAAATTCCTTCCCACACTTTTAAAAATAAACACCTTTTTATTTTTAAACACATTTCCCATTTCTTGGAAAATCACTTTCAAAGGATATACTTAAATCATTAAAATAAGGTTACTAAAATTACTTTAAATAAAAATAATACTTAAGAAACTCCATAAGAGTTTCTAAGTAATTTAAACCAAGATTACCTTTTTAAATAAAGTTATTAAATCAAATATTTATATTAAAATTTCCTTTTTAAAACATAATACCAATTCACCTTTAAAATAATTAAATACCATAATTACTTGAATAAATATTTGCTTATACTTAAAAATAATTAAAAACGATACTTTTATAAAACAATCAAAAAACACATTTCTCGTAAACTTCTAGATTATTCTTTGAAAGCTTTCCTTTGAAAACATACTTAGTCTTCCAGGAAAAATACACTTCCCATCTTTTAAAAATAATCTCACCTTTGTTTTTAAAACTATTTGTTCCTTTCTGATAAAAATTCCCACTGGAAATCTATCTTTCAAATTTATCCACTGATAAATATTTCACTTTATTTATAAACTCAGTTTATAAATTTTCATTCCTTCTTTTCTTTTAAATCACGGTTTCAAAAACACTTAACAGACCCCAAACTAATTTCTTGAATTTAATTTCCTTAAATTCATTACTTAAAAATTTCTTTCATTTTCCTTTTTAATCCAATTCATTTTATTTATAACTTAAAATACCAGAGTATACTTATCCAACCATAACACAGCACAACAAAATTCCTAAATTTATCTATCACAGGATATCAATAAAATATATCACAGATTATGAAGACAATTTCTATGTTGTGAGGAATCCAATTGGATCCCTCCAATCCGTTTTTCCTGCATCCACAGATGTTAGCACACAAATAAATATCAATCAAATCTAATGATAATATTCACATTAAACCAATCAATCAATCATTCAAATACTAACTATTTAAATTAAATGGCATCCAGATGTGAGTGAGATTAACTCACCTTGAAACCAAAACGCGGAGCGTTCAAATTTTACATTAAATCGAGCACGTTCGATTTAATGCAAAATTTTCACTTGCTCAAAACAATTCCAGATCTGTACCACGGCGTGCTGCTCATCGCTGCGATTCCGGCGCTTCTTGTTTCGTCGGAATCTGATCATGCATGCAAAAGATATGGCTGTTTAAAGTTTGAATAAAATTTTAAAACAATTTTTTTTAACTTATTACTACACAAACTAAATCAAGGCCGTAGATTTTGTCTTCCACACGCAAGCTCCAGGCCGATACAACAAAAGAACGAAACCCATCATCCTCGACTAGGGTTACGAACCGCTCCTCCTACCATCGCCGAGAACGAGATCAACCTAGCCCACATCAAAGCCCATTGCGCCACCCATCCGCGACCCAAATATGGCGGAGTTCGGTGCCATAAACGCATAGAAAAACGCGCATGTAACGAAGGTTATTGCGGTAGAAATTTGGCTCCAAACGATGGTTTTAAGCAAGATCCACCGTTGGATAGGATGAGCTTGAAGAGCTCTACAATTTGTTAGTTGAAGGTTTTGGCTAAAACTTTGAGGATGAAGAGAAAACGAGGAGAAAATGAAGTTGATTTTCGGTCATAGAATAGTTTGAATGGCGGCCGAGAAAGAAGAATAGGGTTATGGCCCTGAACGTGTTTATATATATACGTTTATATAATTATTATTTTATTAATATTCTCAAATTTTACAAGCTTTTCAAACGAACTCCAAATCACACGTGCCGCCTGGCATTTATAAGGTTTTACCCGCATTCCGAACACAATGGAACATGTTTCAGAGGCTAATTCAATCATATGTGGAAGATAGCTTTTTGAATCGATTTAAAATCTTAAATTATCGATTTAAATTTCAATGCGTTTCTTACCCATACGGATAAACGGTAACTCCAAACACTACGAAATTTGAAATCCGATGAGAGCTAACTATTACTGGTTGAATGGAACTGTTTTCGTCGAATTCCGAGACTGTGCCCTGAAAGGCTATTCTAACTCGTCGATTAATACGAGCGATTTCCAAAATCGTCAAAATCATCTAAAATTTCACTTTTAAAATTTTACTAACTCTATTATAAATCATATATAATTTATATCATATCTGAAATCA
Organism: Allium cepa; assembly: GCA_030765085.1. Taxonomy (NCBI): domain Eukaryota; kingdom Viridiplantae; phylum Streptophyta; class Magnoliopsida; order Asparagales; family Amaryllidaceae; genus Allium; species Allium cepa. The sequence continues at coordinate 110,504,458 of CM060934.1, forward strand.
TTCTGATTCAATTTAAATCAGAATCAGATTATTTGTATTATCACTACAAATTAATTTCCATTATTTAATTAATAAAAATTCCAAATTTAACTTATCGACTTTTTATACCATTTAAAAGTCCAGTATTAAAATTCAAATCAAACTAGATTTAAAATAATCTTAGAAACCATTTTCATATCTATTTACATCCAGATTCACAAATTATCCCAATTCCCAAATATTAAATTATTATTATTCAAATCCAATTGAATAGCCATATTTGAAATTTAACTAATTTCATTAATCTAATCAAAATCTTTTTGTTTCAAAACCAAATTATAATTCACATTCAACATTTAAAATGAATTAAATGTTCAAATCTAACGACCAAAATTCCAGGTCGTTACAAATACTGGATTACATATCTTTCGAAAAAAATTAAGAAAAAAAGAAGCGGTAAACATAAAACCCTAATACATGGAATATTAAATAGAAAACCAATTAGTGAACTAACCATGGATCTTCGACAAATCAGTGAGAAATCGATTAGGAACCTGCAAGAAATCAACAAAACGCACGGCTTTGATTTAGAAGAACCGATGGATTTTCCTACGGAGGCAGAAAATTGCGATGCGGGGAACTAAGGGAAGCTGAAATATTTGAGATGATTCCCACGAAGATTCGCTGTTTGGGTCTTTTAGCATTAGCGATTGGGCTTTTGCCATTTCAATCAGTTACAAAGGCAACCTATACATCAATTTTATAGACCCAAAACCTATGTATGGATTAGACCCGACATCATCTGGACCGGATTTTGAGACATACCAAAATAGACTAAAGAAATTAAAATAAATTAGTATAAAGAGGTACTAGTGATATATATATATATATATATATATATATATATATATATATATATATATTAGTCTATACGTAAGGGTTGAATATTAATTTTATTTTATACTTGTTTTTTTGAGTCAAATACTCTATTGATAATGGGATTAGTTTATCATTTTTGGAAATAAGATTAATTAATCATTGCATTTAATAAAATTGGAAATAAGTTGATGCAAAAATGGATGAAACACATATGTGAATGGTATACGTGGGTTGTATGTGAAGCAATTACGGAAGCATGAGGTATCAAACACGGCTAATATGTCATAGTTAAAGGTATACCCTTATGTAATTTGGTTATATAACCTAACTCTTATAAAGATTCTTGTTTGAAATGAAGTATGCTTTCGGTTTATTTTTAATATTATATATATCGTTATATTAGGATAAGTACACATTAAATAAATATAAATAAATAATTCTTTGGAAAAGTATATTACTGATTGTAGTTGCGACATTATTTATAACCATGAGTTACATATCAATACTTAAATACTTACTCATTAAATGTTCATAGCCAAATTTTATCTAAAAAATGATATCGATGGATCTACTGAGATTATTGTACGTAACGCTCTACATATGACGAATGATGAATTACTCGTAATCGAACTTCAATAAAGTCTATACAAGCTTCAGTATTTAAATTGTTTAAATGCTAAATAAGGGCCGAAATCAAAGCAGGGAGTCAACATGACCATATTATTTGCTAATTTCCAAGTTTTGTAAATTTTAAATTATTATATAAATAAAAAAATTAATACAAAAGTCATACTAATTTGTTGTTGCATTTTAATTAATTATGTAAAACATTGAAATTAGTTAAAACGATGTTTAATTGTTATACGTTAATTAAAAATTAAGCTTAAATTAAATAATTAATTTAATTGTTAAATTAATTAGGCTCGGATCCCATTACCTCGTAATGGGTGGTCAACCGTGCAACACAGAGAAGGGGCTAAGGTTTCAAATTATGGTAAATTATTTTTTGATTGGCGATAAAGATAATAATGACTATACTCCATGACCCAAAAGTGCATATAAATACATCCTTCGCTCTTTCTCTTTTTTATTTTGAAAATGGTACTTTATTCTTTTTTATCCCTAGCACTCAACAGAAAACCTACCTCCACTGCTCAAATAAAATAAAAATTGATGATGCCTAGAAGGAAGGTTTGCAATCTTTATTAAGGGATAGGGAATTTGGAATTCAAGGAGAAGATTGCAAACAACCAATGTGTTGACAACTTCTAGGACCAGATGTGCATGTTTTATATAATTATACATATGTAATGTTAGATCTTCCCAACTTCTTCTTGTTGCTTTTAATTTCAGTAACGACAATCAGAGAAAACTTTAAATTTAAATTTAAACTTATTTTATTTACATATAAACATAATTATTTCAGTCGGTATACACTTGTATTTATAAATAAATAAATGAATATATATATATATATATTTAAAAAAATTATACCTATAGCTTAACTATGAATTATATATATGTAGACATAAACCAATTTTTGAAAATAAATTAAAATGTGCATACATACACACACACACACACACATATATATAGCTTTAAAAAATCCATTTTTTGTACACAAATTAATAACGATAAAATTCAAATTTTATATATGTGTGTGTGCGCGTGTCTCATGATTTAATTAAAACAAAAGTTATACATAAATTTATATTTATTTACACTGTGGTTTAAATAAAAGGTTATACATATTAAGATTTATTTATGAACTATATAAATTAAAAAAAATTAATGAAATAAATCAAAATCGAACAAGTTAAATTTGTGTTCAAAATAAAAACTAGGATATAAGACATTTACTATATTTGTACATGCGTATGCGTGCATGTGTCTATTTGTGTGTGTATGTGTGTATATATAGGTATTTATGTACACATGTTTGTATTTACATACGTGTGTATGTATCTTACAAATAAGATTATATTAAATAAATTTTAAGCCAAAATTAAAAACTAATATGCGTGTGCATGTGTATGTATTTGTTATTAACTACTTGTACAATCTATGAAAAGTATAAATTGACATTTCATCACAACTTACTATATCTGTAATGACCATAGATCCTAATAGTTATTTATTAACATGTGATATTTGTCAAATTATGTAAACCTTAGATTATATTCCATATTTATAACAGTTGCATGTTTGTGTTGTGAATGCGAACACATTATAAGTCAAAACACAATATTAAACTAAAGTAAAATAAATGACGTGGGTATAAAATTTATAAAAACCATACTATGTTAAAACAAATGTTTCAATTTAAATTAAATAAATTAAAATTAAACACAAAACTATTTTATTAAAATTCACTAAATATGATCTGATGAAAAGAATACTCTTTACGTAAACACAAAACACGACGTGGTGCAAAATAAAAGGAATTTTCTTTAAAAAAAATTCTTTTTAACTCGTTATCGATGCACCTAACCGAGCAATGGTACCAGAGTCTGCATTATATTCACATGAATAATTAACACATAGGGTGGTCTCGTGGAAAAACCATATGGATGAGTGCCTAAGGAAAATGTGTTTAACTGAGGAGAATGTTACTTAATTAAGGAGCATTTTTATGAATAAAAAACCTCCCCGCTCCTGGCCTTGACCCATCTTATCGAAGTAGTCCCTTTTCAAGGATATGCCCTAATGGAAGGCTTAATTTTTTTTTGCACCTTTGATTCAAATAAGTGTATTTGAATAATATAAAATTTAAAGAATTTTGAACCAAACTAAATTCGGATTTAAATTTACAAGGTTATAAATTAATTTATTAAAAATTGTTTAAACTTAAATTAAAATTAATAAGTTTTATGAATATAATTTAAAACTGATAAAGATTATAAATGGGTAAGTTTAAAGTTATTTTAAATTTACATAAATATAAAGGTTATATTTATTATTAATTAAAATGTTTAATTATTAAAAAGATACATATGGATATATGTATGTATATGAAAATTAATGAATTATAAATGTTACAATAGATTAAAGTGCACAATTAATATATATATATATATATATATATATATATATATAAAAAAAGAAAAGATGAAGGTTTAAATGAATTAAAATCTATTTAACTTAAGAAAGTATACATTGGATGTGGAGACATATGATGTCATGAGTTTATACTGTCGATAATAATCGATTAGTATTATTCATGTTATGAATTTAAAGAAGTTGCTCTCAATCATTTACAATGTAAAGAGTTTACCATACATATCTATGACTTTTGAGCTCCCTCAAGCCATGAACTACCTATACCGATGTTTTTATTGACCCTACATAGATAAGAATATTAGGTGATTTGTTGAGCACACTCAAGGGTCACATAATTATCCTTAGGCTATCATGAAGTGGAGGACCTTGAGTATATAATGTAAGTTATGACATATTGAGCGCCCTCAAGGTCAAAAAGATGATAAGGGTCAAGTAGGCAATAGTTAGGAGATATAATTGCAAAGAATTTCTTACCATTTGTAGGACAACAATTTATTAACACCCTCAAGGTTGTAATAAGAAGATAAGTGGGTCCTAACCTCCATTGAATTTTTTTATATATGAAATTTATGTATATCTTTTAGTATTCTTGAATAATGCAAAATTTAGTGGATTCCTTATTAGGTAAAATAATAAAATAATTGGCTAAGTATAAGAATATGTGCGATCTTATAAAATCTTCTTTAATAAAATTGAGATGCTAATATAATTAATAAAATTATTTATCAATTAAAATATCTTTATTAATAATTGGCTTGGAAGCGCAATCTTTTGGTCCGACCATGAACTTCCCAAAATACCCTTCACTCTTATATAATTCAAGTACTATATATATTATTCTCTTTACAACCACCTAAAACAAAAAAAAATTATGCAATTTCAAACCTATTATTTCTACGCTTGACCAGAATAATTCAAACTAAGTTAAAACTTGAATATTTTAATAAATATATTTCTTGGTTTGCGTGTTCATTGAAATGAAAATATGTCAAATATGCACATCAGATGATAAAAAATTCTTCTAAATAATTTAACAAACCTTTAATAATAGTAATGATACATTTGATGTCACATTTTTTGGTATCGACATAAACTATAAAAAAATGCTCATTTATTTTAATATCACTTGAAAATTTGATCCAACTTCTTTTATAAATTCAAAATTTCCCGCTATAAATTTTACTAAATCTTAATATCTTAGGATATAATAAATAAACCTCCATAAATATTACTTAATCTTAGTATACTTATATATAGTGCAACAAATAAATTTTCTTTACAAATTCAAAACATCTTTTTACAAATATTTCCAAATTTTAATACTACTTAAAATAAGTTCTAACAAATTAATTTCTTCTACAAATTAATAGAAACAAAAATTTATACCACCACCGATGTGGATGTTGAAACTAAGATAGAATAATAAGAACACAAATTTAAACTAACAACAAATAAACATTTTGAATATGTTAAACATCTTCACTTTATAGAAAACAATTCACGCATAAAGTGCGTGCCATCATCACGCATTAAGCACGTGATGTAATGCTTGTAATATATAAACTAAATTAAAGATTGACAAAGAAATGCAAGAATATACTTACCAATAAACCTTTTTGCATGTTGTTACTTCAATACCCATATAAGAACTGAATAACATACCTATTAAAACATTTGTGTCTTGGTCAGTTAAGTGTGAAATTGACTAAGGTTGCTTATTATCTTCTATGAGTTATGAACTCTAAATCAACACAAGGGTATAAATATAGATCCATATTACATTACATAGAAAAAAATTGCTGAATAACTGCATTCAAATATGAGAAATATCAATGAAAATGTTTCATTCAAAACGTGGAAGTAAATTATATGTTAGTACCTCGGTTATTGATTTTGTCGAACCATATATAACCATATAAAATATAGATACTAATGTTTCGCCAAGTTATATATTATGTAGTGCAGAATATTGCACACGTGTACCGAGCACCCAAGTGCCGAAAAGACCGAAAGTTTGGGTAAAATAAAAGAAAAGGAATAGAACAAGACAAGAAGAACACAATATCAGTATCTCACAATGGAATGATAATGTATAATATCAGAAGAATAATACAAAGGGTTACTTTGAATATAGGATTTTGAGAGTTACAAAACCAAAGTACTGTCATCAACCTGGGCAGTTATAGCTACTTGTCCTCATAATGCTAATATATGCATATAGCTAAAACGGAACAACTGAAACAGAAATAGATAGATAATGCAAGCCTCCAGCTTGACTTTTGAACTTAGAATCATCCAAGGTAAAACCTGATACTTAGTCAACACAAAAGAGTACATGAAGATTTTAGAAAAAAACCAAGCGTTGGACATTAGTCTGGTATGAGAAAAACTCGAGATACATGAATATATATAATAGCAACTATTTAGACCGAACAGATTCTCTTAACAGTTTTTCCCTCAAAAGAAACCAACCATTTATTAAGTTTAATATAGTGGTATGATAAATAATGTCTAGGGTGTGGGATATAATAATATCAAATAGCTTTGGTGCTTAAATTGGTCACACCACAACATATTATGTTAAATTCAAAACTGCTACAGTAAGCTCGCTTGATGGATTTTCCATGGAGGTGTCTCTAGTAAACTGAAGTGGGTCACCACGCACACATATCAGAAAACACCTTCCGAGCATTGTATATATTTAGATAAAATATACCATAAGGTAAACACAAGCGACCCATACCCAAACATAAACATGAACCACGTGGAACCAAATACCATCAACTCCTGGTATCAACATATCAATAAGCATACTCTAGATCTAGAGTTGATAATATCCTGTCGTGGGTCAGCCAGACCCTAAACTGTGCAGCCTACTTTGTCTTTAGCCATTTCTGATATCGAATTTACATTCGGCATCTTTCATACGAATCTTTATCAATCGAACAAAACATGAAACCCAAATTGGATCCTCCCATCCCAAATAGATGTCAAAACTACATATGGATTTTCATATCTCAATAGATTTTGGAAGCACACATGGATTGGATTATGATAAGAGGATCGTGTTATTGAAGAAAGGGAGGGAGATTCATACTTTGTCTTATGGAAGAGCTTAGTTCGTCATGACCAGTTTTCTTTATTTTCTAGACGTGGCAGAGGAGGAGTTGGGTTCTATCCCTATTGTTCAAGAATTTGCGGATGTCATCAAAGAGGTATCAGGTTTACCACCACATAGGGAGATAGAATTTCACATTTATTTAGTAAAGGATGCGAAACCTATTTTATTGACAGTTCATAAACTTGCCTCGAAAGAGAAATTGGAGCTAAGAAATCAGGTTAGTGATTTGTTGTAGGAGGGCTTAATCCGACCAAGTTGTTCAAGTTGGGGAGCACCCGTCGTCTTTGCTACGAAGGCTGACAGTTCCTTAAGATTGTGCGTAGATTATCATGAGCTAAATAGGCGGGCTATTAGGAATAAGTATCCTTTGCCTAAGATAGATGACTTGTTCGATCAGCTTCATGAAGCTCGAGTATTTTCTCAGCTTGACCTAGATATAGGGTTTCAACGGTTGAGGGTGGTAGAGGAGAGTGTACCCTTGACCGCTTATCGATCCACCTAGTTTTATGAGCTGTTAGTTATGTCGTTCGGCCTAATTAATGCTCCAGCATTTTTGGTGGACTTAATGAATTGAGTTTTTCGAGATGTGTAAGTTTGTCCTTGTTTTTATCACTGATATTCTGGTCTATTCTAAGACCGAGAAGACACATTCATTCAATCTAAGGATTGTTCTAGGAACACTAAGAGAGCATGTGTTGAAGGCTAAGTTCTCGTAGTGTTATTTTTAGCGTTCGGAAGTTAGGTTCTTAGGTCATGTTTTTTGGAGGAGGGTATTTCTGTTGATCTCGCTAAGGTTGTGGCAGTTCAGGACTTGAATAGGCCGGAAAGTGCAAAAAATATTAGAAGCTTTCTGGTTCTAGCAGTTATAACAGGATATTCATACAAATTTTCTCAAAGTTTGCCTCTCGCTTAACGAATTTGACAAAGAAAGATGTCAAAAGTGTGTGGACGGATAAATGTGAGTAAGCGTTCTTGAAGCTAAAGGAAAAGTTGACTGGCGCTCTTGTTCTTATTGTGCTAGACGAAAGTGAGGGTTTGATTATTCACACTGATGCGTGTGGAACATGTCTTAGTGCTGCGTTGATGCATCATGGGAGGGTGATCGCTTATGCGAGTCAGCAGCGCAAACTACATGAAGCGAGGTGTGAAACTTATGACTTGGAGTTGTTAGCAGTGGTATTTGCATTAAAGATGTGGGGCATTATTTCCTTTGTGAAAGGTTTGAATTATACATGGACCATAAGTCTTTAAAGTATTTTTTTACATAAAAGGACTTGAACATGAGGCAGCGAAGGTGGTTGGAGTTTCTTATGGCCTATGATCTGGATATTTTGTATACTCGGGAAAAGCCAATGTCCTAGCTGACTCACTCAGTAGGATGTATGCAGTTATGAGAATGTTGTTGTTCACCCGATTCGTATCGAGGGAAATCGACATAGAAACCTTCATTTTTCTAGGATAACTAAGAATGTAAGTGAGAATGAGGCACCAGAGAGTTGGCCGAGATTCGAGGTGGATAGCCGTGGCTTTTTGAGAATGAACGGTAGGTTGTGTGTTTCGAATATTGATGAGATTTGGAAAGATGTTCTAGTAGAGAGTCACTATTCTAGGCTGACTATACATTCTGGGGTCACTATAATGTATCAAGATATGAAGAGGATATTCTGGTAGGAGGGTATAAAGAGGGATGCTTTTATCTTTGTGAGCAGGTGTGCTAACTGCCAACACATAAAGGGTAGTCATCAAGATGGCCGGACTGCTTCAGCCACTTGAAATTCCGAAGTGGAAATGGGAGAATATTTCTATGTATTTCATCGATGGATTATCTAGGTTGAGGAGGGGTAGCGAAGGCGTGTGGGTTATCGTGGATAGATCGACCAAGAGCACGCACTTCTTTCCTTTTAAGACTATGAGGACAACTTTTAGTTTGGCTAAGTTATATATGTAGGCGAACGTCAGGTTGCACGGTGTTCCTTGTGATATTGTGACTGATAGAGATCCTATATTCGCAAGCCAATTCTGGAAGTGTTTGCATGAAGCATTAGGAACCGAGCTTAGTTTGAGTACCGCTTACCATATGTAGATAGATGGGAAAACGGAGAGGGTAACCATTGTTGGAGGACTTTCTTTGAGCATGAATTTTAGATCTTGGAGGTTCATGGAAAGAACGCTTACCACTTGTTGAGTTTTCATACGACAACAGTTATCAGGCCATTATCGGAATACCACCATTTGAAGCATTGTATGGAAGGCCTTGCAAAGCTCCACGATGTTGGGTAGAACCTGAAGATCGTCTTATACTTGCGCCGGATATGATCGAATAGGCATCAGATAAGGTTATAGAGATTTGAAAGCGAATCAAGGAAGCGTAGAATCGACAGAAGTGTTATGCAGATGAGAGGCACAGAGACTTGGAGTTCTTGGTTGGAGCTTTGTATTTGTAAAGGTTTCTCTGATGGGAAGTGTAGTTCGGTTTGGAAGAGCTGGGAAGTTGGCTCCTCGTTATGAAGGATTGTTCTCGATTCTTAAGAGGATTGGTACACTTGCATATAGAGTCAGTTTACCGATTAGGCTATCGAGTGTGCACAATATATTTCATATATCGCATTTACATAAGTTTGTGCATGATCATTCTAGTGGAAGTGTCGTAGCAAGAGGACTGAAGATAGAGCCAAATTTGACTGTGTTGAGGGCAGTTATTCGTATTGTTGATAGAGATATGAAGCAATTGAGGACTAAGATTGTAAAGTCAGTCAATGTACAATGGAGCGAGGATGTTTTGGATTGTACTTGGGAGACTGCGGATAGTTTAAGGTAATCCTATCTGGATTTTTTCCCAAATCAGAGTTTTCTTATTTTAATTTGTATTTGAGTCGCATTTTAGTTTGTATATAGTTTCTACAAGCTATATATATATCTTGTTCTTTTATCTTCTTTGACAATCGTTCTTGCTGAATTTCAACGATGAAATGTTCTAAGTAGGGGAGAATGTAGCGACCTAGAAATTCGATCACTTCGTCTTTGAATATCGATACATTTTGAGATATGTTTAAGTGTTGTTAGTACAATTTTATAACCTTGTTTGACATCATTTAATGAATAACTATTAAAAAACTTTTTTTAAAACTGTTTGTAAAAATATATTCTTTGAAGAAAAATAGATAATTTGACTGAAAATCGGTTTATCAATAAACAGCTTTTAGATCGGTACAAGTTGTTCGAACTATTATGCTCTTAACTAACGATCAAATGAACAGTTAACAACTAATTAACACGCTCTCCTCCTCATAAAGCATGGAATTTTCTAAAAAGTTCTATTAGGATAAGAGATAATATAATGAGAAGGGTATAAGAGTAATTATCCATAAAGGAGAAGTGACATAAATTTGTCATGATAAGAAGCAATTACACATTAGGGTTTTGAGGTCTTTTTAGTCTTTTCCCATCACCATTCCTAAGCCTATATAAGGAGGAGTACACCCTTATGAAATATATCTAAAATATTCCAAAGCTTAAGAGCAATTTCAATGTCATCTTCTTCTTCTTTATCTTAAATTTCTAAAGCAAATAATTTGCAAATCAATTCCAAATCACCTCAAATTTGGAGTGAGATCATACCACCACATAACAACACTTTATACTTTATTAGATTGTGAGAAACCAAAGCCAGACTCTCCCCTCAACTTTAGGCCGTGAGTAATAAGAGGCTAGAGGAGGCAAATGAGCAAGGAAAAGCAAAAAGGAAGGAGAGAAACGAGTTTGCTAGCTTAGGTCTGAACTTGAGTGCTTAAGTTTGTTTGTTTGTTGAGTATAAGGTAACTCGCACTTGGATTGATAATATAACTCATATATGATTTTATTTTGTTGTGTTTAGATTGTTTGAATTTTTTAAGTGACATATGTTGAAAACATTGATTTTCATCCTTGTTTTGAAAACAAGTGGCATATAGGATCCATATATGGATTCGAATGGACTTGAATGGACTTATATGACCTATGACTAGGCCTCCAACAAAGCACCTAGGTTGTGGTTGATCATAAGTTGAGATATGACTTGGATTTGAAAGTGCACTTATAGCGATAGTCGCTATGGATGCAGTTCGGAATTGTCATATTTTTGACAATTGTTATGAAACTATGTAGAGAGATCCGTAGGGATTTCTCGCCATATTTACAATGTTTTATATGTATATTTGTTGTTTTTAAAATCTTGAATAGTAAGAATCTAAAATGGCCAAAACATCGCTAGTGCAAAATGCCACGTTTGACCTTGATTTTTAGCTTCAGTTGTTTCAAAAAGGACTTTAAATTCGAGTGATTTGTTTCTTCTTTTTAAAAGTATCGCCTAACCATTTTTAGATTATTTTAAAAGTAGTTTGAGATATTTATGAATTTTTAAGAATTAGTTATGAATTTTCAAAGAATAAAATTTTAGAATAAAACATATTCTATTTCCAAGTTTTATTAATTTTTCAAATTTTTTATTTTTAAGTAATATTTTGGATAAATGTTTTAAACCTCTTATAAGTATTTCCAAATGTTTTAATGTTTTCAAAAAGGGTTTAGAATTTCTAAATGGCTAAATGGTTGATTGTTTAATTACTTATTAGGAAAGTAATTAACTATGCTTAGCATTGATAAGCCGATGAAGTAATTTTATCTATTTATAAGAATTAAGATTTGTGTCGAGTAGGAATGGAGCAATAGGGCTCTAATCTAACGGTCTTCCTTCTTAACTGAGGAATAGGTAAGTGGAAACTATCAAAATGCATTAATTGTGTTGATTTCTTGTTGTTTATAGAAATGACTAATACTATACTTGAAACTAAAAGCCAACGAGGTAGATTTATCTATTTGTGCGATTCAAGATTGAAGTGTCTAGGTAAGGTTTAGAGCAACCAGTGCCTAAATTTACCTGGCTTTGCTCTTGGACGAGGACTAGTTAAGTTGGAGTGCAGAAACGAGTTAAGCGTATGAATCGTGATTTGTATACGCAATTGTTATGACTGGATGATCTAGTTGTTGATTATTGAACTTGACCTAATATTAAATTAGAAAGTAAATGAAAGCTTCGTCGTTTAATACCAATAAGAACCCTTGGGGAGGAGCAATGGTACGAAATGTTTCTAGCTTTCATTTACTTCTGCGAAAACCAAAATTGAGTTAACCAGAGATTCATCAATTAGTTCTGAAGAGTCCGAGATCGGAAGTGTTCTACCTACCGAATACCACTTTAAAATTAGTATACGAGTTCTATGTTTTGAAAGTCAGTTGAATAAAAGAAATCTATGTGGAGATTCAAGATCTGTTTAAGATGCTCGAACACATGTAAATGTTCATGATCTATTCAGGATGTGGGAATCCATGTGTGATTCCGAGATCTGTTGAGATATGGAAATCATGCGTGGTTTTGACATCTATTCAGGAAGGGGGGATCCAATTTGAGATTCGTGTTCTATTCGAGCAATAATGATTCATGTTATCCCGCATTTTGGTCAAGGCCAGGATATCAACAAACATGATAGAAACCAGGTTGCAGATCATTTGGGAACAAGGCTATGATCGATGTCGTCAAAATTTGACCGAGTTCCACTCAAGACAGGATCACTTGAGAATGATGAACAAGGCAAGGAAATGCCATTCAAATTTCAAGTTAATTGGAGTTCATATGCTCAGAATATGATCGATGCAAGTCAAGCAATTCCCTCATTTGTATCCATTGGATCACCTTCTTCGTATCGCTTTCATTCATGTCCATCACCTTGTAGGCCACGTTCGCATCGATCAAGCATCCATCAATTCCTACTCACCCATACACATTCCACTTCGTATCCATCCGGAAGCAGACTCCTTCGTATCGATCATAGTCGAACTTCTTCGTATCCACCAGAATCATATCCATGGGAAAAGGCAACTCATCATCAAGATCATATCCACTTCGTTCGTATCCATCCCATTCACATCCAAGGACATCAGTTCCTTTCGTATCCATCAAAGTACATTGCTACATATCGATTCATTGAGCGTCCCTTTGCACCGTTCATGCGAAACAAAATGAGCGATACGAAATAGGAAGAGGTTGATCAATCTGAATAGGAGGATGGATGTGAAATCAGGGACACAAAACACATAACTAAGCATCAATACGAAAGGATTCAGTGATTAATCGATGCAAACGACATGGATATGAACCGATTACATAGGAGTGATACGGATGAAGCCCACAAAGATGGATGATTCAGTCACTCGACACGAAAAGTGGATCGATCCTAAAAGATAGCGCCACGTCACCTAGCAAGCACGTGCCAAGAAGCAATACGAATAGATCGATGCGAACAGAAGCGATGCAAACTCAACAGCTTTCAACAAATTCAAACTTGCATCGATCATAACTCAAAATCTACAAGTCCAAATGCTACCAAATTTTCACAGGAGCTTATGCACAACCTCAGAAATGTTCATGATCGATATCGACTCGATTGGGCAAGATTTTGATCGATACTAATCTCATTCGTATCGATCATTGATCGTGTCGAAATCACTCGGGATCGATCATGTGGGCCCACCCATATGAGGGAATGAGTCTTTCGAAGTTTGGAATAAATATCTTTAGCCTACACCTATAAATAGCAGTCTAGGGTCTTTAGAAAAGGGATCTTTTTGGCTCTTCTATGATGATGCTCTGCCAGAATCATTGTTGTAACTCAGTTGTACTGATGTAAACCTCTGCAACCAGTGAGTTATAATCAATAAAACAGTAACTCTTCAAAGTGGATATAGGCTAAAATGCCGAACCACTATAAATCGTGTGTTTCTATTGCTTTCCTTTTAATTTTCTAAGCATTCTTCATATTTTATTCTCATAAGTTTTCTATCTGTGATCTGTGATTGTCAACGGGTGCTTTCATCGACAATTGGGTGTTTGTGACCAATTTTGGCGCAAACATTTTGGCGCTTTCACTGAGAAAGGCTAGCGCTCAAGGAATCTATAGCTTGGAATTTGGATTTGAAGACATAAAGACTTGGATCTGGAAAGTTATGTCAAGGCAATCGACAAGAAGACAGAGGACTGAAAGGAGTCGGCATGAAGGGAATCAGGAGGCTTCCTCGGGAGCGAATCGAGCCTCAGACTCCATTACTCGGGACGAGATGGAGATGATGATGGGAGCTATGCATGAAGAGCTTCTAAAAAGACAAGAGGAGATGATGCGGAATTTGCTTCGACAAGCTGGACATACTGGACTGCAAAATCAAGTTAACGCAACTGCAGGAGATGCTGGAGATAGAGTTCAGGAGCACGGAGCAACCAGAATTCATAATAGAGTAGGACCATCAGGAGCAACACCAGAGCTAGAGGGCACTCACTCGGAGCATGTTGATCCAATCACGGACAGAGTACCAGGTGGATCTGTGCAACACGACGTTGGTAAGGGAATGGATACTCGTTCAAGAGAGCAGATTCTAGAACTCATGAACTCGGGGGGCAGATTGGAGTCAACGGACAAGGACTACGGCTCGGTGACAGTGACAGATTGGCGGATATTTTTAGGCGAGCCATGAGTGATGGATTGGTGAATAGAGAGTTGGAGGATGTGAATAGGAATCCCTTTGCTTCTACGATCAGGCAAGCTATGAACCCGCCAGATTTTAAACTACCAACACTGGAGATGTATGATGGAAGAACAGATCCTACTGTTCACTTGATGAGGTACATGAGGCATATGGATGTACTGGGGGCATCGGAGGAGGTCAAGGCGTGGTGTTTCCCTTTGTATTTGACGGATATAGCAACATTATGGTTTAGACAGCTAGAAAGTGGCTCTATTGATGCATGGATGGAGCTGATTGAAAAGTTTATGAAGCAATTTCGGGTCCATATAGTCCAACCCAAGAACGTGATGACTTTGATGTTGATGAAACAATATAAAGGGGAATCACTTAGGGATTTCTTAACCAGATTCAATGCGGCAGTGGCTTCGGTAGATCGACCTGATCCGTTGATGGTTTTGATGGCAGCAGCTTCAAGAATTGCAGAAAATTCGAATTTCAAAATATCGTTGGAACGGGACCTACCGATAAATGTCGGGGAGTTCTACCCCATGAAGTAGAGAGATTTCTAAGGCAGGAAGATGCGCAGGTTTAGAGAGAAGGGAGAGAGGCTGAAGCTTATGCAGTAAGGGATGGAGATCCATCTAGGGAGGAACCAGACAAAGATGATAAAGGAAAATGAACGACAACGGTAGCGCTTCAAAAAGGCCACAGAGGGAGTCAAAGTTTTCTTCTTACACATATCTAACTGAAACTCTGGAAAGGGTTTACTTGGATATTCGAGGGCACCTCCAGTATCGAATGCCAGCAAGAAGGGAACCCTTTGAATAAGAGAGGGCATCAGGAAGGCATTGCATATTCCATGAGCTGGATGGACACAACAAGAATGACTTCAGGCATTTGAAGGATATCATTGAGGAGCATGTAAGGAATGGTCATCTACAACAAGACGGGATCGCTTAAGAACGATGAACAAGGCAAGGAAAGACCACGTTTAAAATTTCAAGTAAATCGGAGTTCATATGCTCAAGATATGATCGATGCAAGTCAAGCAATGCTCTCATTTGTATCGATTGGATCACCTTCTTTGTATCGCGTTCATTCGTATCCATCACCTTGCAAGCCTAGTTCGCATCGATCAAGCATCCATCAGTTCGTACTCACCCATACACATTCCACTTCGTATCCATCTGAAAGCAGCCTCCTTCGTATCGATCAGAGTCGAACTTGTTTGTATCCATCAGAATCGTATCCATGGGAAAAGGCAACTCATCATCAAGGTTGTATCTACTTTATTTGTGTCCATCCTATTCACATCCAGGGACATCAGTTCCTTTCATATCCATCAAACTACATTGCTTCGTATTGATTCATTGAGCATCGCTTTACATCGTTCATGCGAAACAAAATGAGCGATACGAAGGGGATATGTATGAGTCGATATGGAATAGGAAGAGGTTGATTGATACGAACAGGGGGATGGATGCAAAATCAGGGACACGATACACATAACTAAGCATCGATACGAAAGGATTCGGCAACTGATTGATGCAAACGACATGGATACGAAGCGATTGCATAGGAGCGATACGAATGAAGGCTACAAAGATGGATGATTCGGTCACTCGGCATGAAAAGTGGATCGATCCTAAAAGATAGTGTCGCGTCACCTAGCAAGCATGTGCCCAGAAGCGATACGAACAGATCGATGCGAACAGAAGCGATGCAAACTCAGCAGCCTTCAACAAATTCAAACTTGCATCGATCATAACTCAAAACCTACAAGTCCAAATGCTACCAAATTTTTACAGGAGCTTACGCACAACTCTAGGAATGTTCATGACCGATGTCGACTCGATTGGGCAAGATTTTGATCGATAAGAATCTCATTCGTATCGATAATTGATCATGTCGAAATCACTCAGGATCGATCACGTGGGCCCACCCACGTGAGGGAAGGAGCCTTTCGAATTTTGGGACAGATATCTTCAGCCAACAAACATAAATAGCATCCCAGGGTCTTTAGAAAAGGGATCTTTTTGGCTTTTCTACGCCGATACTCTGCCAGAATCATTGTTGTAACTCAGTTGTACTGCTGTAAACCTCTGTAACCAACGAGTTATAATCAATAAAATAGCAACTCTTCAAAGTGGATGTAGGCTACAACGCCGAAACACTATAGATCGTGTGTTTCTATTACTTTCCTTTTAATTTTCTGAGCTTTCTTCATATTTTATTCTCTATAAAATTGCTATCTGTGATCTGTGATTGTCAACGGGTGCTTTCATCGACAATTGGGTGTCTATGACCAATTTTGGCGCAAAAATTCATGTGAAAGATGTCGAATGTAACCTCAACTCCAAGAATGGCTAAAGATAGAGTAGGCTACACAATCTAGGGCTTGGATGACCCACGATGGGATATTATCAACTCCAGATCCAGAGTATGCTTATCGATATGTTGGTACCAGGAGTTGATGGTGTTTGGTTCCACGTGGTTCTTGTTTATGTTCAGGCGTGGGCCGCTTGTGTTTACCTTATGGTTTATTTTATCTGGAGATATACGACTTCGAAAGGTATTTTCTAATCCTTGTGCATGGAGATCCGCTTCAGATTTTGGAGGCATCTCCGTAGAAAATCCATCAATGAACGTATCTAAGCGGTTTTGAGTGTAACATAATATGTTGCAGTGTGGCCAATGTAAGCACCACGGATTTTTGATATTATTACATCTCTTACCCTATACATTATCTATCATATCACTATATTGAACTTAATAAATGGTTGGTTTCTTTCAAGGGGAAAACCGTTATAGGAACACTTTCAGTCTCAATAGTCACTGTTACATATACTCGTGTATCTTAAGTTTTCTCATACCAGACTTATGTCTGACGCTTGGTTTTTGTTTTCCAAAAATCCTTGCATATTCTTTCAAGTATGCTGAGTATCAGGTTTTACCTTGGATGCTTCAGAGTTAAGAAGACGAGTTAGAGGCTTTCATTATCTATCTATTTCTATTTCTATTTTTCTATTTATCTTTATGCATATATCAGCACTATGAGGACATGTAGTTACAACTATCCAGGCTGATGATAGTACTTAGTTTTGTAACTCGAAAAATCCTATATTCAGAGTAATCCTTCATGATTTCTTTTAATATTATAAAGTATCGTTCTGCTGTAAGATTCTAATATTGCGTTCTTATTGTCTTGTTCTATTTTTTTCTTTTATTTTACCCTAACTTTCTGTCTTTTCGGTACTTGGATGCTCGACAAACGAATACCGCGGATGTATTATTGTCGATGTTGGAGGGTCGAAAAGTCGGATCATTATAGTATAGTATAAAGACCCAAGACAAAGATATGAAGATTCATGAGTTCAAAGACAAAAGAAATGAAGATCTCAAGATTATAATTTAGTGTATAGAGTCATTAGTAAATATTGTTAAAGTCCTTGATAGCAATTTTTGTTTCTATCTCCAATTTCTAATCTTTGATATTTTAAATTATTTTGATTTCAAAGATATATTTTAAATGCTTTATATTTTAAATGCTTTATATTTTAAATTTAAAAAATTTGAAACCTATTTTTAAAATATTTTAAAGCATAGAATTTTCAAAATATTTTAAAGAAAACAATTTTCATTTTTAACTAGCATATGTCGACATACATATATGGAATACGTCAAAATACATGTCGCAAAATGGTTTTTTTTTGAATGGAAGCATCTATTAGACACAACCCTTCACGAATGGACACATATTTTAGTTTACAATATAAAGGGGACTGCAAACGAATTTTTCAATAACTAATTACTTAGTTTCTTCCCACTCCTTACTCTCTTGAAAATTCTCTTGAAAAATATACTATATTCTATTCAAAATCATAAAGAATCAATTCATATTTCTTTGTGCCGATTCAAAAGTACTTTCTAACTATTTTTGGAAACATCTCTCCCAATTCAAATATCAAAGTGCTATCCAAGAGTTATAGGATCCATTGTATCAAAAGTACAACTATTTGTCTTTGGAAAACCACTAACTCTAATCTTGTTTATGTGGGTAAGCTTGTAGCCCATTCAAATCAAGTGAAGGTGCTTGTAGTCTGTTCAAATCAAGTGTGTGTACTTAGTAGACCAGCAAATATAGTGGGTGCGCTTATAGCCCGTTCAAAATCAAGTGAGTTTATCCCAGACTCGGAATACACGATGTCGTGTCTCGTAGCCTTGAAATCAAGATTGTAATTGGTTTGCTTGCTACCTTATAGAGTAGGCACTTGAAAGAAATATGTACAAAAAATTAGATCGGACTGAATGTTGGAGAAATTTGAACCAGTATACAATCCATGGTGTCACCTCTCTTATTCTTTACTTTTTACTATACTAATTTTATATTTATCAGTGATTGCATCTATGACTAATTATTAATATAAATCTGTGTTGTTATTCTATGATTTAACATCAAACTTGTAAGAAATTTAAAAAGATTTACATAAGTTGGAAAACACTATTTACCCACCCTCTAGTGTTAAATTAGCCTTAAGATCCATAATTCCACAACCTATATTTGGTATCAGAACATTAGGTTTTCAAAAGACCCGTAATCAGATTTTTGAAAAGTTTAAATGACAAGGAATATTGTTAAAACTTTTATAGAAAATAATTTTGTTAAACAAATATGTTATTTTCAAATCGATTAGAAGTTAATTATTTTGAAAATTCACTTGATATTTTGGAAAGATAATGTTGAATCGCATGAAAAAGTTTTTATATAGCTGATGGTGAGCAGACAGTTGATAGTCATACATCACAATCAAGAAGGATAAACGGATTTTAGACACGGATGTTCAAAAGTCATAACAGAAGATCAAGAGAAAGGAAGAGAAACAATGTATATATATATGCTTTAAGACAAACCTTTGAATGGAGAAAACAATAGTGTTGGAATAAAGGACGTCAGCAGTATCGGTAATCTTGAAAATTTATTTAATTTTTATATATTACTCTTTAGTGAGTTCTTTAAGTAGAAAGACACTTTAATCTTCTTCCATGTTCCAAATAACCAAAATGTTTTAAATAAGTAGAAAATAAGTTTTCCCTTTAAAAATAATGGCTAGTTTTTAAATTGAAAAGACACTTTAATTTTTTGAGATGCCTTCTGATTTTATCTATAGAATATTCTAAATTATTTATTTATTAAAAAATTATATTTTTATCGTAATTAATATTATGCATTAAAATTTTAGAAAAAGATTTCAAAGAAAAATATTAATTTTTAAATTTTGTAGAATTTATACAAAACTGACTATACACTTTGAAAATAGGGCAGGGAATACTGAATGCAGCAGTATGTTTTAAATCTCAGAAATTATAAATTAATTATTTTCAAATTAAATTTTTTACATGAGTTTAAGATAGATATACTTGAACTTATAAAAAATTTGGAGCCAAAATTCGAATTCTAACTATTTATTATTTTTGAATGTACACACACTTAGCAAGTTATAACGGCTAAATTTTCAAATTTTAGAGCCAAAATTCAAATTTTTATTGCCTTAAAATTAAATCATTTTTCAATCATAAAAATATATTCCAGATAACAATTGATATACATAACTATATTAAAAAAATCTAAAAGCAGTTTAGTAATTTAACATTTTCAAGATTTTCGGACAAAATTGATTACTCTTTTTAAATGTCGAACGTGCAAGTTAAATGTAGTAATTTTATGGAAAATCTCAAAAATTAGTAAATGTATATTTTTACATGAAATTTTTTGATCTGATAACATTTTGTAAAAAATTTCATATCCAAATTTAAAAGTTAACTATTTTATTATTTTCAAATAAGCGAACACTTGGTGGTTACAACAACCATACCATTGACGTAGGCCATTGCAATTTTGAATTTTTATGTACTTTACACAATTTTTTTTAACATAGAAAAAATTAATTTGTAGAATATCATTTGTATATATAACTACATAAAAAATCCTGAGCACTTTAAACTAGTGTAACATTTCCTTTTATTTTGTTAATTTCAAATAGACACTTCAATTGTCAAGTTGTGCTTTTCATTTTTAATTTAACTATCATACCTCTTCATGATTGCTTATACTTCTTCTGTAATGACTTTTATAAATTGTTTCCTTTCTAATCACATCCTACTGATCATTTATCATGATGACTATACTAAATAGAAAAGCATACCTTCTTTCATGATTTCAACTTTTCTAATATTGATTTTACATCTTTTACTCGTATTTCTTACTAACTTTATAATGATATATTAATATTATGGCTTCATGAAATTAATTAAATGTACTTAGAGTGTATTAATAAGGCTCTATTTATAGAATTCCTTGTATTAATGAGAATGACCACATCATATGACACTTGTCATAGACACAAATAGTAACACATATGTAAAGTGACATGTGCCATTACAGTTGTCCTTTAGGAAGGTCATTATATACATGCATGTTATCAAGTGTCATTACACTTGTAGTTCATCAATACACTTGTTTGTGTGGGTGCGTTTGTAGCCGGTTCAAATCAAATGGGTGTGCTTGTAGCCCTTGTAGCCCATTCAAATTAAGTGGGTGTGCTTGTACCCGTTCAAATCAACAAAGTGTGCTAAATAGCCTAATAAATCTAGTGGGTATGCTTGAATCCAGTTCAAATCAAGTGAGTTTACCCTAGACTCGGGATACAACAGGGTGTGTCTCGTAGCCTTAAAATCAAGATTGTAATTAGTTTGCTTGCTACCATACAATATAGGCACTTTAAAGGAAATACAGATAAGAAATTATACGGGACTAGATGTAGGAGAAATCCGCACCAGTGTAAAATCTCTCGTGTCTTCTCTCTAACTCTTTACCTTTTACTTTATTTCTTTTATATCTAACTATGATTGCATTTGTGGATGATTATTAGTATAAATCTGTGTCGTTAATCTATGATTTAATACAATCTTTAAAGAAATTTAAAAAGACTTATGTAAATTAGAAAACGCTATTCACCCTACCACCCTCTAATGTTATATTAGCCTTAAGATCCATAATTCCGCAACCCATATTATAGTGTGAGATTGTCTATTTAATATAATAGAATACAATAAGGTTCTTGTTCTGTCATATTTGGACAAAAGATTATTGACAGACATAGGAATTTGACCGCTAAATGTCAGTTTTGATCTATTTACTTAAGTGTAGCACATCCGATATCCTTAAAATTTTAAGTATAGATAAATGAATTTTCGTAAAGAATTCGATGAAGTCTTGCAGTAAAGGGTTTTCTTTCAAACAATTCAAACTTAAGGTGAAAACAAAGTTTTGAGAGTTGTAATAATGTTGGTATGGTTGGGATAAAGAGAGTAAATAGTCTCATATGTTTCATGAAGAGATATCCAAATTGGAGTAGTTTAAATTATTTGTAGATTCTTAATAAGGAACAAGAATACAATTTCTAGTTCAAATGTATTTTTATCATAGAAAACAGTTTTATGTAAGATTTATTTCTTTGATTTTGAGATACTTGGTTTGAAACATGTTAATTCTATAGACTTCTCCATTCTGCTTATCGCTGAGAGTTTTCTAAGAAGTTCTCCAATCCGTCGTCGAGTAGGTGTTTTTATTTTTTTTCCCTTTTTGAAATATATCACCGAAGGGATATGTATCAATCCATGCTGCTACCTAATATATTAGTTTGGGACTTAGCTAAAATTTCATTCCACTTATTTTACTATGAATCAAAGCTTCAGATCTAGGATTTCTGTAACAACCCGTATTTTTAGCTATTTTTAATTATTAAATTTAAGGTGATTATTGAATGAAAATGGTTATTAATGTAATTTGTTGAATAATTTAATATTGAAAATTATTTGAATAATCAAATTTTGAATTTGATATGATAGAAAATGATGTCATAAATTGATTTAAAATTCTATGTAAACAACAATTAAGATTGTTAATATTTAAAATTGGATTTAAATGTTAATAATTAAAATTGAAAATTTTATATTATAATTAATGAGTAAAAATAGCCATTTTGGCAACAGTCTCGGATTTCGATGAAACCAGTTTCATCGGATCCGTAATAGTGAATTATTGTAAGATTTCAAGTTTCGTAGCGATTGAATTTGTCGTTTGGCCGTGCGAGCTTGAAATGCATAGAAATCAATTTAAAGGAATTCGATAAAATAAATTGACTTTGAAAGCTATCTTGCACATACGATCGAATTAAGCCTCGAAACTATTTCCATTGTGTTCGAAATAGGGGTAAAACATTATAAACGTCTGGCGGCACGTCTCGATTGGAGTTCAGACGATTTTGGACCTAACTATATAAATACGCATGCAAGTCGAGACAGTGATATTATTATTTTATTTCAGAAACCCTAGTGAAAACATGGCCGCCGTCTTCATCTTTTCTAACGGCCAGAATTGATCGAACTTCTTCCCTCAATATCTCTCAATCCTTTCAACGAAATCAAAAAATTCCAAAGGAACAGTTGTAGATCTCGGTGAGCTCTTCAAATCCATATGGTTGATCTATGCTATTACGCCATGGATTCGCCAGAATCTGGCTTGGAAGCATGGAAGTGTTTACTTGGATTGCGTGCAAACGGCGACAGCGTGGTGGATGGTGCTTGCCGCGGTGGAGGTGAAGGTGTGCGCGCACGTTTTGGCAAGATCTGATCGTGGTTCGGTCAATGTTTGTCATGCGCGTTCGTGAATTAAGGTTCGAGTTCATGGGTGTTAACTCCGCTCTATCAGCTACCCAGCGACTTAAAAAGTGGAGCCGACCTAAGGACTTAAGATGTGGGACGACCTAACTGTTTAATGACCTAATCACACAAAGAAGTAAGCGACCTACGAGATAAGGACCTAAGCGACCTAACTTCTGAAGTGGAGCAGCGACTTAAAGGAGTAGATGGACCAGCACCCTAACCTCACAAGCGCCTCAGCGACTTAACGACTTAACTATTCTACGACCTAAGATGGTCAGCGACCTGACGAGCTAATGAATCAACAGCGAAATAACGACCTATGGAAGGATGCGACTTAGCGACCTAATACTCAAGTGATCTAGCATCTTCTGCAAGCTAAAACCAGGATCCCACAACCACTAAGTCGCTCGCGACCTAGGACGGAGCAATTCCTTTAGGCCGTATTCGGTAGGTCGCATCTCTCCCCTGCCATCCCTTAGGTCGCCCACGGCCTAAGTTATAGCCGACCTATCCCTAAGTCGCCGCTCGACCTATGACCTTCCTTAGGTCGCTCACAACCTAATGCTTGGTAATAAAGTTATACCGCTTTCCCTTAAGTCGCGAGGACTTTCCCTAGGTCGTCCACGACCTAGTACTTGTGATAAAACTATGCCACCTTCCCCTAGGTCATTACGACCTACCAGTTAGTGCAGAAGGCCATGTGCGAACCAGATAGGTCGTAGCTCGTTTCCCCTTAACTCGTGAGCGACTTACGACCTTCCTTAGGTCGCTCAGGACTTAAGGCCCATCCAAGATTCTCTATAAATACACCCTAAGTTCCAACATCGAGGGGACTTTTCGGATCATTTTCTTCAAAGTGTAGAGACCCTGTCATCTTCAAGCCGAGCCTTATTCCAACATTTGAAACTCGCAAGATGCTTCAATCAACTTCAAATAGGGATTCAACACATTTAACCATGAATTCGGAGAATTCTCTTGCATCAAAGTTTTTCTAGCTACTTGTCTGTTGAAGTGAATTGTAATTGAAGAAAATTGTAAAGGATTGTAATCATATTAGCAATAAAGAAGGATTGAAGTGGACGTAGGCTTGATTATAAGCCGAACCACCATAAACTCTGTGTCTCTTACTGCTTTTTCAGTGGATTACTGCCTTTTCTGTTTCCCGTGTTAACGGGTAGTGCTTTCATTCAATCTCTATTTGCTTCGGGGTGTTAGCGTCTAACTTTTTGCGTTAACATTTTTGGTGCTTTCACTGAGAACCCAACTCAGGTTACTGTCATCATAGCTTCGCAGAAATTTGTAGAAAGGATTTCTCTAAAAACGAAAAGCTTATCAGAAATAATGGCTCCAGGAAGGAAGCGCAAGTCTGTTAGATCTGACAATGTTCGCAAGACTACTGCAACCTCTCCTCCTTTAAGTCAATCTACTCCAACTGTCGGAGTTACACGAGCAGAGCTAGATGCCGTTGTATCCGGGCTACATCGACAAATGGAAGCTCAAAATAACCTAATGATGGAAAGGTTGAATGCTTTATTTGAGGCAAACCGTCAACCCGTGTCTAAAGAGGGAAATCTTGCTGATGAAGTGCAGAATGTGGAAGGAAGAAATATCCCTCAAAGGGCAGCTGATTCAGTGGAAAGGACACCTCCCCAAGCCGGAGGATCGGGGCCGCAACCGACTCTCCGTGAGCGACTGTCAAGGCAAAACTCGGAGAGAATGGCTGATGTTTGTCCCGCTGAGCCTCAGAATGATGAAGAGTATTTCTCAGGCATGGTTCGTCAGATTATGAAGGAAAGTATGCGGAGAAATGAAGATGAGAAAGAATGGGGTTTCGTTCCGAGCAAAACTCCATTCACTGAAAAGATCCTGAAGGCAGAATTCCCAAGGAAGTTTGTCCCTCCAACTATTCCAGCTTACAAGGGAACGAGCGATCCTAATGAGTTTCTGTATAAGTATGATTGGCACATGACGGATGCCAGAGCCTCTGATGAAATCAAATGCCGGTATTTTCCGGTATACCTGGAAGGAGTTGCTTTACTTTGGTTCACAAAGCTGCCGGTCCGATTGATGAACCAATTTTCTGATTTGACTCGAAAATTCAAGGAACAATTTCGATTATATGCGTCAAAGGCAAAGGATATAATGTCGTTATCCAGCTTGGAGCAGAATCCTGGAGAATCCATTAGAGCTTTCTTGAGTCGCTTCAA
This sequence comes from Allium cepa, assembly GCA_030765085.1. Lineage (NCBI taxonomy): Eukaryota > Viridiplantae > Streptophyta > Magnoliopsida > Asparagales > Amaryllidaceae > Allium > Allium cepa. The sequence goes on from CM060934.1 coordinate 110,529,979, forward strand.
TATAGCTCTGGCTGAAGTGCACAATGCGGAGCCAAGAATGATTTTGACGTACCTGATGAAGGCTATTGATAAGACAAGTGAGTTCAGGAGGTGGTTAAAGATGAAGGAACCAAATTCACTTGACAAGTTTTATAAAAAAGCCGATGAATTCATGCGTCTTGAAAGCCTCCAAGCACCGGCTAAGGTGGTATCGACAGGGGCTGGAAATAGAAATGCTGCTCCGAATAAGAAGGAATCTGGCAATCAGAAGAGGGGGAACGATGCCCAGAAGAAGCAAGGAGATGCAAAGAAAGGGCGTCCCTTCAACTTTACCCCTCTGACTGATACCCCAGAAAACATCTACTTTGCAAACAAAGACACGGTCGAATTCCCCGCACCAGCTAAGCAAAGAGTTAATGGAAGAGCTGAGAAGAATGGAAGGTTTTGCCGGTTCCATAACCAGCCCGGGCATGATACTAACGAGTGCCGTCACTTAAAGGAGGTAATTGAGGAACTATTGAAGCAAAACAAGCTCCAACAATATGTAAGAAGGAACAAGAATGGCCCAACTTCATCAAGTCAAGGACAACAGGTTCCTGTCCATCGTCCTAGCTCAAGTGAAAAGGCGACAGCTCATGAATCAGAGAGGCCTGTTATAAATGTGGTTACAGGGGGCCCTCACCCAGCTGGCAAGAGTTGGGGTGAGATGGAAAGATACGCCCGTGCTTTGAAGTATGCACCGGCAGATGAAAGTGTTTTTGTGTTAGAAGACGCTGCACCCTTGAAGCAGCAGAAAACTTTTAATGATGACATTATATTCAGTGCTTGGGATTCGATGGGTGTTGAAGCTCCTACCATTGATCCTTTGGTCATCTCCGCTGGCATTGGGCCAGCTACTATGAAAAGAGTTCTGGTTGACTGTGGAGCTTCGTGCAACATTCTCTTCAAGAAGAATTTTGATCAGATGAAGATTCCAATGGCTGATGTTCAAGCTTCATCACTAAAGATTGCCGGTTTTACTGGGGAGCCGAAACAGCCAATTGGGACTATTAATTTATTCGTAGAGCTTGGAGAGGGGCAGAGGAAAGTCGCTCGAAAACAGACGTTTGTTATTGTTGAAGAATTTACTGCCTACAATGCCTTCTTAGGCCGACCAACTCTGGTAGCATTTAAAGCTATTCTTGCCCCGTGGCGTCTGACCATAAAATTCCCCACAGATAATGGAGTCGGTGTGGTGAAAGGGGATCATAATGCTGGACGAGAATGTTATCTTACAGAGTTGCGTGAATCGAGGAAGAGAGAAATGGGAAAAGATGCGGCAGCCCCAGTCCGCATCAAAGAATCAACCTTGTAGCAATTACAGGGTGGACCCTGCACAGGCGAACATAGCGGTGCACAAAGAGAGATGGATCCAAGAAAAGCCAGTGCAGGGGAAAATAGAGTGGTGCCAGTTGAAGTGATAGTCCCGGTACCTGTTGACCCGAAAGACCCGAATAAAGTGTTGAATGTGGGTTCGCAGCTTAATGCAGCGGTTCAAAATGTTTTGATATCATTTTTGAAAGCGAATCTGGATGTATTCGCCTGGACTCATGCCGATATGTATGGAATATCTCCAGAAATTGCGGTGCATACCTTGAATATTGATCCAAAGTTTACACCAGTAAAGCAGAAAAGAAGAACTCAAGGTCCTGAAAGGTCAGCAGCATTGAAAGAAGAGGTTGATCGGCTCATGGAGAATGGTTTTATCAGGGAATCTACTTATCCGAATTGGGTCTCAAATCCTGTACTGGTTAAAAAAGATAATGGGAAATGGAGAGTGTGCATTGACTTTTCAGATCTAAACAAAGCCTGCCCCAAAGACTGCTTCCCGTTACCCAGGATTGACCAGTTGGTGGATGGAACGACAACGCATGAATTGCTATCTTTTATGGATGCCTATTCCGGATATAACCAGATCATGATGCATGAGCCAGATCAGGAGGACACGAGCTTTATCACCGATGTTGGTCTCTACTGCTACAGAGTCATGCCTTTCGGACTTAAGAATGCAGGGGCAACTTACCAAAGACTTGTTAATGCCATGTTTAAACCACAGATTGGCAAGACTATGGAAGTTTATGTCGATGATATGTTGGTAAAGTCAAAGAAAGCAATGGACCACATGGATCACTTGGCAGAGATGTTCTCAATCCTTCGAAAGTACGACATGAAGCTGAACCCTTTGAAGTGTTCATTTGGAGTAGAATCTGGAAAGTTTCTGGGTTTCATTGTGAGTGCAAGGGGCATTGAAGCTAATCCTGCTCAGATAACTACCTTAAGAGAAGTCAAAGCTCCTAGAACGAAGAAGGAATTGCAAAGTCTCAATGGAAAAGTTGCTGCCTTGAGTCGGTTCATTTCCAAAGCTACTGATAAATGCATTCCATTCTTCGATGCTCTAAAGAAAGGAAGGAAAAACTTTGACTGGACTCCGGAATGCCAGAAAGCTTTCGATGAGCTGATTCGTCATATGGAAACGCCTCCTATACTTTCTAAGCCTGACAATGGTGAAGATCTTTTTGTATATTTGGCAATCTCGTCTCATGCCCTCAGCGCAGCTTTGGTACGGGAGGATGCAAAAATTTAGCGCCCGGTCTACTACATCAACAAGAGAATCACTAGGGCAGAATTGAACTATTCAAAGTTGGAAAAGCTCGCCTATTGTCTATTGATTGCATCAAGAAAATTGAGACCATATTTCCAAGCTCATCCCATCAAAGTCCTCACCGATCAGCCCTTGAAGCAAGTCCTGTTTCGTCCTGAGACTTCGGGTCGTCTTTTGAAATGGAATATTGAACTCAGCCAGTATGACATCACTTATCATCCCCGGAGAGCAATCAATGGACAAGCTTTGGCAGACTTCATCGCGGAATGCACAAACAAAGGAGATAGTGAGGAGATGGTAACCAATAATCCCCCAATTCTATGGAAATTGTATGTTGATGGCGCAAGAAACGATTACTGTTCCGGGGCTGGCGTTGTGCTTGAAACTCCTTAAGGACGGTCATTGTGTTATGCTTTAAGATTGGAATTCCCTTCGACAAACAACGAAGCAGAGTATGAAGCTCTTATTGCCGGTCTGAGAATTGCGAAGGAGTTGAATATCAAAATGTTGCAGATCTTCAGTGATTCGCAGCTTATTGTGTGTCAAGTCAGGAAAGAGTTTCAAACCAAAGGGGGAAATCTGCCTGCTTACTTGTCAAGAGCCTGGGAGCTTCTCGAGGACCTGGACCATTATACAATAAACCATATACCTCAGGAAGAAAACATGAAGGCAGATTCCCTTGCAAAGTATGCAAGCACTGGTGAAGCTCAATTATTGGGATTAGTTCCTGTTGAAGTCCTGTCAACTCCAAGCATTGATGAAATGGATATATACTGGATCATGACCATATCTCAAGAACAGGAATCATGGATGACTCCGATAAAGGATTGTCTGCTCAACGGATCTGCGCCAGAAAGTTCAAAAGAACGTCAGAAACTGTTAAGAAAGGCTTCAAGGTATATAATTCAAGATGGCCGATTATTCCGACGAGGATTTTCAATTCCATTACTCCGATGTGTGACCGAAGAAGAAGCTAAGACAATTCTAGTTGAGGTACATGGAGGGGAATGTGGAGATCATACAAGTGGTCAAACCTTAGCAAAGAAAATTCTCCGTTGTGGATACTTTTGGCCGAATATCAACCGAGATGCTGCAGACTACTCCTGAAAGTGCGACAAATGCCAGAGATTTGCTAAAATCCCAAGAGCACCTTCCACTGAGATAACACAGATGGTCAGTCCGTGGCCATTTGCTATTTGGGGAATGGATCTCATCGGGCCTCTGCCAACTGCGAAATCCGGAATCAGATATGCTATTGTAGCTGTGGATTATTTTACTAAATGGGCTGAATCTGAACCCTTAGCTACTATTACCTCTAAGAAAATGATAAACTTTGTAACTAAGAGTATCATTTGCAGGTATGGAGTACCTCAAAAGATAATCACAGACAATGGAACCCAATTTGAAAGTGAAGAGTTCCAAGATTTTTGCAAAAAATTCAAGATCCAGAAAAGTTTCTCAGCAGTGGCTCATCCGCAGGCAAACGGGCAAGTGGAAGCAGTAAACAAAATTATCAAATCAACCATCAAAAAATAGCTGAAAAAAGCAAAAAGTGGTTGGGTCGATAAACTTCCGCTAGCACTATGGGCATATAGAACTGCACATAAAACTACGACAGGGCACACTCCATTTTCATTAGCATATGGATCAGAGGCAATGATTCCGGTAGAAATAGAGATCCCTTCGCATAGAAGAATCCATTTCAATCAAGCCGAAAATGAAAAACTGCAACTTGAAGCCCTTGACTTCCTTGATGAGAAAAGGGAAAGAGCTGAGCTCAGAACTGCAGCTCACCAGCAAAGAATAGCCAGGCACTTCAATTCCAAAGTTCGCCGGTGCAGCTTTGAAGTGGGGGATCTAATCTTAAAAAGAATTATGGCACCTACAGGCGTGCTTGGACCAAACTGGGAAGGGCCGTATGTTATAGGCCAAAAACTTCTTGATGGCACATTCAAACTTGTAACTGTCGAAGGAGACCCAATTCCAAGAGCTTGGAACAGCAATCATTTGCGCCCATATTTTACTTAAAGGCTTTAACGAAATATTGTAAAAGAATGATGAATGTATGATTCTTGTATTGAAAGCCGTTGTAAAGTCAGTGCAAGTGAATAATAAGAACTATAAAGTGGATGTAGGCCCAGTTCTTGGCCGAACCACTATAAATCTTGTGTTCTTTACTATTATAGACTGCTTTGCTTTATTTCGATACATAAAATACGTTAATTGTATTACTAAAATGTCGATTTAATAATGCAGGCCATAAAAACAAAGCTTACCCATCACAAGACCAAGCAATCTCCGACATCACCCAACAAGCAGACGCTAAACCATTCAAAATTTCCATACTCAAATCCTACGAAAGAAGTACTTCGAGCAAAAGTTAGCGATTTGGCTGGGAGTGGACCATTGCTAACCAACTGCGAATGTTTGTGCAAACGAGCATCCAGTTAAATTGCCTGTGTCTGCCGCCACCAACTCGCTTAACTATGAAGTATATTTCTTTGGATAAGGAAAATTGTTGGCAACTAAAAGGGAGGTGTATTTGGAAAAGATAACGGGGATCGCCAATATGAATAGATGGCAAAAAGGCATGGGCGAGCAAGCATCAAACATCAAAAGACCTCTTCAGAGGCACAAGCCCTCTTCGGAGGCACAACTCTTCGGAGGATGAAGACCTCAAACGGGGCATGCCAGAAGACTTTCTCAACAAAAAAGATTGGTATGGAATGACTGCGAGCACCTTCCTAACTGGAAGGCATGACGCTTGTTTACTAGCTGAGACAGTTTGCGCAGACAAGCGTCTAAGTAATTTGCGTTTGCCCCGTGAATCCATACGATGATCGGAGGCACCTTCCCAAGTGGAAGGCAAGGCGTTTGTTCACTGGTTGAGACAATCTGCGCAAATAAGCATCCAAGTAACTTGTGTCCGCCCCGTGAATCTAGCCAACCATGAGGAAGAAACTTCCAGGTAGACTCGGAGGCACGCATTCCACCGAGATCTGAAATAAAACTTAATGTGAAAAGCCCTCTTCGGAGGCCCATTTCACCATAGTTGAAATGCTAAAAGACCTCGAGCGGGCCTCGCCAGAAAAAGAGAGTTCTTTCTCGACATAAAGTTGCGGATTGATCGGTGGCACAAAACGCTTGTGTCCGCCCCATAAATCCATCCAACTAAGAGAAAGAAGCTCCAAACTTCTAGGCAAAAGCCCTAGTCAGAGGCACACATTTCATCGTGATTTGAAATAAAACTTCACACGAGTCGAAATGTGAAAAGCCCTCTTGGGAGGCCCGCTTCCCAGCGAACAGAGAAAAAGATAAGAGCCTCTCCCAAGAGGCAGAAACAAAAAGACCTCTTCCCAGAGGCGCAACCAAACAAAAAGACCTCTTCCCAAAGGCACAATAAAAAACTCTCTTCAGAGGCTCAAGCAGGTTGAAACCCCTTTTTCGAAAGGCCCACTGCACTATGAAGTGAAATTTACTCGCCAAAGCAAAAGTGACATTTTAAAAAAAAATGGAGTGTAAAAACTTTGCAACAAAAAAAGAGAGAAGGAGAAAACTCCTCCAATATGAAGTGCATTCTACTAAGCTAGAAAAATATTTCCTTGAAACAGAAATATTATCTTATAAAGTACAAATGCAAACTTCATTCAAATGGACGAGTTGTTCTCTAAAGGAAGAGTATAAGTCTTCTTGAAATAAAAGAGTTATTCTCCGAAACTTTGCCAATATGAAAAAAGATTACAGTAAACCTATGGTATGGGGGCAATACAGTATAGTCATCACAAAAATGAAGACAATGCTCAATAAACATACCATAGGATTATTGCAACCTCACAAAAAATGGATAAAGAAACATGCATAAAAACAGAAAGTAAAAGCGTTCTCAAATACAGACAGAAATTTGTATAAGTAAAAGAACCATTTTATTCCATAGTATGAGAATTTTATACATATGCAGGTTTCAAAGTAAAAGAAAGCGGGGACTGGTTCCCACACAATCTCTAGTAAACACAAACTTGTATACATGCAAAAAAGCAAAAAGCAAAGCAAAGAAGGGAAAGCGGGACTCATCACTTCTTTCTCCCACCACCATTAGAGCCTTCACCTGGCTTAATAGGCAATTTTTCAGGCCGGCTTTGGAGAGTTGGGGGAGAAGGAGAGAGAGCTAGTGTGGATTAACTTCCGTTTCATTTTCAGTAACAGAAATGCTTCTCCCTTTCTTCTTTGAAGTTGTACGCTTCCTCCTCCTCTTTGAAGAAGACCCACTCCACGGAGTGACAAGACCAGACAATTTTATGTCATCAGAAAGGGTTCGCTCCGGAGATACTTCGCCTCCTTCAAGTCCTTCGGCCTTCTGCTCCTGCGAAGCGGCTGGATCGTCCAAGCCTTGAAGGGCTCCTATTAATTCTTCCTGCGATCCCGACTGGGAAGTAGGAGTGATTTGAAAGGATGGAGGAGGAACAGCTGGAGGAGGAGAAGTTTCTATGACACTGGGCATTTTCGCTACAGAAGGAAAGCAAAAAATATTAGTATCTCCCGCAAAGAAAGGAGATAACGGCTCATCGACTCTTAAGTAATAAGCAACAAGTTCATCAAGATCAGCCGAAGTAAATGAGTAATCCGCTTGACCTGGTTCGACGTTAATATTACCTGGAGAAGTGGGCTTCCTAATGTCAACTTCATAAGCTTGTGCTTTAGTGATTTCTTCGCCTTCATCTCCACCCTGTGCACTTGTAATCTCAGTTATGACTTTAGCAGGGGATGGAGAATGGGAACCGGAGCCTGTGATATCAACGTCGGCCGAAATTGGAGGAGGGACAGGGGAAATTAATGGTGCTTCTTTCTCTGGATGCTCCTCTCTCATCGTCCCAGCACGCTCTCTAGCAAGCTGCTCTTTTCCTCTGGCAAGGGCAGCACGGGCTCCGTCATCCAGATAATGTGCCTCGAGTTCTTCTTCGGCATACCCAGCATCTTTAAGCATATCAAGCGCAGCTTCCCATACTTCAGCCAAAGTGATTTCATATTTGGGGCCCAAAAATGCGAGACTGCCATGCCCTAAGACACTTTGCAAGTAGAAGTCAAATAATGTCGAACTGACATCGGCTTTAGTAGCTTGATGAGCTTCTTCAGCTGCAATTTTACCGGCAACAGCCTCATCGCGCTCTTTCTCAACCATAGCAAGTCAAGTTTTTAATATCTCAATTTCGAGGCTTTGGGAGCTGGTCTATTGTCGCAACTGTGCAACTTCAACGCGATAATCTTCTACAACCTTTTCCTGCCACTTTAGTTTATCTTCGGCTTCTCGTTGGCTAGCATGAGCATCCCGCACTTGTTGCTGAAGCACACTTTCCCTTTGAGAGTAGGAAGTGGAGGAAGTAGCAAGCTCCTCTTTAAGTTTTCCAACTTCTGCTTCAAGCTTTTCGTTATAAGCAGCGATGCTCCTCATCTCTGCATCATGTTGATCAAGAGTCTTTTGCCATTCGGATTTATCGTTCTCCATGGTCAACATAGCCTCAAGGTTCGCGCGATTCACTCTCTGGAGTTCGTCAACAAGTTTCTGCCAATTCGACATTCTCTCAATATCAAGCTTGACAGCATCAAGATTTCGCAACATGGATGGTTTGTCGATTGGAACCAGATCAAGATCAAAGCGAACTCTCTTTAAGCACCAGTTTGGAAATCAGCTTTGAAGGGTAGCTGGGTCTGGTCCAACCTGATATGAGGGCCTGCTAATGATCGTCTGAATGTCGGTACGAGCAAGAGCAGGAGATTGAGGAGGCACCGAAGCAATGGGCTCTTTAGAAATGTCAGATGATGACTTTTCACCGTGCTTGGTCCGTTTGCTCGAACCTTCGTCGGCATGGCTCTTTCCTTTGTCATCATGGGATTTTCGTTTAAGGGAATCATCCTCTCTGTGGGAAGAGTCGCGACGTTCATCCCCTCTCCCGTACCATTCTTCGTACGCTCTTCTCTCATGAGCTTTTCGAGCAGCCCTCTCCTCATCAGTTTCCCTATGGGGGGGAAGATAGCGCCTGTAATCATATTGACTGCTCCTTCCATACTACTAAAGTCATCATAATACGAGCCACTTCGCCCCACGGAAGAATCTAAAATTGAAAAAGAAGCATAACTTGAGAATCTTCAAATTGCAAGGAGTTAAGTGCATATTAGTGCCAATAAATCCTAAGTGTGTGTGGTGTGTGCAAACTACACGCGCCGAACTACGAACCGCTCCTCAGTTTGGGGGTGGTGATAGATTTTACAGCCAATGTCGATTCTTGAGATGGAGGAGTCTGTTGAAGAGCAGATGTCGCTTCAACCACTGGAGATACAATTTTAGCAGCGGAAAGATCATCTTTAAAGAGTTCTTGAGACGTAACTATAAAGTCGCTCAACCCTTCGAAAGTGTCATTACCACTGTGTTCAACAGGGCTCTTCACCTCAACTCCTTCATCAGTAGTCTTCCCGGTTTGTTGAAGATCTTCTTCTTCGACGATAACCGAGGCAAGAGCAAGTTTACAAGATGGCCCCGCAATGTTAGTTGGAGTAGAACATTTTACCAATGAAGCCTCAGTTGTAAGTTCCTTCGGTACCGGTTCGTCAGTAGAAACTGGGGCATCTAATGCCTTAGCTGGGGAATCAGGGACTTCGTGAGGTTGTGTAGAGCGGGAAGAATGTAGAAGTCCAAACTGATGTAGAAACTCATCCTTCAACAGAAATTTTATACTCCTCTCCTCAGCAGCCACGGCATTCGGTCTTTCAAAAATTTGCTTGTGGCCTGGATCTCTAGAGGGGGGAGGAAGTGCTGAAAAAGGAAAGAGTGAAATTAGCACTTAGCAACTCAGATCTTGAAAAGCTCAGGAATGGAAAAAATAGAAGCAGGTAATCTTACTTCCTTCTCTCCAGATAGCATAAAACCCTGGGGGGCAGCGAACAAAGAAAAAATGATTCAAGAAGCCATGTGCGCTTTCGGAAAGATCGGTAATGAGTTTGCGATTCCTAGCGCTTCTTACAACAGTAATGGAGGGATGATCTTTATTCTTGGCAAATGAGCATAAGTAGCAAATTTCTTCGAAACTCGGCAGACGATCAAGAGTTCTCCTAAATAAAACACATAACCCCATCAGGATAGCATAGCCATTGGGATGTAGTTGAAACGGAGAGATGGTCAACCGAAGGAGAAGCGTTCGAAGAAAATCGTAAAAGGAGGAATTGCTCCACTTAGGCACATCTGGCGATTGACTGCGACAAAACTGTGAGGTGGATTATCTACAGTATTATTCGGCCCGGGAAGTAGAGCATCACTCTCAGCAAGGCCAAATTGAATGCGTAGCTGGTTAAATGCTCTCTGGGTTAAGGTAGTCGGAGATCTTTCTAGAGGATTCACTACGGGAATAGCTATCTGAAAGATCTCTCCAGCTTGAGCTACCACTTCTTCTTGATGTGAAGCCATTCTACATAAACAACTGGATATTCAAACATGAAGGTGCACGTTTCCTAAATGTGTGAAGTGCTGTGTAAAGCTAACAAAGCAACAAGCAAATATAATTGAAATTAAACATGTGTCAATTGCAATATTTCAAGACTTGTCGCTTTAAGGCCAAATACAAGTGCAATATTTTTTTTTGAGAGAAATGTGTGATCCTCTAACTGAAGAGGAGAGCACACATGGAACACTATATATATAACAAAAAATAAGGAGCTGCCAACATGCCGGACAGGTGGCCTGACTATATAAAAAAAAGAATAAGAAAATGAAACGACACCCCTCAAATGAGCTCCAACAAAGCCACCGCCCATTACACCCTAATACCGAGCTCCGGCAAGGCCACCGCCCAATACTAGAGTGTTAGAGGTATCATGAGATAAGATCCATAGAGAGGAACTCCAACAGGAGGACCAAAATGAAGAGTTCCACAAAGAAGATCTAGAGAATCGAAGAGAAAAGCCAAATGCAATCCAAATCCCAGAGAAGGGCTATCCTGAAAAGCCGAATAAAGCTGAATGCTCTCCTGCAAACCAGATAAGAGAAAAACCAGCAACCAACCTAAACCAAACCTGGAACAAAACTAGGAAGTCTAGTTAGAATGAATCACATATATGTATATAAATAGAATTTATATACATATTTGTGAGAGAGAAAATAAACAAGCAACAAAATTATGAATCTAATGTAGAAAGAGAATTATGATTCATCATATGAACATGATTAAAATCAGAATATGGAATAATAAAAGAATTATTAGAAACAGAATTATTGATACTAAGGGTGAAAATGAAAATATTATTTCTAACCTTGTTAAGATAATCCTTAAAGCACTTATTTTTGGCTAATTTATATTTGGGATTAGATATCCAATTTAAGCAAAAATTTGAAATTAAAATAATCAAATTATTATTATGATGATATTTATTATTAAAATTCTTTGATTTCTTTCAAACCAAATGTACCAACAAGAAATAGTGAATAAAGAATCAAGCAAGAATCTAAAATCCTTATTGAACATAAATCTAAAAGAGTTCCAATAGAAGAAACAATCAGTAACTCTCGAACTAATGTAAAACTCAAAAATATTAAGGGTCTTAATAAGAATAAAATGAGTAACCATGCATTCGAAATAAATATGATTAATATCTTCAGAGAATGAGTTGCAAAATAAACATTTATTATCAATTTTAAATTTTTTCTTTTTTAAAAATTCAATAGTGTTTAACTTACCATGAATGATGAGCCACATATGAATCTTAGATTTAGGAGGGACATTAGACTTCCAAATAAATTTAAAACAATTAACAGAAACCCCTGAGAAGTTGATAAATTTGTAAAAGGAATTAGAAGAATATTTCTTGCTCTTATCCCACTCCCAACTAATGATGTCGTTATCATTGTCAAAATTATAAAGATTAAGTTTAGCATAAAGCAAGAAAAGCTGTCTAAGGGTAGGGCCAACTAAAATACAATTAAAATTGAAAAACCAAGGTGGGTCACTCTCAGGGTTGAAAACATCAGAAATTAATGCAAATTTAAAGCTACAAATATCATATAAATCTTTGAACTCATACTTAAGAGGAGTAGAAGAAATCCAACTATCAGGCCAAAAAGAAGTATTATTACCAGAATGAACAATAATATTAATACCTAATTTGAAAATATCACTACATTTTAAGATTGATTTCCAAAAATAAGAAAGATTACTAACAATAGAAGGCCTAATATGATAGAGATTATAACTACCATTGTAATAATATTTAGATATAATCTCCTTCCAAAAGGCATTATCACTAGAATTTCTAAATTTCCATAACCATTTACCAAGAAGTGACAAATTCATATTATGTAAATTAATGACTCCAAGACCACCCTCTTTTTTAGATTTACAGACCGTATCCCAATTAACTAAACATTTAATGCTACTGTTAGGATTAACTCCACTCCAAAGGAAATCCCTTCTAATTTTATCTATTTTATCTATCACCCAATCAGGGAAAAGGTGCATAGACATCTAATAGATATGGAGAGCTGATAAGACAGAATTGATCAAAACCAGTCTACCAACTCTAGATAAGAATCTAACATTCCAATTATTAAACCTATTTTTTAATTTTATCAATAATAATTAACCAATCATCATGCTTAAGTTTCGAAGGTCTGATTACAAAACCAAGATAGTCAAATGGAAAACTCATTGTTTTACAATTCAAAGTTTTAGCAACTAAATTTTCTACATTATCAAAATCATTTAAAATTAAAACAGAACTTTTGTCAAAGTTAATTTTTAATCCAGATAAAAGTTCAAAATTATAAAGAATAAACTTGAGATGCAATAATGTGACTAGGAAGATGAGAGGAAAAAAGCAAACTATCATCAGCAAATTGAAGAACAGAAAGACTAAGACTAGAAATATCATTACCAATAACACCCAAAAGGTTATTGTTAACAACATTCTTAATAATCTTAGAAAAGACATCAGCCGCTAAATTGAACAGAAGGGGCGATAAAGGATCCCCTTGCCTTAATCCTCTCTTAGATTGAATTTTATTACCTAGGACACCATTGACCATAATACTCGAGTTGCCCGTTTTAAGCAAGATATTAATCCAATTAATCCACCTATTACTAAAGCCTCTGGCAAGGAAAATATCAATAAGAAAATTCCAATCAACCGAGTCAAAGGCTTTAGCAAAATCTAATTTTAATATAGCACAGGTTATATTGTTCTTACAAAAAAAATTAATGTATTCTTGAACAACTGCTACGCCATCAGTAATATTCCTTCCTTTAATGAAGGCTGATAGAGAACAGTCAATAAGATCATTCATTTTTAAACTAAGTCTATTGGCTAATACTTTAGAAATAATTTTAACAGAGCAATTAATCAGAGAAATGGGTCTAAAATCTTTTAAGGTATTAGCACCAACTTTTTTATGCAATAAAATAACGTTAGAAAAATTAAAACGACCTAATTGGAGCTTACCATTATATCAACTTTAGTTGGTTAACATTGTTTTAATACTTCACTTGAGTTTGTTGATTCACAGCATTTCATACAATTTCTTTAAGTTAATTATCCTTTATCGACTAATCTGTCATTTGATGTGGGCAACCAGTGGCAGTATATTCGCCCTAGTTTTCTGCAAATGTCGTATTTAACAGGTTATTAGCATCAAATTTGGTATAATCTGTTAAGAAAGCATAGCAAAGTCATGCAAGTTATTTCGGCAGTTCAAAGTTCGAGTTGGAGGTGCAATCAAGTCCTATCAAAAATTTTAGGTTCCCAACTTGTTCAAGTCCTAGGCCGTATGGTTTGAGTTAAAAGTACAAGGCATGGCAATGCGCATCAAAGTCCTGAGTCGTTCTCAATCTAAAGGTTAAATCACAAAGCTTCAAGTCAAGGCGGTGAAAATTCGCTCAAGTCCAAGGTCGCTCGTGACCTAACAAGTAGGATGAGATGGGTATAAGTCGCAAGAAGCAATTCGGCAGTGGGAAATTGTCCAAGTGCTAAGTCGCTTATGCGACCTAAAGGCTAAGTCGCTTGCACGACCTAAAGCCTAAATCATCCACGACCCAAAAGGTTTCTTGCGAGTCAAGTTGAGTCGTTGGTCCTTTAAATCGTGAGGCATGGTAAGGATAAAAGGCTTCAGTTCAAAGTAATGTGAATTTCTTTAAGCCCTAGCTCGGCCACGACTCAAGGCTTATGTCGCATCTAGTTAAATCGGTCGAAAGTTTGAGTCACGAAAGTAGTCAGGTCAGCCATATCAGTTAGGTCGCGGGGACTTTTAGGTCGCCCAGATCCTTTAAGTCGTTTCTGGAATGATGCAGCAACCCAAGGCTATTTCCCGTTGGAACCGATAGGCCCTACCTCTCACCAATTACACTTTGCCACGTGTTTATCAACCATTGTGTCATTTGAAGCATTCTGTCTAAACCTAAAACCCATTAACCCGATTAGCCACGATTCCTATCCCCTGCTCAAACCTCTAAAAGCATCATCTTCCCCTTCGAATCTTCAAGAACCATTACCAAACTTCTCGGATTCAAAGCTCTTACTAGCTTCAAAGATAATCACTAGCAATTCGACAGGAATCAAGGGGCCAGTTCGAATATCGAATTGCAACATAACAACAAATTCGTGTGGAAACGGTCATGGTGGGATTGGCGATGAGTGCGGTAAGTAAATGCTCGAGTTTACCTAAAAATTCGTTGATGGACTTAACGGTTGAAGGAGGAGAAAGTATCAAGTTAAATTTTTAACCTCGGAGGATCGTTAATGGCGGTTTAGGAGATTTGGAACAGATGAAATGAGGAAGTGGCGAGCTAAGCAATTTATATGGGGTGAAAGAAATGCATAATGGCACGCGACCTAGCAAGACCAATAAGTCGGCAACGACCCAAAAGCTGGATCGGAGCACACGACCTAAGGAATAGGCGTGTACTCCGAGGGGCAAATGTTAACTCCGCTCTATTAGCTACTCAGCGACTTAAAAAGTGGAGCCAACCTAAGGACTTAAGATGTGGGACGACCTAACTGTTTAATGACCTAATCACACAAAGAAGTAAGCGACCTACGAGATAAGGACCTAAGCGACCTAACTTCTAAAGTGGAGCAGCGACTTAAAGGAGTAGATAGACCAGCGCCCTAACCTCACAAGCGCCTCAACGACTTAACGACTTAACTATTCTACGACCTAAGAGGGTCAGCGACCTGACGAGCTAATGAATCAACAACGAGATAACGACCTATGGAAGGATGCGACTTAGCGACCTAATACTCAAGCGATCTAGCATCTTCTGCAAGCTAAAACCAGGATCCCACAACCACTAAGTCGCTCGCGACCTAGGACGGAGCAATTCCTTTAGGCCGTATTCGGTAGGTCGCATCTCTCCCCTACCATCCCTTAGGTCACCCACAGCCTAAGTTATAGCCGACCTATCCCTAAGTCGCCCCTCGACCTACGACCTTCCTTAGGTCGCTCACAACCTAATGCTTGGTAATAAAGTTATACCGCTTTCCCTTAAGTCGCGAGGACTTTCCCTAGGTCGTCCACGACCTAGTACTTGTGATAAAACTATGCCACCTTCCCCTAGGTCGTTACGACCTACCAGTTAGTGCAGAAGGCCATGTGCGAACCAGATAGGTCGTAGCTCGTTTCCCCTTAACTCGTGAGCGACTTACGACCTTCCTTAGGTCGCTCAGGACTTAAGGCCCATCCAAGATTCTCTATAAATACACCCTAAGTTCCAACATCGGGGGGACTTTTCGGATCATTTTCTTCAAAGTGTCGAGACCCTATCATCTTCAAGCCGAGCCTTATTCCAACATTTGAAACTCGCAAGATGCTTCAATCAACTTCAAATAGGGATTCAACACATTCAACCATGAATTCAGAGAATTCTCTTGCATCAAAGTTTTTCTAGCTACTTGTCTGTTGAAGTGAATTGTAATTGAAGAAAATTGTAAAGGATTGTAATCATATTAGCAATAAAGAAGGATTGAAGTGGACGTAGGCTTGATCATAAGCCGAACCACTATAAACTCTGTGTCTCTTACTGCTTTTTCAGTGGATTACTGCTTTTTCTGTTTCCTGTGTTAACGGGTGGTGCTTTCATTCAATCTCTATTTGCATCAGGGTGTTAGCATCTAACTTTTTGCGTTAACAATGGGTTTCGTTACGTGTTGTTCAATGGGGAGGAGATGTACGTGTTATTTTATATATTTATTAATTATTTTATATTAAAATTCAAATGTTCTGACTCGAATAACTTTGCATACGAGCTCGGATCGACACGCGGTTTTCTCTATTGCGTTCGTATCGAATTTTCGGATAATACGGAATAGGTTTGACCGAGTTCTGAGACTGTTCAAATTTGGGTCTTTATTTGGATTTTAAATCGTCGATAAATCAAAGGTGAGTGTTTATATGCTCACAATTGACTGAAATATTTTTTATGTTAGTTAAATCTATATTGTGAAGTGATTTAGAATTTATTGGTTGTTGTTTGATAAGTAAATTGACATATGAACTAATTTATAGAAGTTGAATCGATAGTTAATTTATTAGAATTTAATTACCCGTAAAATATCCGACATTGATAATTATGAAATTGTTGTGAATTTTATTGACTGTTTGGATGATTGTTTGTGATGGATGTTATTGGTTGATATTTGGATGTTTATTTATTTTGATTTTGATATATCATGTTATCATCCAGTATATTATTTATAGTATATAAAACTGTAAACTAAATTATTTCGAATGAATTTAGAAATAGATTGAAATTATATATACCTATGACACCTATATGGATTGAAATGATATATATATATATATCCATCCTAGAAATTAAATTGAAATAATTATCCACTTGGCCATAGATTAGAAAATTATATACGGACACCAGGTTGGTTAAATTAAATGATTTTAAAAGTTGATTTGAAATTATTTAAATGAATTGATTTTAAGATCAAAAATCAAATTTATGAAAATTGAATTATTTTGAATTTGAGCTCAATATGTTGGAATTTAAACTTAATAAACGAGATTGTTTAATTAATCAAAGTTTAAAATTTTAAGTTATAAACAAAATACATCGTGAATTTCAGAAATGGATTTGTTTAAAGATTGGCTTTGATTTGAACTTTGAATATTTATAAGAAAAAAAACAATATGAAATAATATTTCAAAATTTGAGTTTGGAATCGAATTATATTTGAAAATTTGGATTTAAAATTTGGTATTGAAAATAAATTTGATTTAAGTGTTTAAATCGATATTTTGAAATCAAATTTGGAATTGGAACTGAAATTAGAAATTAATTGGAAATTGGAATTTAAATTAATTTGGAATTGGAAATTAATTTGGAATTGGAAATTAATTTTAAGTTGAGATTTAAATTAATTTGGAAATGGAAATTGAAATTTAAAGAAATTTGTGAATTGAAATCGAAATCTATGTGGAATCGAATTTTATTCGAGTTGGAAACGGAATTGAATCGACTAAATCGAAATGGAATTTGAAATTGATTTGGGTAGGAAATTGGGAAGTTGATCGGTTTGACTTTGCATTTATTTTTAAAAAGAATATTTTAGTATAAGAGAATTAAAATCTATATTCTTTGAATATTCAAATTATTTTGATTTTCCAAACTATTTTACTATATAAACCATTTTATATTCAAAGTATTTTCGATTAAACTATTTGAACATTTTCTATTAAACTATTTTTACTATTTAAACAATTTTCAAAAATTCAAACTGGTAAAACGGTAAAATGTTTATATTTAAATCTTGGATTTAAATACGAACTAGGTTAGAGTGAAGAATATAACCTAAATTGAATTCGAATCAAATTTTGGAAGTGAAATCGATTTATTGGTCAAAATTAATAATTTTGAATATATGATAATTTTGAAATGGATTTGATTTTAAAGCGAATATATGATGATTTCGAAATGGATTTGGTTTTGAAACGAATATGATATTTTGATATCAAATACAAATTGTTTTCGAAATGTAAAAGAACCAACCGGTGTGTAAAATGACGATTGGTTGTTAAAGAGACCGGGGCCTCTTATTGAAATACCCTCTTTCAATATTGGAACCACTTTGACAACCGTATATGCGGTGGATGATATCCGGAATGTAGTGGTTGATTGGCGACATTTACTGGAATGAAGTAAGTGAACGATGATGGATAGCTTTGACATTCGTATCATAATTAAAATGACTAAAATAGGAGCCTATGTCTGGCCAATGAGGCTAGCTACCTTTATCGGCGACCAGCCAGAAAGGGTAAACTGGTAGAATCATACCTTGGGCATTGCCTCACGTTCCTTGTAACAACCCACATATTTTACGATTGAATATTTAAATATTTCATTTAAATATTTCATCGTTAGTCGGATTATAGTCCGGAAAGCTACTTTTTGCAAACAGTCGAATTTGAACTTGAGACCACTTCCATTGAGTTTGAAATGGTGTTTGCGACCTTTTTGAGTATAAACATCGATATATTTTGAGTTGAGTGAATTTTGCTATTTTTCGCTTAAGGCTTTGGGTTTGGGTTGGATCAGCCCACTAACCCAACTCATCTTATATCATTACTCCACCCCCTCTCCTCTTCATTACTTCACTTTCATTTCTTAACACTCAAGCTTCTTCAAAAATGGAGGAAGAGATTGGAAACTAAAATCCTAATCCCTAGGTTCTTCGCAAATTCATGTTCTAGCTCCATAATTCAAGAGAAGCTATTGGTAAGCATTCTCTTCTTCTTCTCTAACTCATCCCCTCTTCAATTTCAGAAGTTCCTAAACCCTAACTTAGGAAATGTTTTTCTTTTGAGCTTAGATTCAAGCTTCTTGGGTTAGGATTGAAGAGTGATTGATCTTGCCTTGCTCTATAGCTTCTCATTCATTATTTTTGGTTTAAAGGTGAGATTTTTTTTTGGCAAGGCCGACGAGGTTAAATGGACCTCGACCATATATTGCTACACCAATAAGAACGACAAACAAACACAAGGAAAATGGAAAAACGGGGGACACTTGGCGCAGCAAGCACAGGGGGAAAACAAACAACAATAAACAAAAACAAAAGAAGACAAAGATTACAAGCTATAGAGAAGAGAAACACGTATTCCAGGATCAATTGCATAAGTCAGTTGGCCCACACAATCCCTAATTTCACTCAAAACCCAACTTTTGAAGCTTCTGTCATTTTTTGCGTTTGCATTATCGAATAACCGAGCATTTCTCTCTCTCCAAACCGATGTTAAAAAACATTTTAGCACTGCATTTAGGGTTCTTCCTCTGTCATTATTTCTATTGATGCTTTCGTAAATTCTTCTCCACTCTCTCAGGTTATCAGTAGACACATTCCTCCTGTGAAACTTCGCCATAACTTTTTTCCAGATTTGATGAATTAAGTGGCACTCAAAGTACAAGTGATCCACAGTCTCAGGCATAATATTGCAAAACTTACAGCGATTATCAATACTCATACCTAAATTAGCAAGCCTCGCAGATGTTAGAATCGCACCATTCAACACTTTCCAGAGCATTAGGTCATGTCTCAAGCTACTGTCTCTTCCCCACGTTCGTTTGCACCATCTCCACTTAGGGCGATCACCATTCTTCATCAGATATTCATATGTGTCTCCAATTCTGTAGGCAGACTTCTTATTGCCCCAAACCATACGCTTGGTAACATCAGTGATTGCATTATGACAACGTATCATGTTCCATATTTGTTGTATCCTAGGATTCGAAGTTGAATAGCGCGTGTTTTGGAGGTTGTAAAGAGTATCACGAACTTTAGCTTCCTGATGTATTCCAGACTGTTGCATTTCACTGTGAGTAAGTTGTCGTTTAAGAATAAGGCCCGGTTTCAACCAGGGGTCTTCCCAAAAATTCACACTATATATGGGATTCGTGTTCAATAGCATTAAAGGAAGAACTTTTTCTTTGAGTTTGAAAATGCATTGCCACGTCCAACTCAAATTTTGAGGCTTAGTCATACTCCATATGCTTCTCCCCTTAATCACGTTCTTATCAGACCATATAGCCCATAAGCTGTCAGTACTATTAAAAAAAGTGTCTATGTGTTTTGCAAAAGCAGCAATGTTCCAGTTCTTTAAGCTGAGAATGCCTAGCCCCCCCTTGTCCATGGGCCTTTCCACTGAACAAAATTTGATCGGAGCTATGTATCTGCCTGTAATCCTGCCTTTCCATAGGAATCTCATCATAGCTCCTCTAATCAGTTTAATCAGTTTGAAGGGGAGAATATACGTTCTAGCCCAGTAGACTTGCATTGAGAATATAACTGATTTTATAAGAGTTAATCTCCCAGCTTGACTAAGCAACTTGGAAGTCCAGCAGTTTAATCTAGCTGTAATTTTGTCAAAAAGAGGAAGACATTGGTTAACTGTAATCCTAGAACTAGTAAGAGGCAGACCAAGATAACTGGTAGTATCATGATTTATGGACAACCCAGTGATATGCGAGATAACACTACAGTGCTCAGTACTAACACCAGCAACGGTGATGTCAGATTTCTGGAGATTAACTTTCAACCCTGTCATTTCGTAAAATTCTTGAAGTGAGTGCATTATGCTTGTGAGAGTGTTGGTTTGAGGAGAACAAAAAACAACAAGGTCATCTGCAAACATCAATGCAGAGATCCTTGGTTCAGTACATCCAGGGTGAAGCTTGTAATTTCCATGTGCTATTTTCCTCTCAAACATTCTCGTTAAGAGCTCCATAACAATGATAAAGATATAAGCCGAAATGGGATCCCCCTGTCTTATCCCTTGTTCACTAGTAAAGAAACCTTCACTCCTACCATTGATAGTAACTGAAAAGGTAGGAGACGTAATACACTCATATATCCAAGCAATGAAATGAGGAGGGAAGTTCATATATCCCATGATTCTGACAATACTGTTCCACTGCAGCATATCAAATGCCTTCATGATGTCCAACTTCAACATAGCTCTAGGTGATATGTTCCTGCGCTTATAATTTTTGATGAGTTCATGGGAAAGAAGAACATGATCCAGTATACTCCTACCTGGAAGATAAGCAGCCTGATTTTTGGAAACAATATTGGGGAGCACAAGTTTGAGTCTAGAAGCTATAACCTTGGTGATGCATTTGTATATGGTGTTACAACAGGAGATGGGACGATAATCACTAACACAGTGCGCATTTTTCATTTTGGGTATAAGAGCTATGTTAGTGTAGTTATATGATCTGAAGAGTTTACCCTTTCTGAAGAAGAGGAGAATGGCATTGATTACGTCAGCAGAAACGATAGACCAGCAAGAAGTATAGAATAGAGTGTTGAGACCATCAGGTCCTCCACAAGATTCAGTGTTTAATGAAAACATGGCATTTCTTATTTCTTCAGGGGTTACTTCCTTACAGAGAAGGTCATAATCAGTTGAATTTAATCTGGGGAGAATGTCACTGGGTATAAGATCAATATTCGGCACGAAGTGATTAGCATTTCCATATAATTCAGAGAAGTGTCTGACTACAGCTTCCTTGACCATTTGTGGAGATGTGTGAAGATTACCTTGAGTGTCATATATTGTAGAGAGGTTCTGACTAGTTTGCTTGTTCTTTAGACTAGCGTGAAAGTAAGCACTATTCTTATCACCTTTTTCTCTCCATTTTATTCGCGTTTTCTGCCTGATCATCTCACTCTCTTTAATTAAAGCTTGTTGGTATTGCAAAGAGAGAACACTCTCCTCCTCTGATAGATTAGCATTGTTGACAGAGGCCATCATAGCTGTCTGGACATCAGTAAGTCTTCTTTTAATCACTGTGCTCATCTTGTCTCCTTCACCATACTTGTTATGCGCCCATTGTTTCAAGACTTTCCTAGTTTCCCTGATTTTTTCCTGCAAAACATACAAGTGATTACCAATTTTAGGCAAATTCCAAGCAGATAAAACAATGTTTTTGAAGTCTGGTTCAGATGTCCAAGAGTTAAAAAATTTAAAATTTGATTTCCCCCTCAAGTCCGCTTCACGAAGATGGATAATTTGAGGAGAGTGGTCAGATAGGAGAGGAGGTGGAATGTGGTTGAACAGGAGAGGCCATTTAGTATATGCAGATTGGTTCGAGAATGAATGGTCTATGGTGGAGAAGGTTCTACAACCATGCCTCCTTTTGTTATTCCACGTATACTGCATGCCCAGAGTTCTAATCTTGACAAGGTCAGAGTCATAGAGAGCATCAGCTAGGGGCTTTATTTCACTGAGGGAGAGGGGATTACCCCCCATTCTATCAGAGAGAGAGTGACAGCAATTAAAATCTCCTAGAATTAACCATGGATGGGTGTTTTGTCTTAGAGAAGGAATTACAGAAAGTAAAGACTCTCTAGTGTTAACAGAGTTGTAAGCATACACAAAGGAGACATAGAAGGTTGATTGTTCATTGATATCTAAGGCATGGCAGTGAATCAGCTGGGGAGTGGATAGGATTGGGGATAGTTGGACAAGATTTGGATTGTAAAGGATCAGAATCCGACCATAAGTTGCTTCATTGTGGTTGTGTATGAATTTCCATCTGGGATTGATGTACTCTGCAGCTTTGATAGAAAGGGCAAGGTTCAATTTTGTTTCAAGAACTGCCAAGACAGCCAGCTGGTGAGTAGAAATTAATTGCTTACATTGGTCCTGCTTAATTACTTGATGTGCACCACGTATATTCCATGCCCCAATGCGTAGCATCATTGGTCAATTTGTGCGTTGAGAAACTCCATTTTCATACTCCTAGTAACTGCTTGTAACGAAGACAAGTAATTAGGAATGGTGGCTGATAGGGGGGTCACTGCTTGTTTAGAAGAATCTTCTTGCTTTTTGGAAAATGACTGAGTTGGTGTAGTAGGTTTGGTTGGTAGAGTTGTGATAGCTGCAGAAGGCGGGGCTTTGAAAGCATGAGGTGGTTTGATATTGGAATACAAGTGTGGTAAAGGGGTATTTGGGGATGAGTTAAAGTCAGGGTTAAATGTATTGGAAGAATGATTTGTGTGCTTTGCTGTGCATGGGATGTGCACTTCCTTGTCTTCTTGTGATTTAGTACTGTGTTTTGGTAACTTGATGTTGTTCTTTTTCCTTAGACCACTCTCTAGCGTTTCACAATTACTTGCTTCACCAACTCCTTTGTTTTCTTCAACTTCCACTTCCCTCCTGCATGTATCGAACTTTGTATGGACCTTCTTGTGCTTCTCTTTTTTAGTTTTGCTACTGCCTTCTTCTTCCTTTTGTCTCTGTATATTATTTTCCTGTTGTTTAGCATCCACTTTACTTTGTACAAATTGACATTTATCTCTAACGTTCATTTCCTCTTCTTGCTTATCACTGACATTTTCCTCGTCATCTAGTGTAAGTAACACTGCAAACTTGTTATATGTCAGTGGGTTGCCTTCAGTTTCACTTTCACTACACTCCACATCTCCTTCGATTCCTACCACTATATTCACAGTGTCTTCTTCGTGTTTTTCGTTGCTTTCATCTATTTCTCTCGTGACTTGTTTTTCTACTTCAATTTTTCCTGAGTGAGTAAGTTCACAACTTTTGTTAACTTCACTCACTTCTCTCTGCATTTCTATAATATCTTCTCTCTTTTCTTCCTTATTACTTTTGTTTATTGGATCCATCCTTTTCCTGGTTACACGCTGCCAAACCTTAACGTTTCGTTTAACAGCCTGTCTTTCATTTCTTTTCAATTGTTTTGGTTTAGCTTTTATCACTTCTTTTTCTTTGTTTGTCTTACTATTATCTTCCACTTTGTTCTCAAACAACTCTTCCTTCTTATTATTACAAACATCAGACTTGTGTCCAAAAGCATTGCATAACACACAAATGTCAGGTTTCCACATGTATTGAACATGTATCTTCTGTTGCCCACCTTCAACTAACTTGACCATAAATTCTTCTGGTAGCTCCTTACTCGGTTTTACTTCCACTAAGCATTTGGCATAGCTAAGTCTTTCCTGTTTTTCAGTCATTTGGTCCATGCACAACATCTTCCCCAGATGGCTACAAAGCCAGTTAATCCCAAGGGCATCTAAGTCTATAACTATCTTGATTGTTAGGTATCAATTCCTAACATCTTTAAGTGTTCATTTGATTTTGATTTGGATTGATTTGGTGAATATTCCAATTTTTGGTGTTTTGAAAGCAAAATATATGAAAATCATTATATGGATGATGGACATGTTGATCGGAGTGTATTGGTGAGTCTTTGAGGTTGGGTAGTCGTTAGGCGTAAACCCCTCGTAATTGTCACTCATACGATCGCTTCCGATACGATTTGGCCATTATTGGCCAAGAAAGAAAATGCCAAAGCTTCAGTTTCAGACGTATGAAATTAATGATTCGGACGTCTGAATCTGTTCTGGGTAAAAATTTATTTCCCAGGTCAGACGTCTGAATTATAAATTTCAGACGTCTGAAATTGCTCAAGTCCAACCCGAGAGGAAATAGGCTAAAATTAGCCATTTTCAGACATCTGAAATAAATGATTCAGACGTCTGAATAGTGCTCTGGAAAAAAATTATTTTCCAGATTCAGGCGTCTGAATCATTTATTTCAAACGCCTGAATCTGCTTGTCTTTGCCTAATTTGCATATGTTGTGTGGGTTTCCAATTTTAATCGATTCGTATTGATCCGACTTATTGTTATCATTTATTATCGACTTTGATGACTTCTTTTCAGAATTTTTGAGAATATCCATTTGATGGATTTGATATCGATTTTATGGCTTTGATTCACACTTTTGAATGTGAATCTTTGGTGATTGATTGTTTCTACAATCATTTATGTGATTTGTCGCTTTAAAAAAAATAAAGGTTTTCTACACTAGCAGTAAATAGCAAAGCTCTTTCATCAAAACGATTTCAACACTATTTTATTACAATGCTCGTTTCTTAAACCGTTTTCCAATCTATTAGTATATACAAACCTTTACCTTATTTGTATGAGAAATCTAATTAAACGGCTTAACAAAACAAGTGGTATGAAATGCTTGCGTTTACTTCGTCGTTTAATTCTTGGACTTGTACGATTGAATCTCTTGTGACAATTTTCGAGTGGAGATCTACAACTTGTTCATAAATATTTAAGTTAAGCTAGTGGTTATAGGACATGAAGCTAAACTCATATATTTACTAGCTTAGTGTAATTGACACTTATTCTCGAGTGAAAGTCTACAATTTGTTCGTAAATAATTAAGTTAAGCCAGTGGTTATGGGACATGAAGCTAAACTCATTTATTTACTAGCTTAGTGTTATTTACACTTATCGATCAATGATGATCATTTTGTGATTTAGACTAGCAATGTGCGTTGTCTCTTTGTCTGCGAGGAAGACTAAACCCTGTTTTTAGT
This sequence comes from Allium cepa, assembly GCA_030765085.1. Classification (NCBI taxonomy): domain Eukaryota; kingdom Viridiplantae; phylum Streptophyta; class Magnoliopsida; order Asparagales; family Amaryllidaceae; genus Allium; species Allium cepa. The sequence continues at coordinate 110,554,992 of CM060934.1, forward strand.
GGAGCTTCGGCTTGGTGGGGTAGAGACCCATGGTCTTCGGACCGTTTTAATGGAGCTTCGGCTCAAAGATCTTCGGACCGTTTTAGTGGAGCTTCGGCCCAAAGGTCTTCGGGCCGTTTTGTGGAGCCTCGGCTCAGAATTAATGGTTAACAACCATGGAACAACGTTCTGTTTTGTGATACACGTGTTGGTGAGTTTCCATGCTCCCGTGTTGTGATAGGTCTCTTTCCCCTTTTTGTGATTTCTGGATATCTATTGATTGATTTCTAGAATTTGTGTTTCACCAATTTTCGTGATTTACATTGATAAGCTTTATCAATATTTGTGTATTGGTGAATTTGTGTTTCATCAACTTTTACGATTGACATTGATATGTTCGTCAATATTTGTGGTTTAGTGAATCAAATAAAGAATATGACATTCATTTTAGTGCTTCGAGATTTCTTGAGATATTGTATGCTTTTTGTTGTTATTTAATGTATACTTATCATAGTATGACATTTTTGTTATCATACGTTTTTATCATATCTCTTCTTATATCTCATTTTACCTGATAATTATAGCTGGACTGATCCGTTTATTATTCTCTTTTTAAATAATACTCGGGTCAGACCGAGATATTACAGGTGCTTCTACTTGACTTCTTATCAGGAACTATCGCCTGATTTTGGACTAACTACTTTAGGTTAGTAGTTTTTGTTTTGTATACATTCGAGATAGTGACTCCTTGATGTATCCTTATTCTTTTGTCTAGCACTTGTATCTATTCAGATATTATGGATCTTGTTTGACCACAAATATGATGTACACTTCTATGTGTTATATTTATATCTGTTTCCGCCTTTGCGATATGAATATCTGTGACTGATTTGTGTTATGCTTATTTCTATAATTGTTTCCGAAGATATTATAGCCACCGTGTAGTAGCTTTGAGTTTGTACTGGTATGTCGGATTTCCTCTTGAATTGAAATGCATGTTATACTATCTGACAAATTGGTGCTCGCACAAAGCAATTACACGGATGGTCACTCCTCAACAGCCTTATTCTTCGTGCTAGTTGATGGCATTACCCCGTAGTGTCCTTGGCTTGCGTGAGTATAGAGGTGGGGCGTCACATGCCTTGTCATATTTATCCCTATACGAGCCCATTACGATTTAGGTTTAAACTGTAAGAATGTGTTAAGGTGGATCAATGTAAAGCCTTAACGCTATTTTGATATTTATTTTACTGATAGACATTATCTATTATAGCGTATAGTATTATATATAAATAGTTTAACGAATCCTTAGGAGATGGAAAATCCCGTAACTTCTCTTAAGTTACTGCACTATATTTATGATATCGATTTGACTTACATAAGAGTATTTTAGTCCTGACTCGAGTGTTTTGTCTTTTCAATATGCTCGGGTCAGTCCTTAGTTTTATTAGTGTATTGAAGACTATTCTTTGGAGGATGAAGACAGAATTTTGGTATATTACTATTATTATTATTACCCCCTTCATAATATTATGCTGTATTGATTATTTATTCCTGATGTATATATATAACTATGATAGATGTGTATAGGTTAAAATCAAGTGTATAGTAAACAACTTCATGAATTGTTTATTTGATTATTATATTTTCCCGTTTCCGCTGTGAAATTCTGTGTTTTGTTTTCTTCTTCTCTTCTTATTTTTCTTATTTAACCCTATTGATTATCTACGCTTCGGATTGTTTAAGTCGGACATGTGTAGATTATTGTCGATTTAAACCTTCCGAAATGTGGGTCGTCACAGTTGGTATCAGAGCCAGGTTTAGCGATAACCTTTGCTTTAGGGGGGTTCGACTCATTAGAGATAGGGTAGTAATACCCTAGAATGAGTCTGTTTGAGTGTGTATATATATGAGAGAGCATACTTGTTAGTGTTATAAATGTTTTATATTGTATTTACATATCCGTTGAGTTGTCTATGAATTCTGGTCGATGTGCAGGACACCGTGTCATTGGTAGGGGTTTCTAAACACTTAAACGAGGCAAGTCGACATAATATTGTTTTAAAATCGGGTAAATGGAATTATTTTACCTAAATTATAAATTATATATAATATGGAATTTTTTTAATGAAATTTTTATTAGGAGGTGATAATATATAGTTATCATCGATTATTGATTGAATTAAAATAAAATGGATACTTTGTAAAAATTTATTATACGAACATCCAATAATTAAATCAAATTGAAATATAATACAATAAGAATTGGTTAAAATGATAACGTGTAAATTAATGAAATATTTTTTGTTAATAAGTTGAGAAAATTTATATAAGTATATTTATAATATAGCTTATATGTAGAAATGATTTTAAAAATTGGAAATTTTTAATTTAAAATGCTTTTGTTTTCAAAATTGTTTTTCAAAGCCTTAAAAATTAATAAATAGTATTATTTGAAAGAGTTTTGGCCAGAAAAATATTTTGAAAGATTTTTGGAAGAAACAATAACATTAAACTCGCTTGGTCATTGGGAAATAAATTCTGGAGATGACTGCGGCATCGTCAGTGTTCATTTTCGAGTTCTGAGTGAGAATTGATACCGAAAGAAATTTATTTTCGATTAAAACAAGTTTTGATTGAAAAAATTACCCTAAGTGTGATTTAATAAGTGTATAAAACTAGTTTGGAACTTATAATTGGAAATAGTATATTAGAAATGACTTTGTAGCTTATAAATTTGAATACGAAAGAAATAGTTATAACTTGTAAATTTGAACGGGTGAGTATTTTTTTTAGTTAAGCGGATAAAGATATTTGAATTCTAGAAGTGAAACAAAATAATTAACTCAAGAAATGTTGATTAAATGGAGTTAGAAAGATTAAGTAAAATGAAATGTATTTGAAATAAATTAGATAAAATGGAATTTGAATGAATAAATTGTATAACTTATAGATCTGAGAACACTAAGCTAAAAAAACAAAATTAAATTTGTTAAATGTGGATGATAAGAAAATTTAACTTGAATAAGATTAAATAAAATTAGTAATGGATTAAAATGAAATGAAGTTTAACTTAGTATTAAATAAAATTGAATTTGATATTGGGTGAAACTAGACAAACTAGTAAAATGAATTAATTTCATCCAAGCCATAGAATGAATTAACCTAATGAATATGAACTTGAATTTTTAAATGGAATGCAATTTTAACTGTGTAAGAAATTAAATAAAATAAACAGGTGTAAATAAAATTAATATGAGCTATTGAATTTAATTTAAACTGAATGTAAATAAGTTTAATACAAATAGAATGAGTTTCAATAAAATTGAATGGAAACTAATTGAATATGAAATTAGTTATAGGGAATGTAATGTGAATTGAAGCTTAACTTAAGAGAAATTGAATAAAATTGACGGTGAACAAAAAATTAGTAATATGAATTATGACGTAAATTAAATTTACTTTATTAAATTAATAATATGAATTTAACAGATGAATTGAACCAATGAATTAATAATAAATCAAAATATGAAGTAATAATAATAACAATAATTGTGTTGTAAAAAAAATTATTTATAATAAATTTAGATGGTTCATAAATAATGTTAGTATATAAAAAAAAGGGAAGATATACTAAGTGGAAATAAGATAGATTTAACTTAAGCATGATTAAGTGGAATAATTTTTATAAATGATTCATAAATGAATTTATATCAAATAGGTAAAAAAAAGTGAAACAATTGGAATTTCACAAATTAAGTTGAATTAAAATTGAATATAATGAATTTGCAACGAATGTTAATAAATTTAAAGAAATCAATGGAATGTTAATTAAATTTAAATGTGGATGAAACAAATGTAAATAATTGAAACAAATCGATGGAATGTAAATATATATTGAATTGAACTAAATTAATTGTAAATGCAGTAAATATTGATTGAAAGAAAAGAATGGATAAAAATCAAATTAGTTGAATGTTAATCAATTAAAAGCAAATGAATTGATTATAAATCCGTTGTATGATTAACGAATGAGTATTAATAAGTGAATGTGAATCAATTTTAAATATGTGGAATGTGGTATGGATTAAATTACTTTAGTAATTAATTATTTGAATTATTGAAATGAAATAATGAAAGTGAAAAAAGAAAAACGAATGTAACTATCAGCGAGTGTAAATTAATAGAATGTGAATTAATTAATGTTGATAAGTGCATGCAAATCAATCAGATGTAAATGAATTGAATGAAAAATCAATTGAATGTGAATCTAATTAAATAAAAGTTGATTGAATGCAAATAAATTGAAATGAATCAATTAAAATTTTAATGAAATTGAATATAAGTCGATTCAAAGTAAATAAATAAATATGAATAAATGGAAAATGTTAATGAATGTTAATAAGGAATGAATGGAATAAATTAAAAGGTTACATTGGATAATACTAATTCACATGGTCATAAATTAAATCGGATTTATTGGATGGATATTGATAGTTGGATGGTTTCTTTTGTTGCAAACCATTGTTATTACCGTTTTGATTGCATATGACTGTTGTATGTTATGTATTTGTGATTGTTTGTGTTGTTTCGATTCAAAATCTATGTTAAGTGCTTATGTTAGACTTATACATGTTTCTGTATCATTATAAATGACTAACATTCGGAATTGAGTTGAGATAGGTACCTACGAAGATCGTCTGGGCGTGTACAGGGATTTATATGCTATTGCTTGCTTAATACGAGAGAACTCGCTCGTATTATTAATAATAAGGTATGTATCTCGGATTAAATACCGCGATTTCATATTTTTGCCCTTCGGGATGCCTCATCATTGAGATAAGATGTATATTTTATATATATTGGTTATATTTATGTTATATATTGAATTGTAAAAATTTTTCGATCGAGCGACGCAAAGGAGACTACCGAAATTTTCCGTAAATCCGGAAGTTAGAAAATTTCGAAGTTTTAAAATTTTTATAATTTTTTTTATATACAAGTTATATTTTCCGTAATCCGATATCGTAGTGGCGTAGTAGAAGCGTGGTAATAGTTTCGCAAATAAGATGGTTATGTTTTATAAGTTAATTATTTTGAGTAAATATATCAAGTGTTAAATTTTGTACTTAACACCTTTTGGCGGACGAAAAGTTTTGAGTGAGGGAGTATGTAACAACCCGTATTTTTAGCTCTATTTAATTATTAAATCTAAGGTGATTATTGAACGAAAATGATTATTAATGTAATTTGTTGAATGATTTAACATTGGAAATTATTTGAATAATTAAATTTTGAATTTAATATGATAGAAAATCATGTCGTAAATTGATTTATAATTTTAGGTAAACAAAAAATTAAGATTGTTAATATTTAAAATTGGATTTAAATGCGAATAATTAAAATTGAAAATTTTATATTGTAATTAATGAGTAAAAACAGCCATTTTGGCAACGATGTCGGATTTCGACGAAACTAGTTTCATCGGATCCGTAATAGTGAATTATTGTAAGATTTCAAGTTTCGTAGTGATCAGATCTGTCATTTGGTCGTGCGAGCTTGAAAGGCGTAGAAATCAATTTAAAGGAATTCGATAAAATAAATTGACTTTGAAAGCTATCTTCCACATACGATCGAATTAGGCCTCGAAACTAGTTCCATTGCCTCGGAATGGGGGTAAAACATTATAAACGCCTAGCGGCACGTCTCGATTGGAGTTCGGACGATTTTTGACTTAACTATATAAATACACACGCAAGTCGAGACTGTTATATTATTATTTTATTTCAGAAAACCTAGTGGAAACATGGCCGCCATCTTCATTTTTCTAACGGCCATAATTGATCGAACTTCTTCCCTCAATATCTCTTAATCCGTTCAACGAAATCAAAAAATTCCAAAAACAAAGTTGTAGATCTCGGCGAGCTCTTCAAATCCATATGGTCGATCTGTGCTATTATGCAACGGATTCGCCAGAATCTGGCTTGGAAGCATGGACGTGTTTTCTCGGATTGCGTGCAAACGGTGGCAGCGTGTTGGACGGTGCTTGGCACGGTGGAGGTGAAGGTGTGCACGCACGTTTGGCAAGATCTGATTGTGGTCCGGCCAATGTTTGTCATGCGCGTTCATGAATTAAGGTTCGAGTTCACGGGTTTCGTTACGTGTTGTTCAATGGGGAGGAGATGTACATGTTATTTTATATATTGATTAATTATTTTATATCGAAATTCAAATGTTCTAACTTGAATAACTTTTGCATACGAGCTCGGATCGACGTGCGGTTTTCTCCATTGCATTCGTATCGAAATTTCGGACAACATGGAACATGTTTGTTCGAGTTCCGAGACTGTTCAAATTTGGGCCTTTATTTGGATTTTAAATCGTCGATAAATCAAAGGTGAGTGTTTATACGCTCACAATTGACTGAAATATTTTTATGTTATTTAAATCTATATTGTGAAGTGATTTAAAATTTATTGGTTATTGTTTGATAAGTAAATTGACATATGAATTAATTTATAGAAATTGAATCGGTAGTTAATTTAATTAGAATTTAATTACCCATAAAATATCCGACATTGATAATTATGAAATTGTTGTGAATTTTATTGACTTTTTGTATGATTGTTTGTGATGGATGTTATTGGTTGATATTTGGATGTTTATTTATTTTGATATATCATGTTATCATCCAGTATATTATCTATAGTATATAAAACTATAAACTGAATTATTTCGAATGAATTAAGAAATAGGTTGAAATGATATATACCTATGACACCTATTTGGATTGAAATGATATATATCCATCCTTGAAATTAAATCGAAATAATTATCCACTTAGTACGGACACCAGGTATGTTTAAATTAAATGATTTTAAAAGTTGATTTGAAATTATTTAAAAGAATTGATTTTAAGAAAAAATCAATCTATGAAAAGTGAATTATTTTGAATTTGAGCTCGAAATATTGGAATTTAAACATGATAAACGAGATTGTTTAATTTATCAAAGTTTAAAATTTTAAGTTATAAACAAAATACATCATGAATTTCAGAAATGGATTTGTTCAAAGATTGGCTTTGATTCGAACTTTGAATATTTATAAGAAAAAAAAGATATGAAATAATATTTCAAAATTTGAGTTTGATATCAAATTATAATTGAAAATTTGGATTTAAAATTTGGTATTGAAAGTAAATTTGATTTAAGTGTTGAAATCGATATTTTGAAATCGAATTTGGAATTGGAACTGAAATTATAAATTAATTTGAAATTAGAATTTAAATTAATTTGGAATTGGAAATTAATTTGAAGTTAAGATTTAAATTAATTTCGAAATGGAAATTTAAATTTAAAGAAATTTAAGAATTGAAATCGAAATCTATGTAGAATCGAAATTTATTCGAGTTGGAATCGGAATTGAATCGAGTAAATCGAAATGTAATTTGATGTTGATTTGGGTAGGAAATTGGAAAGTTGACCGGTTTGTCATTGCATTTATTTTTAAAATGAATATTTTAGTATAAATGATTTAAAATCCATATTCTTTAAATATTCAAATCATTTTGATTTTCCAAACTATTTTACTATATAAACCAATTTTATATTCAAATTATTTTCGATTTAACTATTTAAACATTTTCTATTAAACTATTTTAACTATTTAAACTATTTTCTATAATTCAAACAGGTAAAGGGTAAATTGTTTATATTTAAATCATGAATTTAAATAAGAACTAGGTTAGAGTGACGAATATAACCTAAATTGAATTCAAATCAAATTTTGGAAGTGAAATTGATTTATCGGACAAAATTAATAATTTTGAATATATGATAATTTTGAAAAGGATTTGATTTTAAGGCGAATATATGATGATTTCGAAATGGATGTGGTTTTAAAACGAATATGATATTTTGATATCAAGTGCAAATTGTTTTTGAAATGTAAAAGAACCAACCGGTGTGTAAAATGACGATTGTTTGTTAAATAGACCGGGGCCTCTTATTGAAATACTCTCTTTCAATATGGGAACCACTTTGACAACTGTGTATGCGGTGGATGATATCCAGAATGTAGTAATTGATTGGCGACGTTTACTGGAATGAAGTAAGAGAACGATGATGGATAGCCTTGACATTCGCGTCATAAATAAATGACTAAAACAGGAGCCTATGTCTGGCCAATGAGGTTAGCTACCTCTAGCAACGTTGATCCCTCGTATTACTATTGTGGTTTTGGATTCAATGGGTGCACCATTTTGTTCTTTTGGATTGATTATCGCGGTCGGCCACAGATGAGTTACAACCAGCCAGAAAGGGTAAACTGGTAGAATCCTACCTTGAGCATTGCCTCACGTGCCTTGTCATATTTATCCCTATACGAGCCCATTACGATTTTAGTTTAAACTGTAAAAATGTGTTAAGGTGGATCAATGTAAAGCCTTAACGATATTTTGATATTTATTTTATGTGACACCCCACCCCGAGACCCACATTAGTAAAGAGAATTAACGAGTAATTCCGTCTACTAATGCAGAGAATAGGGCTGGTTAAGGGCGACCGAATAGTAATGCACTAGCTAATGACTAAGTATGTCGATGCTTACCATTTTTTCGCGAATCTCAAGGAGTCGACATACTCAGTGATTAACTAATACGATACTACACGGCTAACGGGTCTATTCAGAACAAAGCACAATAACATCATAACATGTCACAGAAACAACAGCCACAGATAATATGTATACTGATACAAAACCAAACATCTGATGTAATACCATTCACCACATAATGTAATACAACATCATCCCATAAAAGAATATATACATGAAGTGATAAATAAAAGATCCATCAAAAGTGGAGATATCCAAGTCCATAGTCATGAGCCCACAAAAGATAGCAAAACGGATCCAAGCATAAAGGATAGTCATCCAACCTAACCTGCAACTCGGTCTGACCCGAGTGATAAACACACGGGTCAGGCAACTGAATCTTATCGTTAGAAAGGAAATACGATAAGGTATAAGGGAAACATACATCAAGGGGCCAATAATTGATAAGAATGACTAAGGTTGATATCAAGAATTATCTATCTCTAAGAATGGTATAATTCTACACTTACTTGGGTTAATACTAGGGGATTCATGCATATAAAGAAAACATCCAAATATGATACATGAATAAATAAACTTCTCAAAGTAGTAAATGAAACCCAAGTATAAAACCATAAAATTGAAATCACCAAAATCCTCAAGAACTCATATTTCGCCTTATTCATCTCTATAAGACTAAGTAAACATATCAAAATATGGTGAAATCAAAATTCTCTTAACTCATAAAATAAATCTCAGATTGGCCAATAATTACATGCTAAAGCATGTTGCACGTGCTAAAGTTCTCAGACTAGTGCTAGTAATATAGTTAGGTACCCACATGACTCTTTAAGGCGACCGAAGTCACCCTTTCCCAGATTCTTAATTTCCCAGATTCTCAGATTCCCAGATTCTCAGATGACCCAAAGGTCATAGCACTAGTAATTCCCAGAATGTGTCAGAAACTCTCGGATAGTAACCCGAAAAGTGGTTACGTACGTCCCATACCGTACGTCCTCACTCAGCGGTTTTCTAGCCGCTAGTCGATGCCACACTAACAAAAGCATCAAAATCTCAAAGAATTGCCTCATGTCATTGGCGTAAGGCATAAAATATCTAACATGTCTAATCTCATTGACAAGTGGAAAATTCCATAAAATTATAAATCTAAGAAAATCTCATATAAAACAATTGCCTCATATCATCGGCAATAAAGTTTTTCCCAAAATAGTCCCATGTCGTATATGCTCTCGAATACGAAATATTAGACTAAAGTTATTAGTCTAAAAGACTAATATAACACTTTATCCCAGACCACAAAGTGGTAAATCCCAAGGAGGAAATCAAAAAGATTTCTCAATGTCGTTTCGATCGTACAAGTCCATAATTAACCGATTAAGTGAATGCACGAGTCCCATTCCTCGCGGATTTACTAAATCGTTTAATTTATTTTCTTATACGTCCGAAAGTATTTATATATATATATATATAGTAAAAATAAGTAAAATTATACATATAATATTTTTCATGAGAAAACATGATTTTAAAACAATTTCCAGCAATTTATAGAAAAGATTTTAGAGAGAAAACGGCTTATTTTCAGAGTTTTTAATAAATTATAAAATCTTAGAAAATAAGAAAAATCCTCAAATCCCCAACCCTATATGATTTCTTTATCCAATGGTTTAATCATCTAATCTCAACAATTAGCAAATCATGTAAAAGAGAAAGAACAAAAAAAAATCATCATAAAAAAAAAACTAATCAACCAAAGCAAATACAACACCCAAGGCTACATGCAAGTGCTCAGGACAGCGATCTTGCATCAGCTATTTCGACCCTTTAATCTCAAAATTTCAGAAAGTGATACAAATGAAATTTGTCACAATCTTCCTGTAGTTTCCAGAACTATAAAAATTATAGGATTTGGATAAGAAACGCAAAAGTTATGCACAAAATACTAACTCAGGTTTGCACAAAACACTGAGTTTTCAACAACAACAGGACATCGAGTTTGCAAGAGGTTTTTCAACATTTTAATCAACGAATTATCGAAAGTGATACAAATAAAAGTTGTCACATTCTTTCTGCAGTTTCCAAAACTTCAAAAATTAATGGATTTGGATAAGAAACGCAAAAGTTATGTGCAAAATACTAGCTCAGGTTTGCACAAAACGAAAACAGAATCAGAATTGAAATCACTCGATCCAGCCACTTCGACAACTGATTTCACTGATCAAACCATTTCTGAACACAATGAAAATTTGCATGATTAAACTAGACACATAGACCTACAAAATGACACCAAGATTGCCTCAATCCGACACCGGATGAGGGAGATATAGCCAAAACAAAATATGCTATTTTCAGCAACAAAGCACAAACAAATTGAATATACTGTACGTATATTCAAGCATAGAATTCAAAAGGTTTTTGCTTTATGGCAGCGAAATTTCTTGTTTACAGTTGCTGTAAGTTTGCTAACTTACCTTTTGCGGCAAAAAGGGGTGAAATTGGCTGCAAGATGAGATCTTCAAGCTAGCAATGGCCTAGGCAGTACCTATAGTTGCTGAAAAAATGAACATGCAAAGGAGAAAACCCATTAAAACAACAATAGTAACTGAAACTAAGATTTTTTCCCGGATTTAAGATGGAGATTGGTTAGGAGATTACCTGAATTTAATTTTTAGATGAGAGAATCTCTTAATTTCGTGTGGAATTAACTAAGATTTAGCAAGGGTTTGAGGTTGCCATTGATTTTTCTTTTGAGCTTCTGTTACTAACAGGAGGAGGAGATAGGAGAAGGAAATTGTACGTACGCTATTTTCCTCACCAGAAACTTCTTTATGGGCTAATGGATCAACACTTCAGCCCAAAAACATACTTAGCCAAAAATTCTAATTTATGTTTTTATTATGTATATAATGCTATTTCTCTCATATTTTACACATTTTATATCCGAATTCAACGAAATAAAATGCGTTGGATTCGTTAAAACACAAGGAATCAAATAAAAAGAATAAAATTATATTTTACCAAGTTTTATTATATATTTACCATTTATTCCCTATTTATGGCAAATTTACACTATTTATCCAACTAATGTAAATATGGACATATTTTGTCAAATAAAATGGGTTATCTCATTTTATTATGGGGGAATGTTTTATTTTTAACTCCCCAAAATATTTATCCCCATTATATATCATTTATAACATGATTAATTATTTATTCAACACTTTTCCTGGTGTATAAAAAAATGTAATTTAGACATCACATATATTATTGCCAAATTGTGCATGCTAATGGAATATAGGCACAAATCTCTATTCAAAAGTCATGAAACAAAGAGATATTATATATTTTTTATTCCATTCCCATATATGTATTACACAACCCCAAAATATATATTCCCCTTTTCATTTTCTTTCTTCCTAAATTTATTTCAAATCATAAAATTGAAATAAATCTCATTTTATTTTATTCTCCTAAGATTAACTCACATAATATTGTTCTATCCCTAACAACAATATTATCCTCATTTTCTCCCCATTAATTTAATTAATGAATCTAATATTGAATCATAACTATAATTATGACTTAATACTAGCGGTAATCTCCAACCAGGGTTGTTACAGACTTCCCCTCTTAACAAAATTGCGTCCACGCAATTTCTAAAGGAAAAACCCATAACAATGCAATAATTCACTCAAAAGAAACAAGAAAAGGCTTGAGAAAGAAAGTTCTCACCGATGTCAAATGAAGAAAGAAAACCCGGAAAAGAACGCTCGATATATTCTCTGGTTTCCCAAGTGCAATCTTTCGGATTCTCCGACCATTGAATCTTAACAAGAGAAACGTTCTTGCTTCGAAGGCGTTTCACCTCCGAATCAAGAACGCGAATAGGCTGCTGAGAAGTAGATAAACTCGGTGAAATCTCAAGCTCAAGCTGCTCGGAAGGATCAATGACTGAATCTGAATCTCGAATACATTTCCGAAGCTGAGAAACATGGAAGACATCATGAATACCCGATAAATGAGATGGCAGGGACAATCGATATGCTACAGGACCAATGCGCTCAATAATCGGAAATGGTCCTATAAAGCGAGGAGCCAATTTCCCAGTGGAGCTAAAGCGCATTACTCCCTTCATAGGGGATACACGAAGGAATACATGATCACCCACTGCGAATTCTAGAGGCTTCCTACGGTTGTCCGCGTAGGATTTCTGACGATTCTGTGCCTCTTTCATCCGCTGTCTAATCAAAGATATCTTCTCAGAAGACTCACGAATCGAATCAGGACCGAGAATGAACTTCTCGCCCGATTCTAACCAACAAGAAGGCGAACGGCACGGTCTACCATAAAGAGCCTCAAAGGGTGCCATACCGATACTGGATTGGAAGCTATTATTATAAGAGAATTCAACCAATGGAACGTGATCTTCCCAAGAGCCACCGAAATCAAGAATACACGCACGGAGGAGGTCTTCAAGCACACGATTCACCCTCTCAGTCTGACCATCAGACTGGGGATGATAAGCTGTAGAGATATTTAGCTTTGTTCCCAAAGCTTGCTGAAAGCTTGTCCAGAAGTGACTAGTGAACAACGGATCACGATCACAAACTATCGAAGAAGGAACACCATGTAATCGAACAATTTCCTTAATATAAAGCTTCGCTAAAAGAGGAGCATTCCTATTAGATTTAATAGGGATGAAATGGGCGGATTTAGTAAGACGATCCACAATAACCCAAATGCTAGAATGACCCGACCTCGAACGAGGTAGGCCGTCAACGAAATCCATCGATACTTGGTCCCACTTCCACTGTGGAACCTCAAGAGGCTGAAGAAGACCGGATGGCCGCTGATGCTCGGCCTTAACAAGCTGACAGGTAGGACACTGGCTCACATATCTCGCAACATCACGCTTCATACCATCCCAATAATAAAGACGATGCATATCCGCATACATTTTACTGCTACCCGGATGGATGGTATACTTAGAGCGATGACAATCATCAAGTATGTCACGCCTAAGTGCTGAATCAGATGGAACAATTATACGGTTCCTCAGACGAAGGCAACCATGAGAATCAATCGAATAATCCCGCAAATCCTCATTACGGGACTCAGATGAGCAAGACTGAATGAGGCGCATAATATAAGCATCACGTCTCTGGGCCTCAGAGATACGATCAAGGAGAGAAGGTCGAGCCACCATACTGAATAATAAGACCGGTGAATCAGATGACGGTGCTCGATCACGAATGTCGAAGCTGGATAAGGTCTCAAGAACATCCCATTCGGCTAACATCATGGAAACAACTGCCGAATGCTTGCGGCTAAGCGCATCAGCTACACGATTACCCTTGCCAGGGGTATACTCGATATCAAAGTCATATGAGGCGAGAAACTCTAACCATCGCTGTTGCCTCATATTAAGATCTTTCTGCGAAAAGAGATACTTGAGAGACTTATGATCGGTGTAAAGAATGAAGTGCTCTCCCAAAAGAAAATGACGCCACATCTTCAAAGCGAAGACGATAGCTGCAAGCTCTAAGTCATGGGTAGCGTACCGAATCTCATTCGGACGTAATTGCCTTGAAGCGTAGGCAACAACCCGATCCTTCTGCATAAGAACCGCACCAAGACCACTAAGGCTGGCATCGGTATAGACGATGAGATCCTGATTCCCCTCAGGAACTACAAGCACGGGAGCATGAGTAAGAAGTTCCTTCAATCTCCGGAAGGAAGTCTCACACTTATCAGACCAAATATAACGAACACCCTTCCTAGTAAGACTAGTAAGAGGAAGAGCGATACGAGAGAAATCCTTAATGAAACGGCGATAATAACCCGCTAAACCCAGAAAGCTACGAATCTCATGAACATTCTCAGGCCTCTTCCAATTCTGAATAGCCTCAATCTTAGACGGATCGACTGAGATGCCATTGGAAGATACAACATGACCTAAGAATTTCACTTGCTTCTCCCAGAAGTGACATTTAGAAAGCTTTGCCTTGAGTTGATGCTTGCGGAGAGTACTCAAGACAATTCTAAGATGTCGAGCATGATCTTCTTCGGATCTAGAATAAACTAAGATGTCATCGATGAATACAAGGACGAACTTATCGAGATATTCCCTGAATACTCGATTCATGAGATCAACAAAGAAAGCAGGAGCATTCGTCAATCCGAATGGCATGACGAGCCACTCATATGAACCATATCGAGTGCGGAAAGCTGTAAGTGGAATGCTATCTTCCGCAACACGAAGCTGATGAAAACCCGTGGCTAGGTCCAACTGAGAAAAGACCTTTGCACCACTCAACTGATCGAACATGTCATCAATACGAGGCAAGGGATAGCGATTCTTGATGGTTAACTCATTAAGCTTGCGATAGTCGACGCAGAGCCTAAGAGTACCATCGGACTTCCTCACGAATACCACCGCGGCACCCCACGGTGAAGAACTAGATCGAATGAAGTGTTTAGCTTCGAGCTCAATGAGTTGCTTCTTAAGTTCCTCATTCTCCTTAGTAGACATCCTCGTGGGAGGACGACTAACGGGTTGCGCACCAGGGATGAGGTCAATACGAAACTCTATGGCCCGCTTGGGTGGCAAACCCGAAACAGGCTCAAAAACATCAGCGAAGTCACAAACAATCGGAATACGAGACACATCATCATCACTTGTCTCGCGAATCAAGAGCATGCAAAGATGCTAAGGAATCAACATCGGTATCCCAGAGAACTAGGGATAACTGAGAAGAGGAATCTGGATGTCGAAGATAAATGACTCTTTCTGAACAAATAATCCTGGCATCGTATCGAACTAGCCAGTCCATGCCAAAGATCATATCAAAACCAAGCGATGGAATCACGTGCAGATTCGCATGGAAAGAAAACCCACAAAGCATAACCTCAACATCATCACTATATAAGCTAAGGGTTGCAGACCCCCCAATAGGATTTGAAATCCGCAAAGAAGTAAGCAAACAAGAAACATCTAAAGAACAAGCATCCACGAGTTCCTTTGATACGAATGAGTGTGACGCACCCGTATCAAAGAGCACTCTAATCGATCGATCATGAAATAGAATGGAACCTTCAAGAACAGAAGGAAATATACCTTTCGGCTGAGATGCATCACTAGAAGCTGCTGCAATATTCAGATTTCCCGGACGAGAACCTTTGTTCTTCTTAGGACAAGAGAAAGCCATATGTCCTTCGGCCTTGCAATAATTGCACTTCTTAGGCTTTGGACATTCACGGGCTGGATGGTTAGGAGAACCGCAGTTGTAGCATGCGAAAGGCTTAGGCTGAGAAGGAGCTTGAGATTGAGAAGAAGACGATCCACCTTGTTTCTTCTTCTTGGAATGCGGAAATCGAGACTTGCGGAAAGGAAACTTCTTCTTTTTAGGATTGGACAGAGGACCACCTTCGTCATCACTCTCTTTCTCATTCTCCACTGTCTCGAGATTGAGAGCTGCATCAACTAATTCTTCAAAAGATAACTTGAGTTGGAGCATCAAAGCTTTCTTCAAATATTTCTTAAGTCCAGATACGAACTTAAGATTTTTCTTGTATGGAGTATCAATGAATTCCAACCCATACTTAGATAGAGACTCGAAGGAGGAGACATAATCAGATACCGATGACTTGCCTTGCTTCAACTCAATAAAGCGACAAGTGAGATGAGCCTTCTCAGAAGCGGGAATAAACTTAAGCTCAAATCTATCTCGAAACTGCTGCCATGTGAGGGTAGTCTCATCCACCTCAGCTATAAGAAGCTCGTACCAGTCAAGAGCACGCTCTTGTAGCATACTAGATGCCACAAGAACTCGATAATGATCAGATAAGTCCATACGAAGAAACACACGCTCGCAAATGCGAAGCCAAGCATGCACATCAAGAACTGACTCGGAGCCTTTGAATGGCTTGCCTCCGAGATGAGTGAAATCACTGCATAGACGTGCGAATACAGATTGGCGAGGAGATGAAGATGGGATAGGAGCGGGAGGTTGTGTGCTCCCAAGAAGCTCTCGAATCTGATCGGTAGTCATATAAATGCCTTCGGGTCGAGAACCACTGGACGGTCCTGCTGCCGAAGAGCGACCTCTACCTCTACCAGACATAGCTGAAAGATAAGATAAGAAAAGATTATTCACAGGGTAGACATATATATCGCAATAAAAATGCAGTAGGTAAGGAATACTACGGAATAATATTTAACATTCCTAGACGTATTCCCTCCTATCTACCCCGAAGGAATTGAAAGGATAAGGACATGACTAGGTTTGGCCACTTCTAAGGGATGAGATGCATAAAGGTGTTACACTAGATGTATGGTTCTTAGCGTCTGCTGTTCTGTATTTATTCTATTTTGTTCTGAAAGCTAGCTCTGATACCAAGCTGTGACACCCCACCCCGAGACCCACATTAGTAAAGAGAATTAACGAGTAATTCCGTCTACTAATGCAGAGAATATGGCTGGTTAAGGGCGACCGAATAGTAATGCACTAGCTAATGACTAAGTATGTCGATGCTTACCATTTTTTCGCGAATCTCAAGGAGTCGACATACTCAGTGATTAACTAATACGATACTACACGGCTAACGGGTCTATTCAGAACAAAGCACAATAACATCATAACATGTCACAGAAACAACAGCCACAGATAATATGTATACTGATACAAAACCAAACATCTGATGTAATACCATTCACCACATAATGTAATACAACATCATCCCATAAAAGAATATATACATGAAGTGATAAATAAAAGATCCATCAAAAGTGGAGATATCCAAGTCCATAGTCATGAGCCCACAAAAGATAGCAAAACGGATCCAAGCATAAAGGATAGTCATCCAACCTAACCTGTAACTCGGTCTGACCCGAGTGATAAACACACGGGTCAGGCAACTGAATCTTATCGTTAGAAAGGAAATACGATAAGGTATAAGGGAAACATACATCAAGGGGCCAATAATTGATAAGAATGACTAAGGTTGATATCAAGAATTATCTATCTCTAAGAATGGTATAATTCTACACTTACTTGGGTTAATACTAGGGGATTCATGCATATAAAGAAAACATCCAAATATGATACATGAATAAATAAACTTCTCAAAGTAGTAAATGAAACCCAAGTATAAAACCATAAAATTGAAATCACCAAAATCCTCAAGAACTCATATTTCGCCTTATTCATCTCTATAAGACTAAGTAAACATATCAAAATATGGTGAAATCAAAATTCTCTTAACTCATAAAATAAATCTCAGATTGGCCAATAATTACATGCTAAAGCATGTTGCACGTGCTAAAGTTCTCAGACTAGTGCTAGTAATATAGTTAGGTACCCACATGACTCTTTAAGGCGACCGAAGTCACCCTTTCCCAGATTCTTAATTTCCCAGATTCTCAGATTCCCAGATTCTCAGATGACCCAAAGGTCATAGCACTAGTAATTCCCAGAATGTGTCAGAAACTCTCGGATAGTAACCCGAAAAGTGGTTACGTACGTCCCATACCGTACGTCCTCACTCAGCGGTTTTCTAGCCGCTAGTCGATGCCACACTAACAAAAGCATCAAAATCTCAAAGAATTGCCTCATGTCATTGGCGTAAGGCATAAAATATCTAACATGTCTAATCTCATTGACAAGTGGAAAATTCCATAAAATTATAAATCTAAGAAAATCTCATATAAAACAATTGCCTCATATCATCGGCAATAAAGTTTTTCCCAAAATAGTCCCATGTCGTATATGCTCTCGAATACGAAATATTAGACTAAAGTTATTAGTCTAAAAGACTAATATAACACTTTATCCCAGACCACAAAGTGGTAAATCCCAAGGAGGAAATCAAAAAGATTTCTCAATGTCGTTTCGATCGTACAAGTCCATAATTAACCGATTAAGTGAATGCACGAGTCCCATTCCTCGCGGATTTACTAAATCGTTTAATTTATTTTCTTATACGTCCGAAAGTATTTATATATATATATATAGTAAAAATAAGTAAAATTATACATATAATATTTTTCATGAGAAAACATGATTTTAAAACAATTTCCAGCAATTTATAGAAAAGATTTTAGAGAGAAAACGGCTTATTTTCAGAGTTTTTAATAAATTATAAAATCTTAGAAAATAAGAAAAATCCTCAAATCCCCAACCCTATATGATTTCTTTATCCAATGGTTTAATCATCTAATCTCAACAATTAGCAAATCATGTAAAAGAGAAAGAACAAAAAAAAATCATCATAAAAAAAAAACTAATCAACCAAAGCAAATACAACACCCAAGGCTACATGCAAGTGCTCAGGACAGCGATCTTGCATCAGCTATTTCGACCCTTTAATCTCAAAATTTCAGAAAGTGATACAAATGAAATTTGTCACAATCTTCCTGTAGTTTCCAGAACTATAAAAATTATAGGATTTGGATAAGAAACGCAAAAGTTATGCACAAAATACTAACTCAGGTTTGCACAAAACACTGAGTTTTCAACAACAACAGGACATCGAGTTTGCAAGAGGTTTTTCAACATTTTAATCAACGAATTATCGAAAGTGATACAAATAAAAGTTGTCACATTCTTTCTGCAGTTTCCAAAACTTCAAAAATTAATGGATTTGGATAAGAAACGCAAAAGTTATGTGCAAAATACTAGCTCAGGTTTGCACAAAACGAAAACAGAATCAGAATTGAAATCACTCGATCCAGCCACTTCGACAACTGATTTCACTGATCAAACCATTTCTGAACACAATGAAAATTTGCATGATTAAACTAGACACATAGACCTACAAAATGACACCAAGATTGCCTCAATCCGACACCGGATGAGGGAGATATAGCCAAAACAAAATATGCTATTTTCAGCAACAAAGCACAAACAAATTGAATATACTGTACGTATATTCAAGCATAGAATTCAAAAGGTTTTTGCTTTATGGCAGAGAAATTTCTTGTTTACAGTTGCTGTAAGTTTGCTAACTTACCTTTTGCGGCAAAAAGGGGTGAAATTGGCTGCAAGATGAGATCTTCAAGCTAGCAATGGCCTAGGCAGTACCTATAGTTGCTGAAAAAATGAACATGCAAAGGAGAAAACCCATTAAAACAACAATAGTAACTGAAACTAAGATTTTTTCCCGGATTTAAGATGGAGATTGGTTAGGAGATTACCTGAATTTAATTTTTAGATGAGAGAATCTCTTAATTTCGTGTGGAATTAACTAAGATTTAGCAAGGGTTTGAGGTTGCCATTGATTTTTCTTTTGAGCTTCTGTTACTAACAGGAGGAGGAGATAGGAGAAGGAAATTGTACGTACGCTATTTTCCTCACCAGAAACTTCTTTATGGGCTAATGGATCAACACTTCAGCCCAAAAACATACTTAGCCAAAAATTCTAATTTATGTTTTTATTATGTATATAATGCTATTTCTCTCATATTTTACACATTTTATATCCGAATTCAACGAAATAAAATGCGTTGGATTCGTTAAAACACAAGGAATCAAATAAAAAGAATAAAATTATATTTTACCAAGTTTTATTATATATTTACCATTTATTCCCTATTTATGGCAAATTTACACTATTTATCCAACTAATGTAAATATGGACATATTTTGTCAAATAAAATGGGTTATCTCATTTTATTATGGGGGAATGTTTTATTTTTAACTCCCCAAAATATTTATCCCCATTATATATCATTTATAACATGATTAATTATTTATTCAACACTTTTCCTGGTGTATAAAAAAATGTAATTTAGACATCACATATATTATTGCCAAATTGTGCATGCTAATGGAATATAGGCACAAATCTCTATTCAAAAGTCATGAAACAAAGAGATATTATATATTTTTTATTCCATTCCCATATATGTATTACACAACCCCAAAATATATATTCCCCTTTTCATTTTCTTTCTTCCTAAATTTATTTCAAATCATAAAATTGAAATAAATCTCATTTTATTTTATTCTCCTAAGATTAACTCACATAATATTGTTCTATCCCTAACAACAATATTATCCTCATTTTCTCCCCATTAATTTAATTAATGAATCTAATATTGAATCATAACTATAATTATGACTTAATACTAGCGGTAATCTCCAACCAGGGTTGTTACATTTTATTGATAGACATTATCTATTGTAGCGTATACTATTATATATAAATAGTTTAACGGATCCTTAGAAGATGGAAAATCCCGTAACATCTCTTAAGTTACTACAATCATATTTATGATATTGATTTGACTTACATAAGAGCATTTTAGTCCTGACTCGAGTGTTTTATCTTTTCATTATGCTCGGGTCAGTCCTGAGTTTTTTCAGTGTATTAAAGACTATCCTTTGGAGGACGAAGACAGAGTTTTAGTATATTACTATCATTATTATCCCCTTCATACTATTCTGCTGTATTGATTATTTATTCCCGATGTACGTATATAACTCTGATAAATGTGTATAGATTAAAACAAAGTGTATAGTAAACAACTTCATGAATTGTTTATTTGACTATTACATTTTACCGTTTCCGCTGTGAGATTCCGTGTTTTGTTTTCTTCTTCTCTTTTTATTTAACCCCATTGAGTATCTACGTTTCAGATTGTTTAAGTCGGACATATTTAGATTATTTTCGATCTAAACCTTCCGAAATGTGGGTCGACACAGTTGGTATCGGAGCCAGGTTTAGCGATAACCTTGGCTTTGGGAGGGTTCGACTCATTAGAGATGGGGTAGTAATACCCTAGAATGAGTCTGTTTGAGTGTATATATATGAGAGAGCGTACTTATTAGTGTTATAAATGTTTTATTTTGTGTTTACTTATTCGTTGAGTTGTCTATGAATTCTGGTCAATGTATGGGGCATCGTGTCATCGATAAGGGTTTCTAAACACTTAAACGAGGCAAGTCGACATAATATTATTTTAAAATCGGGTAAGTGGAATAATTTTACCTAAATTATAAATTATATATAATGTGGAATTTTTTAATGAAATTGTTGGGAGATGATAATATATAGTTATCATCGATTATTGATTGAATTAAAATAAAACAGTTACTTTGTAAAAAATTATTATACGAACATTCGATAATTAAATCAAATTGAAATATAATTGTTATAAGAATTGGTTAAAATGATCAAGTGTAAATTAATGAAATATTTTGTTAACAAGGTGAGAAAATTTATATAAATATATTTATAATATAGCTTATATATAGAAATGATTTTTAAAATTGGAAATTTTGAATTTAAAATCCTTTTGTTTTCGAAATTGTTTTTCAAAGCCTTAAAAATTAATAAATTGTATTATTTGAAAGAGTTTTGACTAGAAAAATATTTTGAAAGGTGTAACAACCCTGTATTTTGTGATTTTTTTTTTTGTATATTTTAATTTTTTTTTTTTAAAATTTTTGATTTAAAAACTTATTTTGTTCTTTTAAATATAAACTTTAGTTTTGATATGAATTATCATTCCAAAGCATGTCTAAAAAGAATATTTCCAAAAAGTGAATTTTTGTTCAAAATAGTCAAACTTTGACTTTTAATTTAAATTTTTAAAAGTTTGAAAATTGAAATTTTATCTTTTATTATGAAAGTACATAAAATTTTAAGAGCACTGCTTTTTATTTCGTTGAAAACGGATTAAATTTGTGAAAGTTATACTGTTTTCAATATTGTGTGTACATTGAATTATTTAACAATTTTCTTTATGTTAAATTTTATAATTATATTTTTAATTGTCAAATAATTTTCTAATATGTTTTATATGACATGTTAGATATATATTTTTTTTAAAACAATTTTTTTGTGATGTTATAATTTTTCCAATGTTTACCGTGTTGATTTCTTTTTTTTGGTTGTTCTCTTATTTTCTGCTATTTTCTTCATTAAAATTTTATTTATATTTAATTTTATACATTTATTTTGTGAACTCATTTTTATTTTGTGTACTTATTTTTATTATAAATATTTTTCAAGTATATAAAAATCTTCCAAGGTGCATTGAATTTATTTCTAATTTTAAAGTCTACTTCGCAATTTTAAGCCATTTTCTTAATTAAAATTCTATTTAATTAAAATTTAATTATTTATTTTATTTTAGAAATGATAAATAAATTATTTTATTTCAAAAATTTTCTTTAGAATATTTTTAAAATGAAGTAGATATTTTTCCAAAGCCACTGATGTTTTAATTGTAATTTTTGAACCCTGTTTTCAATTTTTAAGCAATTTCCTTAATTCTTTTTTTTATTTTCTTTAAATTTAATTATATATTTTTATTTATTTCACTTTGTTTTGGTTTTAGATGTACTTTCTGAAGTTTATTTTGTTTTACTTGATTTAAAAGAAAAGGAAGTATGGAAGGTTTTAAAAGCTAAGAAACGTAAAGTCGTTTCACCGTTTCTTTTACCGTTTCTTTTTCAATCAATGCATCAATTTATTGTAGCCGTTCCTTTTCTTTTGCTTATTCACGTGAAAGTTTATCATTCCATCAATAATACACATCCATTTCAGATCTGAGAAAAGAAAAATAAGCAATGGCCTCTCTTCCTCCTCTCATTTTTCTACTTCTTCTTCTTTGTTTTGCTTGATTTTTGCCTTGCTTCTCTTGCTTTGTTTGGCCTAACACCTCCACCATCTCCTCCACCGACCATGTGACGACCGCCCATGACTCCCGCACCAAAACAAGGAAATAGTGCGCTGAAAGGCGTACCAAGTAGCCATGGACGATAGTCAGGGTAAAATAAAAACAGAAACTCTATCGCATAACTCACAGCGCATGGATAAAATACAATAGAGAAATATATATAGTGAAGCTTCATAGCAGAAAATCATCATATAAGCATCATAGTAGTTTGATACAATCATCCAAACAAATCCATACATCAAAGCCTCACTACATAGCACTCAGAATATACAAACAGCGGAACACCCAGTACATAAAGTAAGAAACTAATATGCAAAGCCTCCTGCTCGTCTTCGTCACCATCAGCGTAGATCTCTAAGAACAGCACCTGTCACCTGCTACCTAGTCTGCCCATCCCAACATGGATGAACAGCCCAAGGTAATAAGAGGAGACATAAAACCTTGAGTCAGACAAAGTCTTAGTGAGCAGTAAATTAACTATCAAACATACCAAAAGAGCATAAGGGATCAAAGGAATAGGAACCAAACCATCCCACTCCACTTCTTTCTACAGTGATAGCCCCCAGACACACACTAAGGAGAAGCAAGCATAACATGGCAGGTAATTAAAGTAAAGCAATAATCACTCGAGTCAAGGACGATGTTTTCCAGATACAAACCCCCAAGGCCTAAACCAAGATCAGATAAGCACCCAGAAAACACCGCTCTTGAGACCGAATGATGATACAACCAAACATCCATGACTCTGGCTATCACTGTTATCATTGCCTTGATTTCACCGTTAGTTGAATGACCACCTGTCAAGGGCTAATGGTAACCCCGGTTCTAGACATAACTCCGCACACTGCCTTGTGCCTAGGACTTATCTACTTTGCCCAGAGTACTCGACTACCTACCTGTAGTCTTTTGGGTGTCCCGACTACCTACCTGTAGTCGTTATGGGCACCCCATGTACTCTTGCTTTTGAGTATGCTAGAACCTTCAACAACGATGAGATCCAAGCCTCCTAGCCATCCTTCTTGACGACTATCCTCATACTAGCTCAAGCTACCTCTTGAACAATCCATTATCAACCAACTCGAACCATTCCCTCGAGTTATCGACATGCTTGGAATGATCCCTGCCTGGATTACGCCAAGCCTACATTCCATCATACTTCGCTTTATCACACCATAGCAAAGTCTTAACTCAACAACATGGTTTGCCTCATCGCATCATGGCAAAGTTCCATCTCAACATCATCCAATCCATACATATGAGCTTCAACATCCGCTACATATGTCTCAAGCAGCTTTCACCATTCAAGAGCCTTCCCACTTAGCTTTCGAATCACCTTCAATCATCTTGTTTCAAATCAACTACTAGCTAACTTGGAAACAATCAAATCAATCATACATTCAAGCAATCAATCATTCAAACAAGATCTAATAAGCAATATTAACCATAATGGCAATTTCGTAAATAAATGAGCATAAGTCCAACATGCATGATTCATAGGTTTTTAGCATAGATCTATCAAATGTAAAACATGGGTTTTGTCTCTAATACTTGTTAAATGAACTTGCATAAGTAAACATCTTCATAAGTAATGGATCTACACTTGGATCTAAAGAAAAATGCATAAAAATCACTATCTACAACACTCCAACAAACCACCAATCCAATACACTCCTTTGGGTCCGTGTGAGAGATAACCACCACTCACCAAATCACCCAAACACTTCACAAACTATCAACTACAGATCTGGACAGCGAAGATCAAGGCTTGATCCGGCAATATTTCGCTTCAATCGATGAAATCTAGCTCAAACGGATGAAGATCTTCAACTTTGGCTCTTGGATCTTTGATCTCGATCTTCGATCTTGGATGGATGTTAGAACTAGATTGGAATGGAGAAAAGAAGATGAAGAAATGCTGTAGTCGAGTCTTCAAAATGGCAGCACTTCGTCGCTTCAAAAACCGGTGCCAAAAAGTGAGCCAAACCCCTCTATTTATAGGCTGAATTTCCCTTAGGTCGTCCAGGCCTTATAACTCGTACTCGGTCTTAGGTCGTCGCCGACCTAAAATCCCCGATCTAACATAGGTCGTTACCGACCTATCTACCCCACGACCTAACGGCCTAATCAACCCAGAGCCATACAAGTCAACACTCGGCCGACCTAATTCCTATGCGACCTAACAACCTAACCATCACAACACACAGTCGACCTAAAGACATGGCCGACCCAACACTTATGCGACCTAACTCCTAGCCGACTTAACCCCAGGGATACACGGGATAACACATGGCCGACCTAATTCATGCGACCTAAACACTATAACAACCTAACGGGCCTACGACTTAACTAAGACGCGACCTAACGACTCAAGCACACTGCCGACTCATCGACCCAATAGGAACTCGACCTAACACACCCATCTTAGGTCGCTTACGACCTATCTATACACAGCAACTCTAGGTCGTTAGTCCCCCTAAGTCGGTCAAATACTTATGTCGGTTCAATACCTTAGGTCGTTAACTACCTCTAACCCACTAACTCGTCTAACTGCTAGGTCGTTAACCCGTTCGACCGACTCATCCCTAGGTCGCTCATTTCCCTAAGTCGGTCCATCCAATCTCCTAGGTTATTAACTCTTATCCCGTTAACTCCTATAAGCCGTTGATCCTTATCTCGGCCACAATATTAAGTCGCCTACTCCTGAGTCGCTGGCTTCCCTAACTCACTCACACGACCTAAGACACTAAGTCGGTCACGACTCAACTCCGAACCCTCAACTTGTTGACTCGTTAACGACTCAAAACTTGATAACTCAAACTCGACTCATCACTAAACACACAAGTTAACTTTCTAAATGACTCAGGCTAGGACAACATAAACAATACTAACGACCTGTAAATTCTAAGATAAATCGACACGTAAAATACGGGTCGTTACAGACCACCACCACTTCCTTCCCCACATCATACACGACCAAAACACTTCCTCCACTGACCAGCAAGTTCCATGACCATCGCATGATGCAAAATCCACAAAAACTATGTTAAAACTCCTTAAAAAGCATGTCTAGCCAACTAGTCTTCATCACCATCACCTAGATGACCTTGGCCACCTCCTATTGCTCCACCACCACCTTGATACACCCCTAAACATCACCTTCATCCTCTGTCCAGATATGAAACATGTCATAGCCGAGCCATTGATCCATGTAGCCTAGCCCAAAATGAACCAAAAACCCACTATTTGCATAAGCCTCTTCATATTCATGCATAGTAACTCCTCCACCACTTAAATACCTTGTAGCCATGCCTTATAGGACCCAAACCTGAACCAAAGTATGTTCAAACCTGATCCAAAACATTCCCTAAGCCGTGCTAGCAAGTGTAGAAGGCAAGGCAAAAGACTGTGTATTCGTATCTCTTTTTATTTCAAAGTTATTCCTATCCAATGTTGTATTGAATTGTAATTTTATTTTGTTTTGTTTTGGGTTGTAACACAAGTTCTAAGCTTAGATCTCTTCCCACTTGAGCCTATTGTTGTGTCATCGTGCCTTCTATAATCCGTTGTGTCATTTGTATTGCAATCTCCAGCACAAAAAGGTGAGTAAAGCTCACATGACATTTATACTTATGCAGTTGTTAAACAACAACAACTGAATGTGTAGAATTAAATATGATGTTATAACTACCATGTGATTTTTTTTATATGATGTTAAACCTATTAAATTTCATGTCATATCATCTGTTATTTATATATTTTGTTAACTGTTCATTTATATCTGTTTATCACACTGCAAGTTCCCTGTAAATTAGAAATCACTATGGGTTGAAATGATACATACCCGAACGGACTTTAGAATAAGGGAAAATTGTTATGGGCTGAAATGATAGGCCTGAATGATTTTCAATTTATTCCATTTACTTGGGACTGCGGGTTTGAAATGATAAAACCCGGATTTTCTTTGTAAACTACGGGTTGAAATGATATATTACCCGTATCACTTTTCCTAGTGTAAAAAATTATATACAGACCCGTAGTTAATATATGTTTTCTAAATTTTTAATATTATTTTAGAAATGTAAATATTAAAACATTTTGATTTAAATCTAATTAAAAAGGATTTTTGTAAAATATTATTGATTTTCTGAATAATTGTAAGTAAAATGAATTAATGAAAAGTTAGAAAATTTTGAACGTAAGTTATTTTGGAAAATTTGATTTAATTATAATTGGAAATTAAATTGAATACGAAATTATGATAAATTTATTATAATTTGAATTTAAATGAATTCAAAGTGATTTTATATCATATTAATGATTTTTAATAAAGTTGAAATGTGAAATGAATGAATACTTTAAGTTGAAATTTTGAAATATAACTAAATTGGAAATTTATGAAATTGACTTAAAAGTGAACTTTTAGTTATGTAAATAAAAATAAAACTAAGTTATATTTGAGAATTTGAACTTAAGTGTTAAGTTGAAATTTAATGTAATGAATTTAAAATTGACATTGCAATTTAATAAGTGAATTATTATTAAATCTTGATTTTTGAATGGAAATTTAACTTTATAAAATCATGAACTTGAGGAAAATTAAATGATGTTTATAAATGTGAAAATGTATGATTTTATGAGTTAAAAATGTTTTAAATAAAAAAATATAATTGGTTGAGAAATTATATTGAATATTTGGAGTTAATTGACTGTATTTTTGAAATGCTATTAATTACAATGTAAATGATATTACAGTATTTGTAAATGCTGTAGTTGATGATAATGAACTAAAAAGCTAAATTGAATTAAAAACTATTATAGAAATTTTGTAAGTGCTATAATTTTTGAATTTAACTAACTTTATTTGGAATTTAAGTAAACCCTATTACAACATTTTAAAATGTTGTCTTTCGTTAAATTGAACTGTTTTGAATGTAACTTTCCGTAGCGTTTTCTAAATGCTGCGAAAAGTGAAATTTCACTGTTTTGATAAACGTAAGTGAATAAATGAACTTTGGAAGTTGAAAATTTTGGAAATTTAATAATTTAAATTTTTAACATAATAACTTCATTTTTTATGATTAAAAATGATTTTGTTTTGGAATATAAACTGTTTTGAAATATGAATTGAAATGGTATTTTAAATTGAATAAAATGAAAAATGATTTGAAATGTGGTTTCGAAAAGATATGATATTTTGATATATTAAAATGGTTTGAAATGTGGTTTAGAAAAGATATGATATTTTGATATATTAAAATGATTTGAAATGTGGTACTGAAAGATATGATATTTTGATATATTAAAATGATTTGAAACGAAGTTTTAAAAGATATGATATTTTGATATTAAATGATTTGAAAAATGAAGCTTTGAAAGGTTATGATATTTTGATGTATTAAAATGATTTGAAAGGAAGTTTTTAAAGGATATGATAATTCAAAATATTGAAATGGTTAGAAATGACTTGATATTTATTTTGATAAATATTTAAATTGAAAGATATGGTATGATGATATATTGAAATGGTTTGGAAATGATTTAATCGTTATTTTGATAAAGATTTGGGTTGAAATGACATTTTATTTTTGAAGTACAAAATATTGTTTTAAAGTTATAACTACGGGTTATAAAAACGATTGGTTGTTAAAGAGACCGGGATCAGATATTGTCTTATAGCCGGCTAATACCGAAACCACTTTAACAACTGTGTACGAGGTGGAGATTCCAGAATGAAGTAGGATGGTGGCGACGTTCTCGAGGTATATTACGTGGACCCAACTCCCGTGAGTTGGCATAAATGACTAAAACAGGAGCTATACCGGGCTACACAAAGGGTCGCACCCTTTCATCGAGCATGCTCCATCGGAAACCATTCTATTACTTCTGTGATTCGATATGTGGCACCACTTTGATTCGGGGGTATTGTTCGAGGTGGGCGGAAGTTGCTGGCTTGCCGTCACCACTGGTCCGGGAGTGCAAACGGTGTATCCACCCTCGCATTGCCTCGCGTGCCGTGTCATCTCCTTATAGCGAGCCCACTACAATTTTGGTTTTAAAGATCCGACTGCGTTAAGGTTCACCATCCCCTTAACGCTATTTTCTATATGATTATACTTTACTGGTTAGACACTACTGTATATAGCGTATGTTACTACATAGTAAATAGTTTAACGGATCCTTAGAGGATGGTAGGTCCCACACATCTTCTAAGTTACTTGTACCTTTACTACAGTTCACTTGAGTTGGTTTACATTGTATAAGTATGTATGTCCTGACTCGAATGTTTGTATTTTTAGTTACGCTTGGGTCAGCCTGAGTTATTCACAGATTTGGATTTCCACTTTGTGGAGATTGGAATCGCTGGAGATTATCTGCTTGTCTAGTTATCCTTTCAGTCTGTTGGTCCTTTCCACCTCTTGTATTAGTAGATTTCTCTGTATTAAGACTCCTTTTGTACTTTATTTCTTCTGTTGTATCTTATGTAACTTTGATATATTTATATAGTAGCTTCATGAACTACTATCTCTTTTGCTTCCGCTGCACTATTACTACTCTGTGATCTGTGATATGTGATTTTATTTACTGTATATTCTGAGATTTGCCAAATTTTTAATTACAACGCGGTATTTCGAGCAATTCAATTCCGGCATGAGTGTCTACCTATACATTTATAATGGATGTGAATGGTTGAAAATACCTGGTTGTTACAGTTGGTACCAGAGCTTTGGTAGCTCTAGGCAAAACTCAGCATATGGGTAAATGTATTTACAGAATCACTTTCATTCGAGTTTGAATCTCTTCCTTTTTGACTAAATTCCTTTGAATTTTGGAACGTTCCCTACGGTTCCAAAATCCATTCGTATCCCTCACTATTAATCTTCTTTTGACTCCGGAGTATTCCATAACTCCGCTTCGGATGATCTTTTTAGTGAGTCGACGGTCACGCCAATTTCAAATTGAATTGTAAAAGGGGGAAAACTCCTTTACAATTAGCAAGGTTTCATCAGAGATTTATATCTATCCTTGGTTTAGATGCTAATATCTTTTGTTATTCCAAACTTTATCTATTGAGATCGAATGTAGATTTACCCTAGAAAAATCCACATTGATCTTATTCTTTAAGTCACGGTTGACCCGGTAAAAGTTGCCCGTGATTTATTTAAGCTTATCCACCTCCCTATTTTGTTATTTAATCATCTTGTCTTTTGTTTCCAACCTATCTTCGAACATTTTGAATTGTACTTGTAAATCTATGTTTTTTTTATATATTGTGTTGTTTGAGTTGTTGATGTTGAATTGGGTTTCGATCGATTCGTCCGATCAACGCTATCGATAGGATTTCTAAAACACATTGACAGAACAAACTGACACAATATATTTTAAAATTTTGGTTAATGAAATAAATTTTGATATATAAGTAAATTTATGGAACTTAATAAACCGATTTAAATTGATAGTTTGAAATGATAATGCTTGATTTATCATTTATGGTTAAATAAATGAATTTATAAATAGTTGTTTATAAATTGATTTGGGAACTGAAATGAATTTAGAACAAGAAATTTGAGAATTTCATTTCCTATGGTTTCAAACCTTTTGTTTAAAAGTTTTAAAAAGGGATATAATATTTAAAGTATTTTTTAATAGAAATTTGTTTCCAAAGAATTTTAAGTTTAAAATTAGTGCTCTTCTCTTTGTCGCTGGAAAATAACTTCGGTGATGACTACAGCATCATCGACGTTCATTTTCGAGTTTTGAAGTGAAGAGACTATTATGTAGTCTTGCTACAGCCTTTTTTTGGGAATTTAATTTGGTTTGAATTTTCTAAAATATGACTTGATTTATAATGTATAATATAGATATATGATTTAAAAATTTGATTCGATAAGCTATGTACATACATTTAATTATCTCTAAATGGTTTGAAGAAATTGGAAATTTAATTCTTAAATTCAATTATAAAAAGAAAATCAAAATTTAGGATGAATATTCAAGGATGAAATGATTTAATTGGAAAGTTTTATTTGTATAATACTCAATTGCATTCCAATATAACTTACCTTAATTTCAGAAGTTAACAATGTAATTGGATAATAGACAATATAAAAGTTTTTATAAATAAAATTTGAGTGGTTATAATAAATGTTATACACTTAAAATCTTAATTATAAAATGATTAACAGAGGTAAATATAATAAAGGGTAATTGAATAACTTACAATAAAATAATGTTAAAAGAACTAAGAATAAAAGAAAGCAGTTATAATAAGTATAAGTATGTTTAACATAAGTGATAAATATATTGGGAGGAATAAATTTAATTTTAATTAGGAACAAAGAAGAATAAAATTTATTAAGTACACTGTGAGTGTAATAAATGATTATTTTTCAAACCCATGGTTTTAAAAATTGTTAATTTTAGATGATTGGATAATAAGATAATGAAATTTGAGATAGTTAAGATTTATTTAACTTGCGTAAAAGATTTATTCTCTATTTAAGGTGAAATTTCCATGCTTTCATATTTATTTGCTTATTTTGTTTTTCAAACTATTTTTTGTTGTTGTCCTCATCATCCTCATCTTGCTATAGACTGGTATAGGCATCTTTCTATAATCTTTCTGTTTAGAAATCTTTCTATAATCTTTGATAATGTGCACCTTGTTAAACTTACCTATACCAATAGTTATCATGTATAATTTCATTCTCCTTGTCATCTTGTCCAAATCTTGTTTCACTCTATCTTTTTCTGTGCTTTCCCGTACCTCAATCCTTTTCAGGGACGAAAGGTTTTGAGTGGGGGAGAGTGTAACAACCCTGTATTTTGTGATTTTTTTTTCTATATTTTAATTTTTTTTAATTTTTTTTAATTTTTGATTTAAAAACTTATTTTGTTCTTTTAAATATAAACTTTAATTTTGATATGAATTATCATTCCAAAGCATGACTAAAAAGAATATTTCAAAAAAGTGAATTTTTGGTCAAAATAGTCAAACTTTGACTTTTAATTTAAAATTTTAAAAGTTTGAAAATTGAAATTTTATCTTTTATTATGAAAGTACATAAAATTTTAAGAACACTGCTTTTTATTTCGTTGAAAACGGATTTAATTTGCGAAAGTTATACTATTTTCAATATTGTGTGTACATTGAATTATTTAACAATTTTCTTTATGTTAAATTTTATAAATTATATTTTTAATTGTCAAATAATGTTCTAATATGTTTTATATGACATGTTAGATATATATTTTTTTTTAAAACTTTTTTTTTGTGATGTTATAATTTTTCCAAAGTTTACCGTGTTGATTTCTTTTTTTTTTGGTTGTTTTCTTATTTTCTGCTATTTTCTTCATTAAAATTTTATTAAAATTTTATTTTATATATTTATTTTGCGAATTCATTTTTATTTTGTGTACTTATCTTTATTTATAAATATTTTTCAAGTATATAAAAATCTTCCAAGGTGCATTGAATTTATTTCTAATTTTAAAGTCTACTTCGCAATTTTAAGCCATTTTCTTAATTAAAAATATATTTAATTAAAATTTAATTATTTATTTTATTTTAGAAATGAAAAATAAATTATTTTATTTCAAAATTTTTCTTTATAATATTTTTAAAATGATGTAGATATTTTTCCAAAGCCATTGATGTTTTAATTGTAATTTTTGAACCCTGTTTTCAATTTTTAAGCAATTTCCTTAATTCTTTTTTTTATTTTCTTTAAATTTAATTATATATTTTTATTTATTTCACTTTGTTTCAGTTTTAGATGTACTTTCTGAAGTTTATTTTGTTTTACTTGATTTAAAAGAAAAGGAAATATGGAAGGTTTTAAAAGCTAAGAAACGTAAAGTCGTTTCACCGTTTCTTTTTCAATCAATGCATCAATTTATTGTAGCTGTTCCTTTTCTTTTGCTTATTCACGTGAAAGTTTCTCATTCCATCAATAATACAAATCCATTTCATATCTGAGCAAAGAAAAATAAGCAATGGCCTCTCTTCCTCTCATTTTTCTACTTCTTCTTCTTTGTTTTGCTTGATTTTTGCCTTGCTTCTCTTGCTTTGTTTGGCCTAACACCTCCACCATCTCCTCCACCGACCACCACCACTTCCTTCCCCACATCATACACGACCAAAACCCTTCCTCCTCTGACCAGCAAGTTCCATGACCATCCCATGATGCAAAATCCACAAAAACTATGTTAAAACTCCTTAAAAAGCATGTCTAGCCAACTAGTCTTCATCACCATCACCTTAGATGACCTTGGCCACCTCCTATTGCTCCACCACCACCTTGACACACCCCTAACCATCACCTTCATCCTCTGTCCAGATCTGAAACATGCCATAGCCGAGCCATAGATCCATGTAGCCTAGCCCAAAATGAACCAAAAACCCACTATTTGCATAAGCCTCTTCATATTCATGCATGGTAACTCCTCCACCACTTCAATACCTTGTAGCCATGCCTTATAGGACCCAAACCTGAACCAAAGTATGTCCAAACCTGATCCAAAACATTCCCTAAGCCGTGCTAGCAAGTGTAGAAGGCAAGGCAAAAGACTGTGTATTCGTATCTCTTTTTATTTCAAAGTTATTCCTATTCAATGTTGTATTGAATTGTAATTTTATTTTGTTTTGTTTTGGGTTGTAACACAAGTTCTAAGCTTAGATCTCTTCCCACTTGAGCCTATTGTTGGGTCATCGTGCCTTCTGGAATCCGTTGTGTCATTTGTATTGCAATCTCCAGCACAAAAAGGTGAGTAAAGCTCACACGACATTTATACTTATGCAGTTGTGAAACAACAACAACTGAATGTGTAGAATTAAATATGATGTTATATGTAACATCCCCAAATTATCAATCAAAAAATAATATATTTGAACTCTTGGGGTTTGATTTGAGAATAAATTTGAGAAAAAAACCTAAAACAAATAAAAATAAGTAAAAGTAATATATGAAATGAATTCTAATTTTTATCCTATGTTAAAAAAAAAATATTGAGGTGATAAATGTTTTTTTTTTAGAAGTCATTTGGATTTAAAATGTTTATATTTCAAATTAGAAATTTAAGATTTGAATTTAAATTTGAATGAATGTTTTAAAATGAAGAAGCATTTGAGAATCATTGAGGAACAAGTATACAATTGTAAGACAACTTCTCTTTTAAAACATTGTACATATGCATATATACAACAAATGAATAAAAAGTATGTATATTGGTTTATAAAAGTTTATGCATATAATATAGGAAATGAAATCTATACATTTCTTTTGCTTTGTTACATCAAAAATCTGAAACTTACCTTCACAATAAAATTTAATGATTTACAAGATCTATGTGTTAAGATATCTTCTTACAAATGGCACAAACCATCATCTCCTCAATAAAATAATCAAATAAAAAAAAATCAGAAAACCCTTCACCTTCTAAAAATTCGAATTTTAAACCCCCAACATCTGTTTCTCAGTAATCAAAAGATATTAGCAAGTTTTACTTCAACATTCAAAGAAAAAAAAAAAAAAAGTTCAAAAGAAAACCAAACTGTCTTCTTCCCTTCAAGCTAAAAAAATATCTGAAAATACTTTCTCATGCTTCATAACCTTAGTGTGATACTTTCAGGTAAGCTCTGTTTTAAAAATTTATAGTTTATGAGATTTTGATTTTTTTTAAAACAAATGTTGACAATTAAATTCAAAAATGAAAACTGTAGGTTTGTGAAGCAAAAAGGGGTTTCTGGTTTCAAAAGGCAGTGCATAGTTTTTCTTTTTGGAATACATTAAAAAAGGCAAGTAATCTTTCTTTGTAAAATGTGAACTTGAAGTTATAATTTCTTATAAAGAAAGAGTTTAACTCAATAATATTTAACATTAAATTTTTTGCAGGAAGGTTAAGGATTTAAAAGCTACTTTTCTTTTTGGTTTTCAAGTTCTTTTTTTTCAAAACTGCAGAGAAAAGAAGCTTCTCTGTTAATCCAAAACTGTAAGTATTCCAGAGGTTTTTGTTATTAATAATTAAAAATAAATAAATACAACTTGGGTTTAATACTACCATATCCAGTTTTCTGCAGGAAGAATTAAGGATAGAGTCTTAATCTATTTTGGTTTCAAATTTCAGAAGTAAGGAGTGTCTTCTCTGCCATAAATTTCAAAAGTAAGTAAAATAGAAATCCCTGTTTTTAATAATTCAAATGCATGAATACAACCACAATTAACCAGAGAATTTTAACTATAAATTCTCAGATCTGAACCCCAAGAGAATTAGAGTAGAAAAGAAGAAAAGGAGTAGCAGGCTCACCTTTCTGTTTGAAAACTGTCAACTTCTAGAAACAAGTGAGTAAACTTTGTTTTCTTTATCATGATTTCTATGTGTATGCTTTGAGTGATATAGGAAACTTAGATCTCGTTTGCATGCAAGAAAATTTGAATGATTGAATGTTTGGTTTGTTATGATTGACTGTACAAGTTATAGTCCCTGTTTTAGTTCGGAAAAAAAAAAAAAGAAACCTGTAAGAAAATCTATTCTTTTTCCCCCCTAACCCTATTTGATTTGAATGATTAACCAAAGTTAGCCATGCATTTTTGTTTCCAGTAAGCAAGAGAGATTTTGTTCAAAACTTTCACCCACATTTTTCTCTGGAAAAAAAAAATCAAAGTAAAGTTGTTTTCCTGGAAACTGTAAATTTTATACAGCCTTCTTTGTTTGCAAGGATAAAACATATTAAAACCCAGTCCAAATTTTTCTCTGCTTTATTCCTTCTGAAATAAATGTGTGACAAGTTGAATTGTGTTGAGCTTGCACCATGTTCAGAAACTAATCAAAAACAGGCTGTAGTTACTGGAAACTTTGGAAGAAAGAAATTTGTTGTTAAGCTTAAACTCTATTTACAGAGTGAAACACATTCAAAAACAATGTCTTCTTCTTCTCCTTGCTCCTGAATCATGTTGGATATTAAGATTAAATGATTGTTTAAACTGGTATTCCATCTAACAATTAATTAAAGCTAATTAAAAACAGGTTTAAACTTCACTGGATAATGTAAATGCAGTCACAACCCAAACAAGTGAAATTTCGAACCTCATGGAATTGAATTTCAGTAACACCACTTGCATTACCATCAAGAATAATGATTTTTGAAACAAAAATCAATTTTTTTCATTGCATATTGCTCGGGAAAATGGGGGTTGATCTAAAATTAAAGTTTTACCAAAAACTGATGATCTAAGGAGCTATGGCCCTCGAATTCGCTGTCGTAGATGGCTTGGGGGCTCGTGATCATCAGAAAAATGCTGTTCGATTTTTTTAAAATCCAGAATTTGAATTTGAGTTTGTTTTAGGGTTTAAGAACCCAAAATACTGCGCATGGTTGAAAAGGCTTGCCGCACCACCACAGGGGATCGGACCGCGTGCCACTGGGGGGTTCGAAGCGTGACACGATGGCGAGGCTTGGTACTGAGTTTAGTGGCCGATAATGGCCTGAGGCGGCGGCGCGTGGCAGTTTTCGGTGGCGTTCCTGATGATGACATTTGGGTGTGATGTTCGATTCGCGACTTCGAAGCAAAAATCGAGATCTGGATGTCCGTGTCGCTCTAGGGGACGATAGGCGACTCGCTCGTGGCCTTGGCTCTGACCATCGGCGGCGGCGCTAGCTGTGCACGTGCACGTGGGTGGGATGCGTATCAGCGTGAGGCGTTGGGGGAGACGAATGGTGACTCGGAGCAGTACGCGGGTAAATCGCGTGAAGACTCGAAGTACAACCCGGGGGGGATTTTTGGTGTTCACCGTGTCGTTTTATACTTAACCAAAATTTCGAAAGAAAAAGGGGGGCACGGGTCAAAACTGGGGATAACTCGGAGTAGAGGGGAGTTTTGCTCGGGTACGACCCGAAGCATGTCTCGGGTATGTAGATGAAACAGTAGCAGTTTTTGATAAAAACTTTTGAAACGCAATGTATTTTCTAAGTGAAGCAACAATAGTTGTTAATGTAATATGAAACAAATAGTTTTTTTTTAGTTTTATGAAGTTCAAATTATTTTTAATAAATAAAAGTTGTTTAAATGTTTAACTTAATAAAAAGTTTAAATATAAATATAAACTAATGTACAAATACAAAGTTCAAACCAAGTTTATAATAATAGTAAATAACAAATTGATGTTTAGTAACGACTTTTAAAATTTAAAAGAAATAAATTTAATAAATTAAAGAATAGGAGACTTATAAAATTAATTAAACTCAATAAGTTAACGATTAAGAATTTATAAATGAAATAATAAACTAAAGAATAATTTATTAACTTAGCCAATTAAAATAATTCAAAATCAAGTAAAATTCAACATTAATTTGAAATGATTAACAAAGACAATTATGTAGCTAATTCGCTTTAATCACAATTACTTGTATCAACGATGATTGATCATCATTAAAGACCCCATACTGAACTGACACTTTTGTTGTGGTGCTGTGATTGCTTTGTGATGAGCTATGATTTGTGATTTGCTCCTGTATGTATGTGAAAACCCTTTTTGCCCGTAAAATGGCATTTAAACTTCGATGCGACAGGGAGTCGGATTTCAGTTTGTTATCCGAAACCCACATCGAACCCTGAATGTGAACCTTTGTGATTGATACACCCACATGTTTTAAAT
Source organism: Allium cepa (assembly GCA_030765085.1). Classification (NCBI taxonomy): domain Eukaryota; kingdom Viridiplantae; phylum Streptophyta; class Magnoliopsida; order Asparagales; family Amaryllidaceae; genus Allium; species Allium cepa. The sequence continues at coordinate 110,592,919 of CM060934.1, forward strand.
TTGAAGCGCTCACTATTCGAATTAGCCGGGGAAGGACCTTTGTGTCGTATAACCCATTCCGAATAGTGATTCGACGAATGGATTGCAATTGAAGACCGGCGGTGAAGACCGGGTGTCTTCAAAAACGATAGGATAACCTATCGATTGTCTCTGCACCGAGTTGCTCCGGTATAGGGATTCCCTAAGTGATGGGAAGTCCGATCGGGATTGTGGACGCCCGGATTTGCAAGGGCTTCTTCCTTTATTGGACGAAGTGCCTTCGGTTCTGTTCGAACCTGGAACAGACTTGTATGGTCGTGTGTCTGACACTACGCTTTGAGATATAAAGCCGATTTCTTTCAAATACATATCTGTTGGTGGCGGAGAATTTATTCTCTTAGCTTAACACCCTTCTCTGAGACGTACGAGCTCAGAGGTTATGTAATTGAAGGTTATCAGCTATATACTCCCAATTTGGTAGTGTGGCATACTAAGTGCTGCTGTATAGTGATGATCATTTTGTTGATCCTTTGTGATCAAAGCATGGCTTTCGTGTAAAGCGTAGCTTTGTGGACGAGACCTCATCGGACCTCACACCCCGGAAATGGTCGAAACAGGAAAGATGCGGCAAGGTTATGAGGGTCGCGCCCTTTAGGGTATGTCATTTCCTTCTGGAAAAAGGTAGTGTCATGGTATGGAGCCCAGATGCTTACCTATGTGGTTGCTTCAATCTCATTATTCTGTGTGGTTGTTGCTTTGTGATGGAGGGCCCTCGGATAAAGGTCCCAAAGGACCGGGGAGTGGCATATTCGTGTAGTAGTTACCTAGTTACAGAGGTAATCCGGCCTTGTGTTGGCAGAGATCTAACCGTAACGTTAGTTCTCGGGATGTCCCGCCAGAGGCGTACCCATGTGGCATAGGAAGTTCCTTAGCCTGACCATTTGTTGGAAACCTAATTCCCAATACGAACCCCGCACGGTTTTAGTTGTATTACCTGCCATTTACTTATGGTGGTCACCACTGTTTAGATGGTAGCTATAGTAGGCATAGTTCGGAATGTCTATGCTGGCTAGGATTGATATTATATTTTCGAAATGGCTTTCTACACTATGCACTAGTAATAATATCAAAGAATTTTTCCCGTACCAAGCATATTTGACTATCATAAGAAGAAATCTCCTCCAATTCTGCGATTGCATTGTGTGTGTGGCGGGAGGTCTTATGGTAGTTTCATTTTCCAAAAGCATACCGATTATTCTTGTATTAAATCTGTTTTATTTGAAAGCAATTACCTGTGTTTACTCATACCAGTCCCATGACTGACGCGGAGTTTATTGTTTCCTTTCTAAACTCTAGGTGCCCACCATTTCTACACGGGCAGCCTAGTAGCAGGTTTTCTATATTTTGGCTCTAGCTGCATTCTAGGAGTATTTTGGTTTGGAGACGGTTTTTGGTGGCTCATACCTTAGAGACATTTTGGAAGCTTTTGGATCTCGAGGTGCTTAGCTTGGATGTTCACTATTACTTTATCTTTTTGAAGACCTTTGGCATATGATATCTAGTTGTTCTATTATGTCATTCTATCTGGATATGTAATTCATGTATTATGTACTCTGATGTTGTAGCAGATATTATTGTGGTGTTGTATCTGTGATATGATGCATGATGTTCATTTTATTTTCCGCTGTTATTTATTCATCTAATGTTGTTATAAGCTCCATCCGACTGGAGTTCGATGTTTGAATCATTGACAGTCGAGTACAAGTGAGGTATTTGATGTCAATTTTCAAGCGTTGAATTTCGGGTCGTGACATGTGGTATCAGAGCTAAAGGTTGAGTAAGAACTTTAGCTACGGAGTATAACACATTAGATGGCTCATTAGAGATAGGGTGGAGTATACCCTAGAATGAGTATAATTGATTAACACATCAAATTTTTCTTAGTCTATTTCCTTTAATTGCCGATATTTCTTAAGATATCTCTTCCAAATATTTAAGCCAATTTTTCTTACTAATTACAGATAGTAAGGATGAGCGGAAGAAGAGGCAGTGTTAGGGGGCGAGGAAATGCCACAGCACCTAGCCAAGTTCCCCCTACCACCGAGGCAGCTTTACCTATTCAGAATCAGCCGAATCTGGCTGACTTATATAAGAACTTCTCAAGACTCGGGGGTAAGCCATTCACCGGCAAAGAGACGATTATGGAGGCCCAGGCATGGATTAGGTCTTGTGAGAAAATCTTTAAGGGGCTCAAGCTACAGGATGATCAGATGCGTCTTATAGCTACTTGGCAACTTCAAGGTGAAGCCTTAGCTTGGTGGGAGACGGTCACTATTGATGAGCCTGAGGACGAGTTCACTTGGGGCAGATTTAAAGAAGCATTTGAGAAGCGCTACTTGCCATCATCCGGGATTTCTCGTATGTACCAAGAATTCATGAATTTAAAGCAAGGAAGTCTGTCGTTCGAGGAGTATCTCAATAAGTTCAATGAATTGTCACGCTTTGGTCCAGAATTAGTGAACACACCGTTGAAGAAGAATGAGCGATTCATTCGTGGGATGAATAAAAAGTTCCACGAAAGGATGACAGGCCACGTGAAAGAATCATTCTCAGATTTGGTTGATATGGGATACCGTTATGCTACTTTAGACATGCAAGAAGCACCAAGGGAGCAAGGAAACTCAAGCAATCCGAATTGGAAGAAAAGAAAATTTGGAGGCAAGAAACCTTGGCACGGCAAGGAGAAGAAGAAAAGCAATCAAGGGAGCACTATGGAGAATGTCACTTGCTATAATTGCTCGGAGAAAGGCCACTATTCTACCAGCTGCAAAAAGCCCAAGAGAAATCAATCTGCTCAAGGAAAGCCTAGAAAGTGCTATTATTGTCAGAAGGAAGGACATGAAGTAAAAGACTGCCCAGTTATGAAGCAAGCCCAAACAGCTAAAGTATACTCAGTCAAAGACAAGCCCACATCTTCTAAAGAGGAGAAGGGAAAAGGCGTCCTGGAAGGTAATCTTACCATTTATGATAGCATTGTTAGAGTTCTTTTTGATACTGGCGCTACATACAGTTTTATCTCTCAACAAGCTATTAATGAATTGAATATTGAACCTAATTTTGTTGATGAGCCGATATGTGTAAGGAATCCAGTTGGAGGTCCCGCAAACCTCTGTCTTCGATGTAGAGATGTTCCTATCTCATATTCTTGCCATCAATTCCCTATTAGTCCTTTTGTTCTAGACTTCAACGAATTTGAAGTCTTACTCGGGATGGATTGGCTAGCAAAATATGAAGCCAAACTGGATTGCAAAAATCGATTGATCTCAATCAAAACCGAATTTGGGGATTTCATCGAAATTTCTTGTGAGGACCCTAGTCCTAAAAGGGACGGGTTGATGTATAATTTGGGTTATCCTGAACCCAGCTTGCAGTCTATTCGTATTGTTAGAGATTTTCCAGATGTATTTGAAGAAGTGAAATCTCTACCTCCTCACCGAGAAATAGAATTCAGAATCGACCTTGTGCCTAATGCCCGTCCTGTCGTTCATCCAAGTCGCAGGATGGCACCTAGAGAAAGGGTTGAACTAGTCGAGCAAACTAGAGATTTACTAGAGAAAGGGTTGATTCGACCCAGTGTTTCTGAATGGGGCTCAGCCGTCGTATTTGTTGCTAAATCAGACGGGTCCTTGAGATTTTGCGTGGATTACCGCAATCTCAATAAGCAGACTCTCAAGAATAAATTCCCACTGCCCAAAATTGATGATTTATTTGATCAGTTGCACGGCGCTTGTTTCTTCTCGAAGATGGATCCAGCCCAAGGATTCCATCAATTACGGATCGCCGAAGACTGTGTTCATTTGACAGCTTTTAGGGGTCCCAATATGTTCTATGAATGGTTAGTCATGCCTTTTGGACTAACCAATGCCCCAGCATACTTTGTGGACCTTATGTCTCGTGTGTTTCGGGATGTATTAAATAAATTTGTGCTCGTATTCATTGATGATATTTTGATCTATTCCAAGACCGAAGAGGAGCATGCCGAACACCTTAGAATTGTCTTGGAGATATTGAGGAGAAACATTCTATATGCTAAATTTTCCAAATGCCACTTTTGGGTCAAAGAAGTCAAATTTCTTGGCCATATTGTTAATGAAGATGGGATTTCTGTAGATCCTAGCAAAATTTCCGCCATTCTTGATTGGAGGAGGCCTACTACCCCAAAGGAAATTCGAAGCTTTTTGGGCCTAGCAGGTTATTATCGGAAGTTTGTTCAGGACTTCTCGAAGTTAGCTAGTCCCTTGACTAAGCTAACAATGAAGAATGCAAAGTTTATTTGGACTCCAAAATGTGAAGAAGCTTTTGAGGAATTAAAGAAGAGATTAACCACCGCTCCTGTTCTCGCTATTATCAACGGGAACCAGGGATTATCTGTTTATACCGATGCTTGCGGTGAAGGCTTGGGTGCAGTGTTGATGCAAAACGGGAAGGTGATGGCCTACGCGAGTAGACAATTACGTCCTCATGAAAGAAATTATCCGACCCATGATTTGGAGCTTCTAGCTGTTATCTTCGCTTTAAAAATATGGCGACATTATCTTTTGGGTAAGAATCTTTTCAGCTTTCTTATAAATCTGTGAATTTAAACTTAATTTAACAAATATACTTATCGAATTCTCTTTATTTCTAGGTGAAAAATTCGAATTATTCACCGATCACAAATCTTTGAAATATCTCTTCACCCAGAAAGATCTGAATTTGCGACAACAGCGTTGGCTGGAATTTCTAGCATCCTATGACCTGGATATTCTATATACACCCGGAAAAGCCAATGTGGTTGCGGACGCCTTGAGTAGAAAGCATGTTATTCTTGCTCACCTTGTTATCGCTCCTACTCTTCTTAAGAGGATTGCGAGCAAGCAGTATGAAGATGAGTTTCTTCGGGGAATTTATAAAAGAATATGCCAGGGAGAAGACACTAGTTTTGAGATGGATAGCAGAGGAGTTATAAGGATGAAAGGCAGAATTTGTGTCCCGGACTTTCCTGATTTGAAACGAGAAGTATTAGATGAATGCCACAAGTCTAAGCTTTGCATCCATCCAGGTGTCAACAAGATGTATAGAGATATCAAAAGAACTTTCTGGTGGAAAACGATGAAGAGGGATATATCTATTTATGTGAGTCGCTGTGCTACTTGCCAACAAATCAAGAGCGACCAAAAGAAGATAGCGGGTCTACTTCAGCCATTAGAGGTGCCCAAGTGGAAATGGGACCAAGTGTCGATGGATTTCATCGACGGTTTGCCACGCACTCGAAAGGGCATGAAGCGATTTGGGTCATTGTAGACCGTTTAACTAAGTCAGCCCATTTCTTGCCAGTAAAAGCTACCCGCACAGCTGCAAGTCTAGCTAATTTATATGTGAAAGAGATTGTCCGTCTCCATGGCATTCCTAGCAGCATAGTGAGTGATCGTGACCCGATCTTCACTAGTAGATTTTGGGAGGCGTTCCAAGACGCATTAGGAACCAAGCTGCATTTCAGTACTGCTTATCACCCACAGTCTGATGGGCAGACAGAGAGGATCAATCGAATCTTGGAGGATCTATTGCGGGCATGTATACTTGATTTTGGTGGTTCTTGGGAGGACCACTTGCATCTGGTGGAATTCTCTTATAACAACAGCTATCAGGCCAGTATTGAGATGGCTCCTTTTGAGGCTTTATATGGTCGACCGTGTCGATCACCGGCATGCTGGATCGAAACAGGTGATAGACTCATTCTTGGTCCGGACATGATTAAAGAAGCCACCGAAAAAGTTGAGTTTATTCGTAAGAAACTGAAGACAGCACAGAGTCGTCAAAAGGGCTATTACGATCGTAGAAGACGAGATTTGGAATTCCAGGTTGGGGACTCTGTTTTTCTTAAGGTATCTCCTATGAGAGGTGTATTGAGATTTGGGAAGACTGGTAAGCTAGCACCACGATATATTGGTCCTTTTCCTATTCTGGAGAGGATTGGTCTTCTAGCCTACCGTGTGCAGTTGCCTAGCTGGTTATCGGGTGTGCATGATGTATTTCACATTTCTAGCCTTCGGAAGTATGTGCACGATCCAGACAGTATTATTGAAGAAGCTGCCCAACAGGACCTCGACATCACCCCCAACTTGACAGTCAAAAGGGAACCGATAAAGATTGTGGATCGTGAAGAGAAGCAATTAAGGAACAAAGTTGTAAAGCTAGTAAAAGTTCAGTGGAGTGGCGATCCAAGGGACTGCACTTGGGAAACTGAAGATAATATGCAGAAATCTTATCCCAAATGCAGGGTGGATATCTCGGCTTAGCCGGTAAGCCATTTCCTTATTCTTTTTGAATCGTATATTCTTTGTCTATTTTTCTCTCTTTCAATTTCGAGGACGAAATTTTCTAAGGAGGGGGTATTTGTAACATCCCCAAATTATCAATCAAAAAATAATATATTTGAACTCTTGGGGTTTGATTTGAGAATAAATTTGAGAAAAAAACCTAAAACAAATAAAAATAAGTAAAAGTAATATATGAAATGAATTCTAATTTTTATCCTATGTTAAAAAAAAAATATTGAGGTGATAAATGTTTTTTTTTTTAGAAGTCATTTGGATTTAAAATGTTTATATTTCAAATTAGAAATTTAAGATTTGAATTTAAATTTGAATGAATGTTTTAAAATGAAGAAGCATTTGAGAATCATTGAGGAACAAGTATACAATTGTAAGACAACTTCTCTTTTAAAACATTGTACATATGCATATATACAACAAATGAATAAAAAGTATGTATATTGGTTTATAAAAGTTTATGCATATAATATAGGAAATGAAATCTATACATTTCTTTTGCTTTGTTACATCAAAAATCTGAAACTTACCTTCACAATAAAATTTAATGATTTACAAGATCTATGTGTTAAGATATCTTCTTACAAATGGCACAAACCATCATCTCCTCAATAAAATAATCAAATAAAAAAAATCAGAAAACCCGTCACCTTCTAAAAATTCGAATTTTAAACCCCCAACATCTGTTTCTCAGTAATCAAAAGATATTAGCAAGTTTTACTTCAACATTCAAAGAAAAAAAAAAGAAAGTTCAAAAGAAAACCAAACTGTCTTCTTCCCTTCAAGCTAAAAAAATATCTGAAAATACTTTCTCATGCTTCATAACCTTAGTGTGATACTTTCAGGTAAGCTCTGTTTTAAAAATTTATAGTTTATGAGATTTTGATTTTTTTTAAAACAAGTGTTGACAATTAAATTCAAAAATGAAAACTGTAGGTTTGTGAAGCAAAAAGGGGTTTCTGGTTTCAAAAGGCAGTGCATAGTTTTTCTTTTTGGAATACATTAAAAAAGGCAAGTAATCTTTCTTTGTAAAATGTGAACTTGAAGTTATAATTTCTTATAAAGAAAGAGTTTAACTCAATAATATTTAACATTAAATTTTTTGTAGGAAGGTTAAGGATTTAAAAGCTACTTTTCTTTTTGGTTTTCAAGTTCTGTTTTTTTAAAAACTGCAGAGAAAAGAAGCTTCTCTGTTAATCCAAAACTGTAAGTATTCCAGAGGTTTTTGTTAATAATTAAAAATAAATAAATACAACTTGGGTTTAATACTACCATATCCAGTTTTCTGCAGGAAGAATTAAGGATAGAGTCTTAATCTATTTTGGTTTCAAATTTCAGAAGTAAGGAGTGTCTTCTCTGCCATAAATTTCAAAAGTAAGTAAAATAGAAATCCCTGTTTTTAATAATTCAAATGCATGAATACAACCACAATTAACCAGAGAATTGTAACTATAAATTCTCAGATCTGAACCCCAAGAGAATTAGAGTAGAAAAGAAGAAAAGGAGTAGCAGGCTCACCTTTCTGTTTGAAAACTGTCAACTTCTAGAAACAAGTGAGTAAACTTTGTTTTCTTTATCATGATTTCTATGTGTATGCTTTGAGTGATATAGGAAACTTAGATCTTGTTTGCATGCAAGAAAATTTGAATGATTGAATGTTTGGTTTGTTATGATTGACTGTACAAGTTATAGTCCCTGTTTTAGTTCAGAAGAAAAAAAGAAAGAAGAAACCTGTAAGAAAATCTATTCTTTTCCCCCCTAACCCTATTTGATTTGAATGATTAACCAAAGTTAGCCATGCATTTTTGTTTCCAGTAAGCAAGAGAGATTTTGTTCAAAACTTTCACCCACATTTTTCTCTGGAAAAAAAAAATCAAAGTAAAGTTGTTTTCCTGGAAACTGTAAATTTTATACAGCCTTCTTTGTTTGCAAGGATAAAACATATTAAAACCCAGTCCAAATTTTTCTCTGCTTTATTCCTTCTGAAATAAATGTGTGACAAGTTGAATTGTGTTGAGCTTGCACCATGTTCAGAAACTAATCAAAAACAGGCTGTAGTTACTGGAAACTTTGGAAGAAAGAAATTTGTTGTTAAGCTTAAACTCTGTTTACAGAGTGAAACACATTCAAAAACAATGTCTTCTTCTTCTCCTTGCTCCTGAATCATGTTGGAGATTAAGATTAAATGATTGTTTAAACTGGTATTCCATCTAACAATTAATTAAAGCTAATTAAAAACAGGTTTAAACTTCACTGGATAATGTAAATGCAGTCACAACCCAAACAAGTGAAATTTCGAACCTCATGGAATTGAATTTCAGTAACACCACTTGCATTACCATCAAGAATAATGATTTTTGAAACAAAAATCAATTTTTTTTCATTGCATATTGCTCGGGAAAATGGGGGTTGATCGGAAATTAAAGTTTTACCAAAAACTGATGATCTAAGGAGCTATGGCCCTCGAATTCGCTGTCGTAGATGGCTTGGGGGCTCGTGATCATCAGAAAAATGCTGTTCGATTTTTTTAAAATCCAGAATTTGAATTTGAGTTTGTTTTAGGGTTTAAGAACCCAAAATACTGCGCACGGTTGAAAAGGCTTGCCGCACCACCACAGGGGATCGGACCGCGTGCCACTGGGGGGGTTCGAAGCGTGACACGATGGCGAGGCTTGGTACTGAGTTTAGTGGCCGATAATGGCCTGAGGCGGCGGTGCGTGGCAATTTTCGGTGGTGTTCCTGATGATGACATTTGGGTGTGATGTTCGATTCGCGACTTCGAAGCAAAAATCGAGATCTGGGTGTTCGTGTCGCTCTAGGGGACGATAGGCGACTCGCTCGTGGCCTTGGCTCTGACCATCGGCGGCGGCGCTAGCTGTGCACGTGCACGTGGGTGGGATGCGTATCAGCGTGAGGCGTTGGGGGAGACGAATGGTGACTCGGAGCAGTACGCGGGTAAATCGCGTGAAGACTCGAAGTACAACCCGGGGGGGATTTTTGGTGTTCACCGTGTCGTTTTATACTTAACCAAAATTTCGAAAGAAAAAGGGGGGCACGGGTCAAAACTGGGGATAACTCGGAGTAGAGGGGAGTTTTGCTCGGGTACGACCCGAAGCATGTCTCGGGTATGCAGATGAAACAGTAGCAGTTTTTGATAAAAACTTTTGAAACGCAATGTATTTTCTAAGTGAAGCAACAATAGTTGTTAATGTAATATGAAACAAATAGTTTTTTTTTAGTTTTATGAAGTTCA